>CAWUFW010007070.1:600000-1058215 GCA_963921515.1 Calotriton arnoldi | reverse complement strand
AGCCCTCTCACTCTGACTTAGGAAGAAGGGTCCCTACTTGGACAGTGGCCAGCCATTGCCAACTAGAGACCCCCATTTCTAACAACTACATACATACACACATATAAACCTATAAGTCACTCCTATGGCAGGCCTTATCAATCCTGAAGGCAGAATGCGTGGTTCCTATGTGAGAGGGTGCCCCTGCATGAGCAGGGCCCCTCTGCAGCGTTCGGAGACCCTTCTCTGATGCTGTTTGTAGTGCAGCCTGACCATATACTCTTAAGCGCATTATAACCCCACGTTAAATGCTAACTTTGGGATGGCTGCACGGAAACATGTCGTGTTTGGTGTCAAACATCTTGGAATACTACCCACCCGCCAGTTCTGGCGGCGGGGGTAGCATTACACCCTTCTAGAGGGAGAGACATGTACACACCGGCCTGCCCGGTAACTTCTTTCCAAGCCCTGGCATCACAAAATGGATGCCGCTGCCACAGACACGAGTCTGGCCTCCTGCTGCTGACCGAAACTCCGGCAGGGGAGGCCTGGACAATAGGTTTCCTGTCCCAGGGAGGTGTGACCACCTCCCCAGACAGGATAGTGTGTATTGGGGCTGGGCGGGAGCACTCTCTGGTGCTTTGAAGTCCTGCACTGGGGGCACATTTGGTGTCCCTGTGCATACCCCAGTTCAAACCGGCTCAGGGGCTTCCAGCCCCTGCTCTGGCACGAAACTGGACAAAGGGAAAGGGGTGTAACCACCCCTCTGCCCTGACCCTCCCATAGGTGGGTCCACAGAGTATGTCCAACCCCCTACCTTAGTATAAGTATGGGACCCTAGTCCTTAGGACTTTAGATTTACCTGGACGAAACTCTGACACAGAATCCTGGACCTTCGACGCTCTACTTTAAGATTAGAGGACTGAAGAATCTCCCTTGGGGTCAAGGAGTGACTCCCCTGCTTGGCAGGCACCAAAGAAGCAATTGTCCGGTCTGCATCGCCGAAGCTCCCGCCGGACGCCGAAGTCTTTGCATCACCAGAGGTAAATTTCCAGACTTCCCCGAGGCTGCCCTGAGTTTCCAGCAAAGCTGAGGCCCGTAGCTTTCGTGGGTAATGTGGAACCGTGACCCCTGGACACCGAGCACATTTGCAAGTGCATCCTCTTCCTGGGCTCCCACGAAGTTGTGCTTTGGGCTTCGAGTAGCCCCCGCCTCCAGCACCAACTGCACCGAAGATCAGTGGCCTCCACTCCACGAGTGTCCCGTGAGCCAGCTCCAAGTGCGTCCACTCGAGGCTCCTTTGCGGTCGTTATTCTGTTGGCTAGTAGGCCCTCCCGAAGGCCAATCTTATCCTGCTTGGGCTTCCCTGGTTGCTCCAGGCGTGCCCTGACTTACCCTCGCTGGGTGAGTCCCTCAGACCTTGCTGGTCTGCACCACCGTCCTTCTTCTATTTCCATAAGACTTGCCGTTGCCAAGGCTTGTTGGGTCCAATCCGGTCGCCGACACCTCAGCAATCGACAAACATCGTGGGACAGCTCGATTCCAGCTCCTGGTCGTCGTCAACGCCTCCTGAACCTCGTGGCTGAAGAGTCAAGACAACCATCAACCTACCTGAAGCACCCAACATCGGTGGGCATTCGCTCATCGCCTTCCTGGTCACTGGCTAATGACCCAGACTCTGTCCCCTCTGCTTTCAGGTTCTTCAGATCTTCGATCCACCTTTGGATCCACCCGAACACTTTCGACTTGGTCGCCAGCAGCACTTTGCAGCAGATCGCCATAGTAAACGACGACGAAACCCGACCCCGAAAGACACCTATGCACCCGGCTTCCCTGGGTGAGGTAACTCGAGTACTCCGGTGCTCCCGTGGGTATAGACTCTAGAACAACCTAGTTCTGAAGGGGTTTGCTCCAAGTCCTCCTCTAAGTGTCCCTTTTCTTTAAAATTCCAACTGCGACTTTCCCCATAGAAGTCAACGGCGATTCGCGGCTGTGTTCATACACTGCACGCGTCCCCCGTGGGTCCCCTGTGTCACTACCTTGGGTGGTTCCTTGTGGTCCAAGCACTTCTACAGGCTCTAGGCCTTGTGTCTAGCTCAGTCGTGGTTCTTATACCACTTTTGGGGGCCTTGTGAAGACTTCTGGTCTTTACCCTTCTCCCCACCCTTGTCAGAGTTCTTAGAGTCTTGCTTCTTTGGGTCACCACCTTGGTTCTGTACCTTCTGCCTCACCCTGGTTCTGACCCATTTGTCTGCCTTCTTTCCCAATTCTTGGGGAGAGGTCAGATCAGAGTCCACCAGGTACTGATGCAACAGCTGATTTTGACAGTTATTAAGAATCTGCTCCCTCATGATAAGATTGTACAATCCTTTGAAGTCACATACCTTACTGCCCACTAACCAACCTTCCAGAGCCTTAGCAGAACAATCAACAAACTCCACCCAGTCTTGATTCTGTGCCTTTTGGGTATCTCTGAACTTTAACCTGTACTGTTCAGTTGTTAGGCCAAACCCATCAATCAATGCACTTTTTAAGACTGGATAATTATCAGCATCCTCTTCTCTAACAGAGAGGAGCTTATCTCTACCTTTGTCTGCAAAGGAGAGCCACAAGATTGCTGCCCACTGCTCGCAGAAAGAGGCAAGAGAACTGCAGACAGAGGCAAGAGGTTCAGAAAAAGGGAACAGGGTGCAGAAAGAGGCAAGAGAGATGCAGAAAGAGGGAATAAGGATGCAGGGAAAGGCAAGAGGAGTGCAGAAAGAAGCATCAGAAGTACAGAAAGAAGCAAGAGAGGTGCAGAAAGAGGCAAGAGGGGTGCAGAAAGAGGCAAGAGGAGTGCGGAAAGAAGCAAGAGAGGTGCAGAAGGAAGCAAGAGAAGTGCAGAAAGAAGCAACAGAGGTGCAGAAAGAGGCAAGAGGTTTGCAGAAAAGGCAAGAGAAGTGCAGAAAGAAGCAACAGAGTTGCACAAGGAGGCAAAAGAAGTGCACAAAGAGGCCAGAGAAGTGCAGAAAGAAGCAACAGAGGTGCAGAAAGAGGCAAGAGAGGAGCAGAAAGAGGGAAGAAGGGTGCAGAAAGAGGCAAGAGGAGTGCAGAAAGAAGCAAGAGAAGTGCAGAAAGAGGCAACAGAGGTGCAGAAAGAGTCAAGAGAGGTGCAGAAAGAGGGAAGAAGCGTACAGAAAGAGGCAAGAGGGGTGCAAAAAGAAGCAACAGGTGCAGAAAGAAGCAACAGAGCTGCAGAAAGAGGCAAGAGGGATGCAGAAAAAGGCAAGAGAAGTGCAGAAAGAGGCAAAGGAAGTGCAGAAAGAAGCAAAAGCGGTGCAGAAAGAAGCAACAGAGGTGCAAAAGGAGGCAAGAGGGGTGCAGAAAGAGGCAAGAGAGTTGCAGAAACTGACAAGAGAGGTTCAGAAAATGGGAACAGGGGTGCAGCAAGAGGCAAGAGAGATGCAGAAAGAGGGAAGAAGGGTGCAGGAAGAGGCAAGAGGAGTGCAGAAAGAAGCAAGGGAGGTGCAGAAAGAAGCAAGAGAGGCGCAGAAAGAGGGAAGAGGGGTGCAGAAAGAGGCAAGAGGGGTGCAGTAAGAAGCAAAAGAGGTGCAGAAAGAAGCAAGAGAAGTGCAAAAAGAAGCAACAGAGGTGCAGAAAGAGGCAAGAGGTTTGCAGAAAAGGCAAGAGAAGTGCAGAAAGACACTAGCTCCTGTGTCCCTAAATGCCAAAGCCTCTTTTCCATTTATTAATGGCTGTTGTCTGTACTTGCCCAGATTACTGGGACTCACAGAGGAGGTCATATCCATGCCTCCATCACAGACTAGGACAGCCTGAGTGAGTTCTCTGACTAGGTCAGAGCTCATCTCTCTTCCCAGGGTCAACCCTACTAAACCCTTGGCTTGTGTAGTCCCACCACCAACTGTAACTGCACTAGGGGGAGCAGGTGCCTTAGGGGCATTGGTGGGGGCTGGAGTAGAGTCTTTGGACTTGGTGCAATCACTGGTCCAGTGGGTCTTTTGCTTACAGACCTTGCACCATGGTTTCCTTTGGCCTTTCCCTTTGGTAGACTGTGAATCCCCACCTGAAGAAGATTTTTGGGGGCCTTGAGAAGACTTTTGATTTTTACCCTTCTCCCCACCCAGCCATTTGTCTGCCTTCTTTCCCAATTCTTGGGGAGAGGTCAGATCAGAGTCTACCAGGTGCTGATGCAACAGCTGATTTTGACAGTTATTAAGAATCTGCTCCCTCATGATCAGGTTGTACAATCCTGTGAAGTCACATACCTTACTGCCCAATAACCAACCTTCCAGAGCCTTGGCAGAACAATCAACAAAGTCCACCCAATCTTGAGTCTGTGCTTTTTGGGTATCCCTGAACTTTAACCTGTATTGTTCAGTGGTTAGGCCAAACACATCAATTAGAGCACTCTTCAAGACTTTGTAATTATCAGCATCCTCCTCTCTAACAGTGAGGAGCTTATCTCTACCTTTGTCTGCAAAGGAGAGCCACAAGATTGCTGCCCACTGCTCCTGAGGGACCCTCTGTACTTTACAGGCCCTCTCCAGTGCAGAAATCCATTTGAGGATGTCATCCCCACTCTGGTAGGGAGGGACAATCTTGCTCAGGTTTCTATGGTCATAAGACCTTTCCCTACCACTAGGGAAGTTGCTGCCACCATGGGACTCTAGTCCCAACTTTCTTCTTTGTCTTTGAAGCTCTAGGGACTCCCTGTCTATAGCCAACTGCTCTCTTCTGAGTCTCAACTGAGCTTCCCCATACTTGAGCAGTCTCTCTTTCCTCTCACTGGAGGATTCCCTCCTATGAGAGGAAACAGAGGTCCCTACTGAGGTGTCAGAGTGGTTAGACTCCTGAGAAGGAGATCTAGACCTTCTGGGCACACTCACAACTCTTCCTGGGGGGACAAATGGGAGGTCATTCTGATCCTCCTCCTCAGGAGAAGCTCCATTGTCCAGGGTAGGATCATTGTCATCCTCCTGGCCAGTTTCAGAGGTCAGGTCCTGGGTATTTTCACCCCTGGTCCCTCCCTCATCTTCTGCCCCACCCTCTCTGCCTACCCTTGCAGACCCTATGGGTCTTCTAAGATCATCTAGCAGAAGCATCTCCAGGAGATGTTGGGTGTTGGCACTTTTGCCTGTCTTCAACTTCCTAATCTTGCACAACTCTCTCAATTCCAAGAATGGGAGGTTGTCATATTTGGATGGCAGGAGCCCACTGGTTCCTGGCAGTGAATACATTACTAGTGAGGTGTGGTGTATGCACTACCTACTCTAGTGTGGCCTACTAAACTCTCTTGAGTTGTAGAAAGGGTGTGCTAGCCCTTAACACACAACTCTAAGTTCAGTAGAACTTACTGTATACTAAGCTTGTTTAATATGTACCTAAGGTACCCTTAGTGGTTTTCAGTTGATCAATTCAATTGAGATTATCTGGTAAAACAATAGCAAGCTGGAATCCCACACGTGGGGCCCTGCTAATCAGACCCCCAGCCTAGCTGCTTCCTCTCTAAAATGGTTTCCATGTACCTTAGGTACATCTCTGATTGGATTCTGGAGTGCCCTTATAAGTTCCTAGTATATGGTATACTATGTACCCAGGGCATAGGTACCCCAGAGGCCTACCAGGGGCTGAAGCATGTATTATGGCACCGCTGAGAGGCCCTCCAAAATGACACCACAGGCCTGCTACTGCAGCCTGGGTAAGGTGGTGCAGGCACCCCTTACTGTGGTATAAGCTACCTATATCACTACCATTGCACACACATATAAACCTATAAGTCACTCCTCTGGCAGGCCTTAACAATCCTGAAGGCTGAGTGCTTGGTTTTTATGTGAGAGGGTGCCCCTGCATGAGCAGAGCCCCTCTGCAGCGTTCGGAGCCACTCCTCTGATGCTGTTTGTGGTGCAGCCTGACCATATACTCTTAAGTGCATTATAACCTCGCGTTAAATGCTAACTTTGGGATGGCTGCACGGAAACATGTCGTGTTTGGTGTCAAACATCTTGGAATACTACCCCCCCGCCAGTTCTGGCAGCGGGGGTAGCATTCCACCCTTCTAGAGGGAGAGACATGTACACACCGGGCTACCCGGCATTAACTTTACAGAGCCCTGGCATCACAAAATGGATGCCGCTGCCACAGACACAGGTCTGGCCTCCTGCTGCTGACCGAAACTCTGGCAGGGGAGGTCTGGACAATAGGTTTCCTGTCAAAGGGAGGTGTAACCACCTCCCCAGACAGGATAGTGTGTATTGGGGCTGGGCGGGAGCAATCTCTGGTGGTCTGAAGTCCTGCACTGGGGGCACATTTGGTGTCCCTGTGCATAGCCCAGTTCAAACCGGTTGCAGGGGCTACCTGCCCCTGCTCTGGCGCGAAACTGGACAAAGGGAATGGGTGTAACCAACCCTCTTCCCTGACCCTCCCATAGGTGGGTCCCCAGAGTATGTCCACCCCCCTACCTTAGTATAAGTATGGGACCCCAGTCCTTAGGACTTTAGATTACCCTGGACGAAACTCTGAAGCCGAATCCTGGACCCTCGACGCTCTACTTGAAGATTAGAGGACTGAAGAATCTCCCTTGGGGTCAAGGAGTGACTCCCCTGCTTGGCAGGCACCTAAGAAGCAATTGTCCGGTCTGCATCGCTGAAGCTCCCGCCAGACGCCAAAGTCTTTGCAACACCAGAGGTGGATTTCCAGACTTCCCCGAGGCTGCCCTGAGACCCCAGTGAAGCTGAGGCATGTAGCTGTCGTGGGTAACATGGAACCGTGATCCCTGGACACCAAGAACTTTTGTAAGTGCATCCTCTTCCTGGTCTCCCACAAAGTTGTGCTTTGGGTTCCGAGTAGCCCCCACCTCCAGCACCAACTGCACCGAAGATCACTGGCCTCCACTCCATGAGTGTCCTGTGAGCCAGCTCCAAGTGCGTCCACTAGAGGCTCCTTTGCGGTCGCTAGTCCGTTGGCTAGTGGGCCCTCCCAAAGGCAACTCTTCTTCTGCTTGAGCTTTCCTGCTTGCTCCAGACATGCCCTGACTTACCCTCGCTGGGTGAGTCCCCCAGACCTTGCTGGTCTGCATCAACGTCCTTACTTTGTTTCCACGTGACTTGCCATTGCCAAGGCTTGTTGGGTCCAATCTGGTCGCTGACACCGCAGCAATCGACAAACGTCATGGGACAGCTCGAATCCAGCTCCTGGTTGTCGTCGACACCTCCTGGATCTCGTGGCTGAAGAGTCAAGATGACCATCAACCTACCTGAAGCACCCGACATCGGTGGGCATCTGCTCATCGCCTTCCTGGTCACTGGCTAGTGACCCAGACTCTGTCCCCTCTGTTTTCAGGTCCTTCAGATCTTCGATCCACTCTTGGATCCACCCAGACACTTTCGACTTGGTCGCCAGCAGCCTGCTGCAGCAGATCGCCATTGAAAACGACGACGAAACCCGACACCAAAAGACACCTATGCACCCGGCTTCCCTGTGTGAGGTAACTCAAGCACTCCGGTGCTCCCGTGGGTATTGACTCTAGAACAGCCTAGTTCTAAAGGGGCTTGTTTCTTTATGCACCTCTCGCATCTTTCTGCACCCCTGTTCCCTCTTTCTGTACCTCTCTTGCCTCTTTCTGCACCTCTGTTGCTTCTTTATGCACTTCTCTTGCCTCTTTCTGTACCCCTTTTGCCTCTTTCTGCACCTCTGTTGCTTCTTTCTGCACTTCTCTTGCCTCTTTCTGTACCCCTTTTGCCTCTTTCTGTACCCCATTTGCCTCTTTCTGCACCTGTTGCTTCTTTCTGTACCCCTCTTGCCTCTTTCTCCACCCTTCTTCCCTCTTTCTGTACCCCTCTTGCCTCCTTCTGCACCTGTTGGCTCTTTCTGCACTGCTCTTGTTTCTTTATGCACCTCTGGCATCTTTCTGCACCCCTGTTCCCTTTTTCTGTACCTCTCTTGCCTGTTTTTGCAACTCCCTTGCCTCTTTTTACAGTTCTCTTGTCTCCTTCTGTATCTCTGTTGCTTCTTTCTGTACTTCTCTTGCCTCTTTCTGCACCCCTCTTGTGTCCTTTTGCACCTCTGTTGGTTCTATCTGCACTGCTCTTGCTTCTTTCTGGACCTCTCCTGCCTGTGTCGGCAACTCTCTTGCCTCTTACTTGAGTTCTCTTTCCTCTTTCTGCACCTCTGTTGCTTCTTTCTGAACCTCTCTTGCCTCTTTCTGCACCCCTCTTTTCTGTTTCTGCACCTCTGTTGGTACTTCTACACTGCTCTTGCTTCTTTCTGCACCTCTCTTGCACATTTTGGCACCCCTCTTGGCTCTTTCGGCACCCCTCTTGCCTCCTTCTGCACCTCTGTTGGTTCTTTCTGCACTGCTCTGGTTTCTTTCTGCACCCCTCTTGCCTCTTTATGTACCCGTTCCCTCTTTCTGTACCTCTCTTGCCTCGTTCTGCACCTCTGTTGCTTCTTTCTGCACTTCTCTTGCCTCTTTCTGTACCCCTCTTGCCTCTTTCTGCACCTCTGTTGCTTCTTTCTGCACTTCTCTTGCTTATTTCTGCACTTCTGTTGCTTCTTTCTGTACCCCTCTTGCCTCTTTCTCCACCCTTCTTCCCTCTCTTGCCTCCTTCTGTACTCCTGTTCCCTTTTTCTGCACCTCTCTTGCCCGTTTCTGCAACTTTCTTGCCTCTTTCTGCAGTTCACTTGTCTCCTTCTGCATCTGTTGTTTCTTTCTGCACCTCTTGCAAATTTCTGCACCCCTCTTGCCTCTTTCTGCACCCCTCTTGCCTCCTTCTGCACCTCTTTGTTCTTTCTGCACTGCTCTTGCTTCTTTCTGCCTCTTTTGCCTGTTTCTGCACTTCTCTTGCCTCCTTCTGCACCTCTGTTGCTTCTGTCTGTACTTCCCTTGCCTCTTGCTGCACCCCTCTTGCCTCTTTCTGCACCAGTTTCTTCTTCCTGCACTTCTCTAGCTTCTTTCTGCACCTCTCTTGCTTCTATCTGCACTGTTCTTGCTTCTTTCTGCACCCCTCTTGCCTCTTTTTGCACCCCTCTTGCCTCCTTCTGCACCTATGTTGGTTCTGTCGGCACTGATTTTGCTTCTTTCTGCACCTCTTTTGCCTGTTTCTGCACTTCTCTTGCCTCCTTCTGCACCTGTTGCTTCTGTCTGCACTTCTCTTGCCTCTTGCATCTCTCTGCACCTCTGTTGCTTCTTTCTGCACTTCTCTAGCTTCTTTCTGCACCTCTTGCTTCTTTCTGCACTCCGCTTGCCTTTTTCTGCACCCCTCTTGCTTCTTTCTGCACCTCTGTTGCTTCTTTCTGAACTTCTCTTGTATCCTTCTGCACCTCTCTTGCTTCTTTTTGCACCCCTCTTGCCTCTTTCTGTACCTCTCTTGCCTCTTTCTGCACCTCAGTGGCTTCTTTAATGCACTTCTCTTGCCCCTTTCCGCACCCCCCTTGCCTCTTTCTGTACCTCTGTTGCTTCTTTCTGTACTTCTCTTGCTTTTTTCTGCTCTTCTGGTGCTTCTTTCTGCACTCCTCTTGCCTCTTTCTGCACCCTTCTTCCCTCTTTCTGCACCTCTCTTGCCTCTTTCTGCATCCGTTCCCGTTTTTCTGTACCTCTTGTGCCTGTTTCTGCAATTCCCTTGCCTCTTTCTGCAGTTCTCTTGTCTCCTGCATCTCTGTTGCTTCTTTCTGTACTTCTCTTGCCTCTTTCTGCACCCCTCTTGTGTCCTTCTGCACCTCTGTTGGTTCTTTCTGCACTGCTCTTGCTTCTTTCTGTTCCTCTCTTGCAAATTTCTGCACCCCTCTTGCCTCTTCCTGCACCCCTCTTCCCTCTTTCTGCACCTCTCTTGCCTCTGCACCCCTGTTCCCTCTTTCTGCACCTCTTTTGCCTGTTTCTGCAACTCTCTTGCTTCTTTCTTAATTTCTCTTGCCTCTTTCTGTACTCAAATGGGAAGTGCATACTGTCAAGTTTTAAGGTCTGCGTGGTCTCGTGACTGAGGTATATGTCTACTTGTATATGTATTCTTACATGTGTTATGCATCTGAAGATGGTAGCTTAAAAAGAGGGTAACTCCTCCTATAGGTGGTCAAATCTTCAGTTCTGTTCTGTTTTTCGGTTGCACAGGCAGACATGTCTTATGTATATATGTGCTATAGAGCCCCTCAAATATACTATTGAATACCCATGTGCACTGTATTGTAAGCAGAAACAAACGCATACACCTTTTTTACACAAATTTACAGAGTATGCTGTTTGAAACACAGGTATTCAAGTGTTTGTATGTTTATTTTCATTTAACATGTCACTAGGTAAAAGGCCAGACACGCAGGCATACCATCACAAACTTGATCAGACTTACAACAGTGATATGCGTAGGATTGCTGTTTTATATTTGGTATGCCTATTATTTCGAGCAGTCGATTAATAGTGAACCTTCAAGAGAAAAGTGAGGTTTAAGACATCTTCGGAGAAGGATTAGTGATTAGGGTACTTTGTATGAGTCTGTTGTAAGGTACATTCAAAGTAGGCCTCTTTCTGCATCTCTGTTGGTTCTTTCTGCACACCTCTTGCTTCTTTCTGCACCTTTCTTCCTCTTTCTGGACTTCTGATGCCTCTTTCTGCATTTCTATTGCTTCTTTCTGCACCTTTCTTCCTCTTTCTGCACATGTCCTACCTATGTAAGGCATAGTTAGAAATTAGCATTTGAAAAACCTTAGAAATTCACTGAAAAAAAACAGAGGTTTCAGGGACGTTATAGTTAGGGATTAGCATTTAAAAAACCTTAGAAATTCACTGAAAAAACCACAGGTTTCAGGGACGTTCTAGTTAGGGATTAACATTTAAAAAACCTTAGAAATTCATTGAAAAAACCATAGGTTTCAGGGACGTTATACTTAGTCAGACATTTCACTTGTACAAAACCAGAGAAATTCGGCCGTAATAGTTAGCTGAGCTAACTATAACTTGCGCCCCCACAATGCACTGCTGATGACGTCACATATTACATCACTCATAACATGGTCAGTGACATCACTGATAACATCTCAAATGACATCACTGATTACATCATCCATGTGATCATCTGATGCACCACCTCACACCCTAATATAACCTTTGATACACCCACTCTAAAATACAGACTACCAACCTCGAAACCATCGATAGACCAATACCAGTTAGTACATACCCGCTCACTGATTCATACTTCTACACACACATCCACTCACTAGCCCATACAGTCACTCAAAAATGCAGTCATTCATCAATACAGCCACTGATATATCCACTCATACACCCATACTGACACTCACACTCCGCCACATTCACCCAAAGAGTTACTCAAACACCTAGTCACCCAAAGAATCAATCACACTGCCATTTACTTACCAATACAGTTATACACACACACCACCTCACTTATTCATACAGATAGTACCATATACTTACTCTCTTCTACAATCACTAACATAAGCACACACTTATCCATGCAGCCACTGTCACAATCACTCACTGTTACATTTAGTCACTTATATACTCCAACACTCCCATATACTGCCTTTCACATATGCAGTTACCTACACATATACCACTGACACATCCATTCACTCACCAACACAGCTATTTGCACACTCACTCACCCATACAGCCCCTAACACATCACTCATGAACCCATATACCCAGTAAATCACCCACTCACACATCCATGCAGGGAGTCCCACACACCCCCCACATACCCACACAGACACTCAGGCACCCATACAGGTAATCAAACAAACCATTAACCCATATAGACACTCATGTAGCTACTCACCAACCCATGCAGCCACTTACACACCAACTGAGACTGATACAGACATTCACACAGATTAGTCATTCACTAAGATACGTTTAATCACTCACTTATACAGTCAGTCACACACCCACTAAATCATCCATTCAAACACTCATACACCCACTCATTCTTCAATACACCATGGCATATATATATATAACATTCATCAACTTTTTAGAAACACTCAGTCACTGGATGATGTCATCAGTGATGTCATTTGAGCTGTCATCAGTGATGTCACTGACCATGTCATGAGTGATGTAATATGTGACATCATCAGCAGTGTATTGCGGGGGCGCGACTTATAGTTAGCTAGGCTAACTATAACGTCCAAATTTCTCTGGTTTTGTATTAGTGAAATGTCTGACTAACTATAACGTCCCTGAAACCTATGGTTATTTCAATATATATATATATATATATATATATATATATTATCTACTGGCGGTCGCCAGTAGATAGTTATAGTTAGGACCTAATTTCCATAGGAAATCCGCAACATTCTATTTGAAATAACTTTGGCGCCGGTTGACGAATCTTCGCGAAATTTTCAAAACTCGTGGGGCGCTCCGGTTCGCTCCTATCCTGAAAGTCTCGGGGTGATTCGTCAAGTGGGGGCTGAGAAAAAGGGGGGTCCCAAAACGTGTTTTCCCCATGCAATTTTCCATAGGAACCTTTCATCGCAGCTACAGCCCGAACTGCTGAACGGAATTACACCAAATTTGGCAAAAAGGTAGCCCTTGGTTCAGAGTCATGCCTTTTGGTTAAATGGTGTAAATCCGTTCAGTAGTTCCTGAGAAATTTGAAAAAGAAAACACATATATATCTGGGCGGAGCCTAACCACACATGTCATCGTGAGATCTGATTGGCTGTCAGCACTTCATCCTGGAATTGCTGGCAGTCATCTTGGGACCAATATAAATGATAGTACCCCATTGAAATGCATTGTAGTGAATCGAAGATTTTGAGGGTTACCAAAAGGAGAACTATAAAGGGTGATAACAGACTTTAGTTACATTAGAATTCATTTGTTGATGGTACCATACTAATTTCAGGAATTGTGGTGTGTTCTAAGGTGATTTTACCCTGTGAAAAACCTTCTGCTGGGATATCATGAATCATGTTTGAGAGAAAACCATTTTCACATGCTTGTCCCATACAGTTTTGGAAGGTGCTCCAGAAGCTAAAATGAGAGCATATTTTCTATAAATTCACATTATCTTTCTCAGTCATGTGAGAATGAAGTCTGAGAATTCTCAGTAAAACATGTACATCCAACAAGGGCAGAGACTGTCAGTTGATTCCTTTGTGTTCTACTGCAGCTTCCCAGAGTGTTCTAAAGAACAACTAGAGCGCTTAGAGTCTTACTTATGACAAAATTATGGCACCCCTGAAGCCATCTTGATTGGAATAAACTGGTAACTCTTAAAACATTTAATTTAAAAAGGAACAACATGAGGGGGTTCATTTTGTCATAGAAATTATGGTTAGTGCTGTAGAAAGAAAAATTAGGACATGTTTTAAGTGAGATCTCAAATATCTTCCTGTTATATTTCAACAGGAGCAGCCTGTCAGTTGATGCCTTTGTGTTCTACTGCAGCTTCCCAGAGTGTTCTAAAGAACAACTAGAGAGCTAACAGTATTACTTATGACAAAAGTATGGCACACCTGAAGCCATCTTGATTGGAATAAACTGGTAACACTTAAAACATTTAATTAAAAAAGGAACAAAATGAGGGGGTTCATTTTGCCATAGAAATTATGGTTAGTGCTGTAGAAAGAAAAATTAGGACATGTTTTAAGTGAGATCTCAAATATCTTCCTGTTATATTTCAACAGGAGCAGCCAGTCAGTTGATGCCTTTGTGTTCTACTGCAGCTTCCCAGAGTGTTCTAAAGAGCAACTAGGGCGCTAACAGTCTTACTTATGACAAAATTATGGCACACCTGAAGCCATCTTGATTGGAATAAACTGGTAACTCTTAAAACATTTAATTTAAAAAGGAACAAAATGAGGGGGTTCATTTTGCCATAGAAATTATGGTTAGTGCTGTAGAAAGAAAAATTAGGACATGTTTTAAGTGAGATCTCAAAAATCTTCCTGTTATATTTCAACAGGAGCAGCCTGTCAGTTGATGCCTATGTGTTCTACTGCAGCTTCCCAGAGTGTTCTAAAGAACAACTAGAGCGCTAACAGTCTTACTTATGACAAAAGTATGGCACACCTGAAGCCATCTTGATTGGAATAAACTGGTAACACTTAAAACATTTAATTTAAAAAGGAACAAAATGAGGGAGTTCATTTTGCCATAGAAATTATGGTTAGTGCTGCAGAAAGAAAATATAGGGCATGTTTTAAGTGAGATCTCAAATCCTCTTCTATTTCATTAGAAAATTCTGACATGCAGACTGAAACAATCACTTTCAATACCAGCAGTAGACTTCCAGTTAACTCCCTGGTGAGCAGTAGCTTTACTACAGTGATCTAATGAACAACTAGAGTGCTAACATTCTGAATTTATGGCAAATGTGTGACACATCTGAATGCCTTCTTGATGGAATCAAAGTAAAAAACTGAAAGCATTTCCTACTGAGGAGACTGCAGTAAATGACGAAATTAGGAAACTTCATAACAAATAAGTCTCCCAAGATGGCCACCAGAGAAAAAAGAGCCCAAATGTAGCCCAAATATCACCCAGATGTAGCCCACATGTAGCCCAATGACAGAAGTGTGCAAAACACTTTTTATTTTTAGTTTTTCTTCAGTTTTATATAGTGCAAACTGGTCAGGTATTGGAGCGTTACATCTTACTTGGACCCCTTATTGCGTATTTTGCACGAAGTACATGAGATTGATCTTGCGAAACATTGAACTTTACGATTCTGTTAACCTGGAGTTGCTCTGAACCGGGCTTTGTAACACCCGTTTTTACCTACTGGTTTTAATTAATTCTCACTGTATTGTATTAGGAAAGAGGATTTACTGTTTTTATGTACACTTTTATGATCTATGTTTCTAAATCAGATCAAATAAAGTTTAATGAATTCTATGGCAGGACGGAGGCGAGGATTATGCATATCTTTCCTCACTTTATTTGCATAGCAGTTCAAAGAAAACGTAACACAACAATCATTAAACAAAAGACTACACAACCCATGAACCATTAGGGGGTAGTCTCCAAGGCAACTATAGTCCAATCATATCACAGTCCATCGTATATAATATCGTGACGTCCCTTCCGCTTCCTCTTTCTTCACTGCTCGTCAGTTAAGTGCATTCCTTACATTCTTGGCTTAATCTGACGTTGTTGCTGTTTGTATAGCGGTTTCTTGTGCACGTTATTAGCATTATTGCCTTGGTATTGTTTCATATTCCCTGCGCAGCAGGCTCTTGCCGGAGCGCGTTCTCCCCCTCGCAGTTTCTCCCGCTGTGTGCTCTGCGCGCAGTGAGATCCTGTCAGGCGCGTCTGGTCCGAGCGAGGCAGCTCCGTCGAGCGCTCCCGCTGGTCTTTACGCGCGTTTGGGAATCCGGTCACTCCTTTAGTGTCCGCTTGATTCCCGACCAACCCTCGCCTAATTTTGACACCGCTACGCGCTTATTTCCCCACACGGCCACGTTAGTGACCAGCGCCACCTGGTGGTGGTAATTGGTATTGCGCCTCAGTCTATTCTTATAACAGCTTCGGGGAAAGCCCAGCTGTTGGAGCACCGGCGAGGGGGCTGTCTTAAGGATTTTAAGGGCATTTGTTCTGTGCTCACACCCTCTGCTATCATGTCTTCTCCAGAAGACCATTTTTACTCCTCCTACCAGGAAGTGGAGGAGGAATGGCCCCCCAACTTCTCCCTCCAGCAGTGGACCAAGCCCTCTCTCTGGCTATTTCTAGGGCGCTCGCTCCTCTTAGGGATCAGGTTGATAAGCTGGCGAAAAGCATCCCTGGGGTGTTCAGTGACCCAGATCTGGTGGTGGCGGGTCCAAGTAGCTCCCAGATGGGGAATAAAAGGGCCGTTAAGCATAACGCGGGGCACTTGGAAGGATTTGATAAACTTACGGAGACCTTCCTCAAGAGTGCGCAAACGCTAAAACATGCACCCTGCCGGGAGGAGGAGGGGCCTGGAGAAAATTGCAACACTGTCACCACTATTGTAGACCCCGACGGCGGGTTTCCCTTAGAGGGAGAGGGTGTATCGGAGGACGATTTCTCCTCCGATGAGGATAAGGACTCGGGGTGTCCCTGGCGTCCAGAGTCCCACTCCTCTCAGTCCCCGGTTGGGGACGGGGTCCACTCGGACATGTTCGAGCCTACCCAAATTTACCATGCTAGGTCGGCAGAGTGGACACCTGACGCCAAAGTGGCAGAGTATGTGGTCGGGAAAATCCATCAACCCCTTGAAAGGGAGGTCAGGAATAGGATGAGGGGAGAATGCCCCAGGCCCTCACTGAAGGGGAAGGTGGCACACACGCCTGAAATTGATGAGAAACTATGTACCTTTTTCTCCAAGTATATGAGGGATCCCAAGAAAAGAATTGATAGGTCTTGGACGTGGTAGGGCCCTTGACCCAAATTATTCAATTGACAGAGCGTTCCAAAGAGTCAGGATCCCCTTTGCCCACGGATATTGTGGCTGATTGGGCGCACTACCCTAAACCCTAAAACACTACCCCCTCCACTACCCAAACACCACTGCACTACCCTAAACCCTAAAACACTACCCCCAGCACGACACCCTACACTACCCAAACATAACTGCACTACCCTAAACCCTAAAACACTACCACCAGCACGACTCCCTACACTACCCAAACACCACTGCATTACCCTAAACCCTAAAACACTACCCCCAGCACGACTCCCTACACTACCCAAACACCACTGCACTACACTACACCCTAAACATACCCCCAGCATGACCTCCCACACTACACAAACACCACTGCACTACCCTAAACCCTAAAACACTACCCCCAGCACGACCCCCTACACTACCCAAACACCACTGCACTACCCTAAACCCTAAAACACTAACCCCAGCATGACCCCCTACACTACCCAAACACCACTGCACTACCCTATACCCTAAAACACGGCCCCCTACACTACACAAACACGACTGCACTACCCTAAAACACTACCCACAGCATGACCCCCTTCACTACACAAACACCACTGCACTGCCCTAAACCCTAAAACACTACCCCAGCACAACCCCCTACACTACACAAACACCACTGCACTACCCTAAACCCTAAAACACTACCCCCAGCATGACCCCCTACACTACCCAAACACCACTGCACTACCCTAAACCCTAAATCTACCCCCAGCATGACCCCCTACACTACCCAAACACCACTGCTCTACCCTAAACCATAAAACACTACCCCCAGCATGACCCCCTACACTACACAAATACCACTGCACTACCCTAAACCCTAAAACACAACCACCAGCATGACCCCCTACACTACTCAAACACCACTGCACTACCCTAAACCCTAAAACACTACCCCAGCACGACCCCCTACACTACCCATACACCACTGCACTACCCTAAAGCCTAAAACACTACCCCCAGCACGACCCCCTACACTACTGCACTACCCTAAACCCTAAAACACTACACCAGCACGACCCCCTACACTACCCAAACACCACTGCACTACCCTAAAACACTACCCCCAGCACGACCCCCTACACCACCCTAACACCACTGCACTACCCTAAACCCTAGAAAAGAAACCCCCACCCCATGCCCAATCCGCCTTACCTCTCACTCCTCATGGTTCCTCTCTCCTCGTGGTTCCTGCTTCAGGTCATCTCTGAGGGGCGGTGCACGTCGTTGTGAGGAAATGGAACAGCCTCTGTTTCCTTACAACGACATGGATCGTCTACATGTTTTTTAGAACGCATGGTCATTTACCATACATACCTTTACAACAAAATTCGTTGTAAAGGCATGCGTGGTAAATGACCATGCGTTCTAAAAAAATGCGTAGTAATGACTTCGTGATGTACAACGCATGCGTGGTAATGCATGCGTTGTAATGGTATTGCAAAGTAAAAAAGTCGTTGTAACGGCTGTTTACCGATCGAAGCTGGCCCCTGTTCTTCAGTGAGATGTTTATTTGATTCATTAGGAGGAAGGAATGTGGTTTTTTTACCGAAAAGTGCATTCCCGGCTGTTGTATTGTGAAAGTGTCCGCGTGGCCTGGTTTCACTTCCGGTGAGAGAGTGGAAGAGTCTGTTTGGATCTAAAGGAGTTCTGTTGTTGGACGGAGCCGGCGCGACATGTCATCAGAAAACATAGCTAATGGAAAGCATCCTCCCTGAAGTGTGGAGCAGTGCCATGAGAGGTCAACGAGTGTGCGTCCCACCGCAGTATGACCGTACCGCGTGACCCATGTGCCGCCTCCAGGGTACGGGAGGCAGAAGCGGCATCGCAGGTCCTCTTGAAGACCATTGTAGCACTAATTCTACATTTTGGTACTAGGGCATTTTAACTTCGTTGTTCCTGCCAGATACAAAGAGAAGATCCTGTGTTATTCAGTGCCCTTGTTACCTTTTTTGTGGGTTGTGGTGCTTGTCACTTCGCTGCCCCGCCGGTGCACACGACTGGGCACCCCACCTCGTGTGCCATCTGCAGGGCCTCTGCCCTCGGATCGCTGGTTTCGGTTTCTGGAGTGGCAACATAAACAGTTGCTCCCAAAGGACTAGCCTGAACACTTAGGTGAATATCCCCTGCACCAGCATTCCACGGAAATTCTTTCCTAGCTCTCCCACGTCAACGAGCACGGCTCCGCTCGCGACACCGTATGACGTCATCGGAGCCATACGAGGACCTCGTCGGCGTGCTGACGTCAGTTACACCCATTTTTTCCGTGCCACCGAGGCAAACAGGGGACCGAGACATTTTCACATGTATACATAGTATAATAAATATATATATATTCACTGAAAAAACCATAGGTTTCAGGCACGTTATAGTTAGAAATTAGCATTTAAAAAACCTTAGAAATTCACTGAAAAAACCATAGGTTTCAGGCACGTTATAGTTAGAAATTAGCATTTAAAAAACCTTAGAAATTCACTGAAAAAACCATAGGTTTCAGGGGCGTTATAGTTAGTTGGACATTTCACTCGTACAAAACCATAGAAATTCCCCCGTTATAGTTAGTTCAGCTAACTATAACTTGCGCGCCCGCAATGCACTGCTGATGACGTCACATATTACATCACTGATGACATGGTCAGTGACATCACTCATGACATCACTGATGACATCTCAAATGACATCACTGATGACATCACTGATGACATCATCCTTGTGATAGAGTGGCAGACCTCCTCTCACCCTAATATAACCTTTGATACACACACTCATAAATACAAACTAACATTTTCAAAACAATGGACATACCAATACCAGTTACAACACACCTATTCAGTAATTCCAAGATCTACACACACATCCACACACATCCACTCATTCACCAACAGTCCCTATACAGTCACTCATACATGTACTCACTCATCATATGTACTCATACACCTATACATCCTGTTACACACTGCCACTCATCCATAGAGTTACTCACACACACACAAGAAAACAGTGAAACACAGTGAAAAAACAAGAAAAGGGGGCAGGGTAGAAACACCCTGACCCCCTAGGCCTGCTCAGGAGGTCCTACAAGGACCCCCAGGGCCCAAAAAAGCATTTTTTAAATAATTTTGGCGGGAATCGCGTTGGGGTTGCGAATCCTGCCGAAATTATAAAATAAACAAAGCGCGTTTTGAAAAAGCCACCGGGTGGGCCAGGTCCCGGGGCCACTCGCAAATTAATTAGCGGGGGCCCGCAGGGGCCCCCGCAGCCCGCCACCTCCCCGGGGCTTATTTCATTGGATGCAGGGGGCCGTCCCGGGGACCGCCACGTCCCCGGGGCTGTAAAAAAAAAGCGTGGGGAGGTCCCAATCCCCCCACGCTACCCCGGGGACCACCACCTCCCCGGGGCTTTGACAGTAAACCGCGGGGGCACGCAGCCCGCCTGCAGCCCCGGAGACCACCACCTCCCCGGGGCTCTGTTTTTAAATAATAAAAGATGTGTGGGGGGCTCGAGCCCCCCACATGCCCCGGGGACCACCACCTCCCCGGGGCTTTTAAAATGAAGGGAGGGGGGGCGCGCGGCCCCCCTCCTGGAGCCCTTGATGGCCCTGGGGACCGCCACCCCCCAGGGCCGGCTTCTGCAGTGTCCCGGGGTGCCCACCCCGGGACACTGCTGTTTGCTATGGCAGGGCGGGAGCCGTGGCTTTCGCCCTGTCATAGCAAACTCCTGCTTTGTGATGTCATCAGTGATGTCATTTGAGATGTCATCAGTGATGTCACTGACCATGTCACGAATGATGTAATATGTGATGTCATCAGCAGTGCATTGCGGGGGCGCGAGTTATAGTTAGCTGAACTAACTATAACGGCGGAATTTCTATGGTTTTGTACGAGTAAAATGTCCAACTAACCATAACGTCCCTGAAACCTATGGGTTTTTCAGTGAATATATATATATGCATATATACATATACATATATACATATACATATATATGTATATATAAATATTATGTTCATTCTTAGTCCTTGACTTTATTCTATGTAGTCGGTATCTCCCCCAGCTGCCACTTACCTTTGTACCATAGTCCCCTGTCCCATAGAACTCTCAGAATCCCTGAGAGTGCACGTTAGAATGTTCATGAGGAGTCAGCTGTGACTTGGAAGACCGTGTGGGTTTTGTTGGGAACACCTATTGTTGTACAGTAAATCGTCCTACCTCTACGTTCCTGTTTTTCTTTAAAGAAACACCTCTTCAATAATCTATCGCTAATGGAAGAGGAACAGCTTTTATCACTGGAAGGAAAGTCTTCAGTTCTGGGTGAACTGGTCTCAACTCCAACATGTTGATATGATAACTCTTCACTGGTGACCACACACTTTGCCATGCAAGTGAGTACTCCAGCCTTGCAAGGATGCATCTGCCTCTATCGCTTTGGAAGGAACCATTCTATCACCACCACTGAAGAGACTGAAGAACTCTTGCTGATAACTCAATATTGTCATCACAATCTCCTGGCTTCCTACACCACTGGTCCTTCAGATATTCTTGCTGAGATATCACGTGCAACCCTGCATCACAGATTACAGAACTTCAAAAAGCCAGTGATCCCAAAAGAGAGGCTCCCTTTGAACTTTAGGAGACTAAACCAAGTTCAGATGCAGGCATTTACAACACAAACTTTTCAGGAAAAAGAGACAGTCGTCCTCTTTTTGTCTCTAGAACCACACACAAGCACAAGGTCTTGAAGAAGTCTTAGACGAAATGGTACATTTATTAACCAGTCATCTACATAAGGATACATGAACACTCCTTTCTTGTAAAGCTAGAACCACAGCCACAACTTTAGAGAAAGCTATGGGGGTCACTTTTAGTCCAAAGAAGAGCACTTTGTACAGGTAATGATTTTTGCAGATTTTGAAGCTTAATACACTCCTGTCTCTTCTACAAATAGGTGCACGAATAGAGGCATTCTGCAGATCCAGAGTGCACATCCAATTGACTTGATTTCTCCTTCTGTAGGTTTAGAATAGGGCAAAAAACACTTGGTACCATTCTTCTTGATTAAGAAATAATGGAAATAGACTCCCTTGGTCCACTGATGTTTCGGTACAGGTTTTGTAAAACATTTTTCTAGCAGCATAAAGATATCTTGAAGCAGCTGAACCAATATTGCAAGATTCAACTCCTTCTGTAGAATCTAGGGAGGTGTTGTGTCCGTAGCTTCTTAGCCATCTGCACGCTCAAGAACTGCAGTACTTTGTGGGGTCCTGCTGTTGCCGGGGGTCAGAAGACACTCTATGATGCCCACAGATGCAGGGTGAGAGAGTGTCTCACCTGGACCTGTTTCTTCTTATGCTCCTTGATTCTTGGCTGCTGCTCCCTGTGTTTTCAATTCTAAAATGGCAACTGCCTGCATCAGAGTTTGCAGCTGACTTTTACAGCGCCTCCACTGGTAGTCTTACTCAGGGTTTCGGTCCCTTTTCTTTTTCCTTTCCATCATGGCTGTTCCTCCATTGGTTTCTTCCTGACTTTCCCAATCCATTATGTTTCCTGTTATATGGCGTTTGATGTCATTGACTTTTACTGTTCTATTGTTATTTGAAGGCCGCAGTTTGGTTGGAGGGTGCATCGCAACAAAGCTGTGTTCCTCTATTTGCTGATCCTGACTCTTTTCTCTTTAGAGTTCATTGTCTGGATTTCTGATTCCTGTTTTTCAACCTTGTGAAGACTTCATCAGCAAGGAAGCTTTTTACATCTTTGGATTTTTCCTCCTGAGAAGGTGTTAGATTCTCCAGGGCATATATTCTAGTGTGTGGAAACAGTCGCCCTTAACGTCGAACAGCAGAGGACCTAGACTTGCAGTACCGGTAAAATCCAATCCTGTACAGAAGGCCTCCCTAACCCAGAAACAATGCATCGATCACACCGTCAGCTCTGTGTAGGGTACGGAGAGAGGTCTGTTACTGGTCAGAATGTGATCTTGTAACCACCATTGCAGATCTTTTGCAGTTTTCTCTGACACCTGTTATGTTATGTGTATTTGTAAAGTGCACTACATTACGTCATATTACTCCTTTGTTGAGAGAGATCTCCATTGGCTCCCGTTGGAAAAAAGGTTTAATTTCAAAGCCTGCTGCAACATCTCAAGACTTTTTGGGTATAACGGTCCTCCATTTCTACAACCTAGAATTGTGAAATACTTCCCAGCTAGGGGTTCCTATCCACCCCCTCTTCTAATCTTTCGACGATTCTGAAATTAAACAGGAAAAGTGTTGAGAGAATGTGAATTTCCCTTGAAAAAACAAAAGACAAGATGTGTTTGGCTGAACAGGAACAGTTGGTTTAATTAAACACTTCAGCCAGGAGCACAGTTACAGAAGCGGTTCTGAGGACTGTCTCAAAGTACAATAATCTGAGCGAGTTTTATACATTTCTTTGGGTATCATAAAGTACTTCAGAAGATCCTTTTTTGGTAAAAGAATGTGGGCCTTGTCTGTGAAGTCGTAAATAAGGCCCCTGATAACAAATGCAGGTGGGCCTCGACATTGTGTGGACACATTGGGGCAGTGGGTAATGTGCCCAGATGTCCGGCTGGAGGGGGACTTGATCACTGCGTGTACTGTGTGTGCTGTGTCCTGATTGGTTTTGTGTTCCTAACAATATGTTGCATCAGACTTTATGATGATTTGGGAATGTGCGCACCCCTCCGGCCATATGTGCTTTATTGGGGCCAATCTCCTTGGACTATTGTGGTGTCGCTGCACTTATCTGGTGGAGTGACCCGAGTTTCCTCTTTGCACATTTGTCTGCCAGCTATGTGCCACCCCACCTGTGACCTGTCAATCAATAATCCCAGGCTTAGCTCACAGAGCCTGCCTGACCACGTATTTCTGAGTCGGGTTGATGGATCGTTTATGTCAGGCAAATTTGATAATAGTGATGTGATTTCGTTCTCAAACGCGAATGTATCATTGACATCAATTTTATCAATATTAACAAAAGGATGGGCAGTGTTAGATTCTCTGCACAAGCTCCTACAATTTGGAACTCCCTGTCTCTAACGGTAAGCCTTCAGTCCGATTGCTTGAAATTCAAGAAAGATCTTAAGACTTGGCCGTTTAGACAAGCCTTTTAGTCTTCATTCTTTCTCTATGTGCATTGGCTTGGCTTGGTTCCCATACTGTTCCTCACAGCCAACAAACCGTTAGGTGAATATGCACTTTTTAAGTTTATTTTAAGATAAGATAAGATAACACAAAATCACATAACATAACATAACACAATCACCCGCGTGGGTAGCTTGGCGCTGAGCAGGTGTGTGTACATGATTTGGGTCATCATTCTTGCAAAGTAGGATCAATTACTGTAAGTAGCAGTAGAACAATTCTCCAGTTTATCTTATCTCTTGCTTGTAATGGCAACACAAGCAAAGCACCAGGAGGATGTACAAGCAGAGGTTTGGAGAGCGGGCTTCTCCTGATTTGGCTGGTTCACGTTGGCTTCCGGTGCAAGCTAGAGCTAAAGTTCACTTCAAGGTCCCTGAATTGGCAAAGAGACGGCTGTAAGAGAAGAACTTCCTGCCTCAGGGAGATCTTACCCAGACACAGGGGCAGTTGGGCTATCGGCAGCTCGCTGGATCGACATACCTCTGTTCATGAAATCTCAGACATTGTGAGTTCTGAGATCTTTTGTAGGCCAGGCTGCCCCACCCCAAAACTTCAATCCCCACCCCACAGATGTCCCCAGATGTCAATCTCAGACACAGGGCTGTTCTCTGAGATCTCGGGGAGACAGGCTGTGCCCCCAAGATCTTGATTCCCCAAAGATACCAATTTCAGACACAGGGGTGTTCTCTCACAGCGCCCACCACCAAAACTTCAATACCCTCTAGATGTCAGTCTCTGACATTGGGATGGTCTCTGAGACCTTTCGAGGTCAGGCTGTGTAGCACCATGCTGGGAGGCCACTTCTACAAAACCCTTTGGTGTGTTCATGTTGATCCACTAACGTGCTAATACATTATACTGAGGTTGTGTTTCTCACAGTCTAATTTTTTGTGATGTGTTATCTTTCAGTTTGTGAATCCACACTTCACGGCTGTGTGCTCTGTTACATGCCTGTCTAAGATGGTGCTGACTGTGCACTTGTTGACATGCCTGCTTAAGGTTTGTCTCTCACTTTAACAAAGTTGTACTTGTTGTCACATTTCATTCATGTTCTACTTTGTCATTCCCAGAGTGTGCTTGGCAACTTCTCTGAGGTGTTTTGTTCTTGCTAAAAGTTGTCCCCTTTTATCAAGCAGGTCCTGGCTCATGCTTGTGATGCTTTTGGTTCTATAAGACAGGCAGCCCATAAGGTGAATTATTTAAATGTTGTGCTCACTCACTTTATAGTCCATGTATTGAAAGAGATCAATACATATTTAGTGAGGTCCGGTGAGGTCCATGGAAGTATCTGGCAGTATCCGAAGCAGCATCATTCAAACCTGGGTGAACTGCCAGATGCCCAGTAATGATTTAACCTGCAAGGCTTATTTAGTATTGGCCGCATTACACGCCCATAGCTTGAAATAGCAGTAGCTGTTAATCTCTTGATCTAGACCATTGGTGAGGGTGCTTTAACAACACACTGTGTTTGTCCAAGATACACCACTTCACAGGTCATCTTCCTAGAGCTCTGGCACTGTGCTCTATAGACCATGGACATCCAGAATACATCACTTCACGGATAGTGTTCCAAGATCTCTAGCTCTGGCACTGTTCTATACACACCATGAACATCCAGAATAAATCTCTTCACCAGCAGTCTGCAAGATCTCTAGCTCAGACATTGTTTTTTACACAACATGGAGGTCCAGAATACATCTCCCCATGGGTGGTGTTCCAAGATCTCCAATTTCAATATTGTTATGTAAACACAAGGACGTCCAGAATACATATCGTCCTGGGTAGTGCCTCACAATCTCTAGCTCTAGCACTGTTTTTTACGCGCCATGGATATCGAGAATACACCTTGTCACGGGCAGTGCTCCACGATCTCTAGCTCAGGTCTGGCTGTCTTCAGCTCATCGAGCACAGACGGACAGAAGGAAAGTACTTGAAACCTGTAAGGACAAGAGAGGATCAGAGAGTGATTCAATCCTGTTGACATAAATGATAACAAATAATCCAGTATGTATAGAATTTTCAACATAATTGACTATATATACACACGAGTAGAGCTACCAACCATCGTACAGACCACAGGGTTAAACTACCACTTCTCCCCCAACCATCCTCTCCCTCTCTATATATGGTACGAGCTGATAAATACTGTTACACATTGCAAACAGAAATTCATCAGAACTGTCAGTCAGTGCCCACTGCCCAACATTCTTCTCAAACTGAATGAGCCTAAGGCTGGGCAACAATGAAGCGAGAGACAAGGGGGAGACAGCGTAGCTGATCCTTTAGAACTCTCTGGCTCCCACTTGCCCGGTGGTACGAATGCACAACCGCTGCACCAACCATACTCAACTGTTTGGGCAGAGGTAACTGTGACAGCGATAAATCACACAGAGCTTAAATACACACCGTCCTGATTGTTAAGCAACGATTGTCCATTTCACGTCATCAGTAGCCAATCCCCATCACTACACTCATAATTTGGAGACATTTGACTAAAGTTTGGAACGTCCCCGGTCCCCGCGAATGATGGAATAAGAATGTAATACCTGGATAGCTGGAGGAGCCACCACCCCAGCATGACACTCTACTGGATCATAACCACCTTGGTCCTCAAACCTCATAGGCAGGTACAAGTGATATCCTACATTCCTCCGTTAACAAGGTGCACTATCTAATACAGACAAAGAAAGCTACTTAAGGAACTGGGCTAGAATTTCTGAACTCAGGGCTCCTTATTCAATTCCAAAAGCCGGAGCACTGCCTCGCTCCTGAGGATGGGGTTATGCACAGATTTTTGTCTGAGTATCAGTAAAGCAGACGCTTGCACTGATGGATGAAGTGAGTACACAGAGGAAAGAACTCACCTAGTAGATGGCTTTCAATTGTGTTGTGTGGGCTCCTTGAGGAGATTTAACGACTGGCTGAATTAACTCAATGGAACATTTAATTTCACATTGATAACCACTTTGGAAATGGTATATTTTTTTAATGCAGCAGTTATATTTGTAACTTGTACATTTGTGCTTCTGTGAACCTCTGAACCAGCAGACGGGGACATTGTATTAAGCCCACAGCTGACCCCACCGACCTCAAGAACTATCGGCCCATCTCGCTCCTCCCCTTCGCAGCCAAAGTTGCAGAGAAAACAGTCAACAGGAAACTGACACGATTCATTGAAGAGAACGCCATCCTCGACCCGTCCCAATCCGGATTCCGAAGCAACCACAGCACAGAGACCGCCCTACTCGCTGCCACAGACGACATCCGCACCCTCCTGGACCAAGGCCACTCCGCAGCCCTCATCCTACTCGACCTATCAGCGGCCTTCGACACCGTCTCCCATCGCACACTACTTGTCAGACTACACGACGCAGGTATACAAGGAACAGCCCTGGACTGGATCCGATCATTCCTCACCGGAAGAAGCCAAAGGATCAGACTCCCACCCTTCCTCTCCGACCCCACGAAAATCACCTGCGGAGTCCCACAGGGTTCATCACTGAGCCCCACCCTCTTCAACATTTACATGGCCCTCCTCGCAGCCATCGTCCGACAACACGGCCTCAACATCGTATCCTACGCCGACGACACCCAGCTCATCCTCTCCCTCACCAAAGACCCCACCACTGCCAAACTCAACTTCCAGAAAGGAATGCAAGACGTCGCAGTCTGGATGACCAACAGCTGCCTGAAGCTCAATGCCAAGAATACAGAAGTCCTCGTCCTCGGTACCACCCCTTCTGCATGGGACAGCACCTGGTGGCCAACCGCCCTTGGAAGCCCACCTACCCCCTCAGACCACGCCAAGAACCTCGGCATCGTACTCGACTCATCACGCTCCATGAACCGACAGGTCCACGCCATCACCTCCAGCTGCTTCAACACCCTCCGCATCCTCCGCAAGACCTTCAAGTGGATCCCCCCTGAGTCAAGGAAGACAGTCACCCACGCACTCATCACCAGCAGACTGGACTATGGAAACGCACTCTACGCCGGCATCAACAAGTCCCTACTCCGCAAACTCCAGACAGTACAGAACACCGCCGCCAGACTCGTCCTCGGCATCCCCGGACACGAACACATCAGCCAACACCTACGAAGTCTCCACTGGCTCCCCGTGGAGAAAAGAGTCACTTTCAAAATCCTCACTCACGCCTACAAATGCCTACACAACAACGGACCCAAATACCTCAACGACAGAATCAACTTCCACGTACCCAAAAGAAACCTCCGATCTTTCAACCTCGCACTGGCCAAAACCCCGCGCATCCACAGAGCCAGAGCAGGCGGAAGATCCTTCTCTCACATTGCAGCCAAGACCTGGAATGAGCTACCGGCAGACATCAGACGCGCCCCCTCCCTGAACACCTTCAGGAAGACCCTGAAGACCTGGCTCTTCGGCTAAACAGATCTGCGGACCCCCCCCTCAGCGCCTTGAGACCCTCACGGGTGAGTAGCGCGCTTACAATTCCCTGATTGATTGAGCTATAACCGCCTCTGTATAAGAAGCACAACAAATGTTTACCACCTAAAGTGTGTAAAGTTACACTAGATAGAACCTATAGACTTGTTGAGTTATTTTTTCTTCAGTTTCTTTCTATCAGTTATTTTCTGTCTGTTTACATACTTGGAGCTTTTGCAAATAACGAAGACCCACTTTCAAGCAACCGAAACTCAATACACAGCAGTCAATACAAGGGACCTTTACTTTGGCACATCTTGTACGGTAAAAAAGTGTGTATTGGCCATAGAGGCCATGAAGGTTGTTGTCTCATATCCGCTGTTCACTAAGGGTAAGGAATACTTGAAAAGTAATAGAATTATTAGCCAAAAAGAAGGAATGGCACAGCCTGAGGGAAGCCTATATTGAGTTTTGGGGAGCGGCACCAGAATATCATGGCCTACATATCATCTGACATAAATATTGTGTCTTAAATATAATTTACAAACATATTGCTGAAATGGAGTTAATAATATAAAATCTAAACCCAGTGGGAGGATGCTTCTTCAAACGGTTTTCAGGATACAATATTTATAAGATATTCTGGCACACAACCTAAGTTTTAATACATATCTCCAGCCTTATGGCCTTTCGTGCAAGAAATATAAAATCTAAATCTAGTACAGAAAGTAAACTAACTTACACCAAACATTACTAAAAGGCAATAAATCAGATGGAAAATGATACAAACAAGAGGTCGTCTGGCTACTACTAGGGGTCTCAGAGGGGCTGTCAATTTTGGATGCTCTGATTATACCGCAATCACTTTAGACAGATTCCTAGGTGCTCTGCAGGGACATGGGAAAGGAGGCACGTAACCCTTGTGGGCTAAAAGACAAAGATTGGAAAGGAGCCTCCAAAGACATTGGAGGGAAGAGGGAGTCTTGTAATGGAAAACATAACTTTTAATGACAATCAGTCTGGACCCTGGTGAGCAGTCCTTGATCCTCCCAGAGGGGCGGGGCTGCCTTGGAAACAATGACTTTTATTGACGATCAGTCTGGAGCCTGGTGTAGCCCTTGCTCTTTTCAGAGGGGCGCTGTTGCCTTAGGAAACATCTTATTTGAGGTAGTTTGTAACCCCTAGACTCCTTCTCAGAAAGTGTGTTTAATAACTGTACCCACACCCTATGACAAATCAAAAAGTTGAATTGTCCCACTCTTCTTTACGTAGCTCTTGGGCAAGTGTTCTATCTTGGGACCAGAATTTTGACAATGCTCTTCACATCATTAAGTGTGATGACAAAGTTCATTGAGTTGTAAGGTGTGATGACCATGTTCCTCATGTCATTAAGAGTGCTGACCATGCTCCCCATGTCATTCATGAGTGATCAAGTTTCCCTGTGCCTGATCAGTGGTATTAGGATCTGAGAATTAGTGGGTGACTTCTCGGTTTGATATTGGTTTCTGGCTTGTCTGCAGGACTTCACGCATTTTCTTTTCTTTTAAAGGGGAGTTTTCATCAGGCTATCTGGGTTAGGGTTGATGACTCTTGAGTCGAATCAGTCAAGGATGGACAGATGCTTGACAAAAGCTAGAGAGAAGATGTGATTTGTGTTCCTCAGAAGAACCTTTTAATGTGACCCGAGTGACAGTGTGGTGATTACAGGTAGAATATATATTATTTTACTATAGAGAGGTTCATTGTGTGAGCCTTGTCTGGTTGGCTCTTGTCTTCATTGCTGTATTCCTTGGCTCAGTTGTTTTTGTCTTCACTTTTAAAGCATTTACTTCCTCAATCTCTGTCTTGAGGATATCAATATCCAACTTATGGATTTCCTGCAAGGATACTAGTTCTGCTTGTGGCTGCTGAGACCCACAGGTCTCTGTTCTGCTTGTGGTTGCTGAGACCCACAGGTCTCTGTTCTGCTTGTGGCTGCTGAGACTCCACAGGCCTCTGTTGTGCTTGTGGCTGCTGAGACCCACAAGTCTCTCTTCTGCTTGTGACTGTTGGAACAAATGGGTCTCTTCTGCTTTTGACTGCTGAAATGCACAGGTCTCTGTTCTGATTATGACAGTTGAGACCCACATGTCTCTTCTACTTTTGACTGCTGAGACCCAGAGGTCTCTGACTGGCCTGTATCATACCCACTGACCAATTTGGAAACTCTTTTCAGTTTTCCCAATGTTTGAGCCTCAGCAAGGACTGCAGACTTGTTTGCTAATCCCCCCGCCCCCCATTGTAACATCACAGCTCCAGGCACAGGAACCAATGCTGCGACGGAAAAGGCAACACAGAGTCCCACAGCCAAATCAACCTGTCAGTTTACCAGCATCAAGAAGGACACTTCTAAGAACCCTAAATATCTTATGTCCAAAGAATCTTGAAGCCCACACTATAAATCCCTGTTTGTCTGACCACAAGAGCTAGTGGTAAGCAAGCCACAAAAGGAGGTCATGTGGCCCTATGTAAGAAGTTGTTGTTAGAAATGGGAGCCGACCGGCGAAAGGGATGTATGTAGACATCTCAAGTCATGAAGGATTTATAGCACATGACGTTTCTACTGCCTCAAGTCGCAGGCAGGCCTTTCTCTTCCCATGCCGCTCGAGTAGGGATATGTGACGTGGACCTGCAAACTCAAGAGCAGCAGCACCACAAGGTAATGTGTCAGAGGCCCCCCTGCCCACCACAGAAGAGACCAGCATGGAATTAAATGACTCGAGGCCGCCAATGACTCTGAAAGCTTCCCTCAATAGCCTGTAATACTTGTGTTAACCTTAAACACAAGTGAGAGAGAAAAGATGAGGCTAGCGGAAGGAGACAGTCAGAAAATCAACACAGGACCATAAGGGGCTTGAAACATCCGTAGACACGGACACACACACACAGAAGCATACAGACAAAGAGACACACACACACATGGAGACACATGGATATGCACACACATGGAGACACACACAGACGGAGACACACACATAGATGGAGACACACTCCCACACACGGAAACATAAACACAGTGACACATCGTACATGGAGACATATGCATACAAAGACACAAACACAGACACATACACACATGGAGACACACGGAGATGCACACACACGCAGAAACATACACACATGGAGGCACACAGACACAAACACAAACACGGAGATACATACACACATGGAGATACATACACACATGGAGATACACGGAGACACACACAGATGGACACACACAAGTTCTGTAAGAATATTCAGCCTTTAGATTTTAGCTCTACAAACATACTGATCTGCTCCATTGCAGGATAGAAACACGAGTATAGAAGCAGGCTGCATGCGACTGACTTCATCCCTTCCATCGTCTCTTAATTAGTTTCGGTTGTCTGCTGAAGCACTTAAATGAACATTTTCAACCTTGTTTCCTTCCTAACGCCGTGAATACAATTTGAATTGCCTCCTTATTTTCTAAGTGTTTACCCCACCGCTAGTGAGGCCTAATGGCCAGAATGTATTAAGATAAACCAACAATCTCAATCAATTTTCGGATCAGACAACCATAAGACCAGGCACCGAGATCTGCACTGTGTCGCTGTTGAGAAGGGGCAGATGAAACTTTGTGTGACCCAAACTCAGGCACAATCTCTGGCCAGAACCAACTGCTCCAATCCTCATGTCTGGATTTACTGACGTGCATTATTTCTCACTTACAATGGTCACACCAACCAGCAGCTTGTTAAGGACTCGACACACTTTTCTTGTTTGATTTTGAAAAAAAATATTTATTTTTGTAGAGCACTGCAGGTCCCCTTCTGGTTCCTTCCTACACTGCACTTCTTCATTCGTTAACTTCTGAATACTGAGTGAAACACCATAATATAATGTATGTATAGGTTTACCTGAAAGCATGCCGGAACAATTCAGGTTTCTGGATTTTCCTGATAACGTTCTAGTTTAGTTCGCCCATTAGGTTGGACTCAGAGAGATCTACTGTTCCAGGGACTACCATGGATCTGCCTCCAATTTCGATCCTTTTGAAGGTTTTTAGCAGATAAGGCTTGCTGTTGCTGATTGCAGATTTCTTTTGCCACCTGGGTTTGACCAGCCTCACTCAACAAGTATGATTGGGTTAGTTTTTTGTGTGACCCAAACTCAGGCACAATCTCTGGCCAGAACCAAGTGCTCCAATCCTCCTGTCTGGATTTACCTATGCTGCCATTTCTCACTTCCAATGGTCACATCAGCCAGCAGCTTGTCAGGGACTCAGCACACTTTCCTAGTTTGCTTTTGAAAGAAAATATTTTGTTTTGTAGAGCACTGCAGGTCTCCTTCTGGTTCCTTCATACTCTGCACTTCTTCATTCTGTAACTTCTGAATACTGAGTGAAACACCTTAATATAGTGTAGGTGTAATCAGAGAAGGGAGGTCCAGCTCCCCTGTTCTTCAGTCACAGCCCCAGAGGTGTTGGGTTTACCTGAAAGCATGCTGGAACTGTTCAGGTTTCTGGATTTCCCTGATAAGGTTCAAGTTCAGTACCCCATGTACCTTGGACTTGTGGGATCTACAGTTTTGTTCTAGGAACTCTCATGGATCTGCCTCCAAGTTTGATCCTTTTGTAGGTTTTTAGGAGATAAGGCGTGCTGTTGCTGACTGCAGATTTCTCTTGGAGTCTGGGTTTGACCAGCCTCACTCAACAAGTATGTTGGCCCATAGCCCCATGAGACTTGTGGATGGCACAGAGAACTGAACTAATCCTGTGTCCACCTAGCGCCAACAGAGTGCCCTGAAGGCTGGTTTCATATGGCTGTGCTGCAGGAGCTTCAGACACATTGGTACCTCTTGATTCCAGAGCCTTTGGAGCCTGTTGATGACGTTTCTAAGGGAGGCCGATGTAAAGGATGCTACAGAAGACTAAGAGGGCCGTGAGGGAGGCCGGTGTAAAGGATGCTGCAGAAGACTAAGAGGGCCGTGAGGGAGGCCGGTATAAAGGATGCTGCAGAAGACTAAGAGGGCCGTGAGGGAGGCCGGTGTAAAGGATGCTGCAGAAGACTAAGAGGGCCGTGAGGGAGGCCGGTGTAAAGGATGCTGCAGAAGACTAAGAGGGCCGTGAGGGAGGCAGGTGTAAAGGATGCTGCAGAAGACTAAGAGGGCCGTGAGGGAGGCAGGTGTAAAGGATGCTGCAGAAGACTAAGAGGGCCGTGAGGGAGGCCGGTGTAAAGGATGCTGCAGAAGACTAAGAGTGCCGTGAGGGAGGCCGGTGTAAAGGATGCTACAGAAGACTAAGAGGGCCGTGAGGGAGGCCGGTGTAAAGGATGCTGCAGAAGAATAAGAGGGCCGTGAGGGAGGCCGGTGTAAAGGATGCTGCAGAAGACTAAGAGGGCCGTGAGGGAGGCCGGTGTAAAGGATGCTGCAGAAGACTAAGAGGGCCGTGAGGGAGGCCGGTGTAAAGGATGCTGCAGAAGACTAAGAGGGCCGTGAGGGAGGCCGGTGTAAAGGATGCTACAGAAGACTAAGAGGGCCGTGAGGGAGGCCGGTGTAAAGGATGCTGCAGAAGACTAAGAGGGCCGTGAGGGAGGCCGGCGTAAAGGATGCTGCAGAAGACTAAGAGGGCCGTGAGGGAGGCCGGCGTAAAGGATGCTACAGAAGACTAAGAGGGCCGTGAGGGAGGCCGGCGTAAAGGATGCTGCAGAAGACTAAGAGGGCTGTGAGGGAGGCCGGCGTAAAGGATGCTGCAGAAGACTAAGAGGGCCGTGAGGGAGGCCGACGTAAAGGATGCTGCAGAAGACTAAGAGGGCCGTGAGGGATGCCGGTGTAAAGGATGCTCCAGAAGACTAAGAGGGCCGTGAGGGAGTCCGGTGTAAAGGATGCTGCAGAAGACTAAGAGGGCCGTGAGGGAGTCCGGTGTAAAGGATGCTGCAGAAGACTAAGAGGGCCGTGAGGGAGGCCGATGTAAAGGATGCTGCAGAAGACTAAGAGGGCCGTGAGGGAGGCCGGTGTAAAGGATGCTGCAGAAGACTAAGAGGGCCGTGAGGAGGCCGGTGTAAAGGATGCTGCAGAAGACTAAGAGGGCCGTGAGGGAGGCCGTTGTAAAGGATGCTGCAGAAGACTAAGAGGGCCGTGAGGGAGGCCGGTGTAAAGGATGCTGCAGAAGACTAAGAGGGCCGTGAGGGAGGCCGGTGTAAAGGATGCTGCAGAAGACTAAGAGGGCCGTGAGGGAGGCCGGTGTAAAGGATGCTACAGAAGACTAAGAGGGCCGTGAGGGAGGCCGGTGTAAAGGATGCTGCAGAAGACTAAGAGGGCCATGAGGGAGGCCGGTGTAAAGGATGCTACAGAAGACTAAGAGGGCCATGAGGGAGGCCGGTGTAAAGGATGCTGCAGAAGACTAAGAGGGCCGTGAGGGAGGCCGATGTAAAGGATGCTGCAGAAGACTAAGAGGGCCGTGAGGGAGGCCGGTGTAAAGGATGCTGCAGAAGACTAAGAGGGCCGTGAGGGAGGCAGGTGTAAAGGATGCTGCAGAAGACTAAGAGGGCCATGAGGGAGGCCGGTGTAAAGGATGCTGCAGAAGACTAAGAGGGCCGTGAGGGAGGCCGATGTAAAGGATGCTGCAGAAGACTAAGAGGGCCGTGAGGGAGGCCGGTGTAAAGGATGCTGCAGAAGACTAAGAGGGCCGTGAGGGAGGACGGTGTAAAGGATGCTGCAGAAGACTAAGAGGGCCGTGAGGGAGGCCGGTGTAAAGGATGCTGCAGAAGACTAAGAGGGCCGTGAGGGAGGCCGGTGTAAAGGATGCTGCAGAAGACTAAGAGGGCCGTGAGGGAGGCCGGTGTAAAGGATGCTGCAGAAGACTAAGAGGGCCTTGAGGGAGGCCGGTGTAAAGGATGCTGCAGAAGACTAAGAGGGCCGTGAGGGAGGCCGGTGTAAAGGAGGCTGCAGAAGACTAAGAGGGCCGTGAGGGAGGCCGGTGTAAAGGATGCTGCAGAAGACTAAGAGGGCCGTGAGGGAGGCCGGTGTAAAGGATGCTGCAGAAGACTAAGAGGGCCGTGAGGGAGGCCGGTGTAAAGGATGCTACAGAAGACTAAGAGGGCCGTGAGGGAGGCCGGTGTAAAGGATGCTGCAGAAGACTAAGAGGGCCGTGAGGGAGGCCGGTGTAAAGAATGCTGCAGAAGACTAAGAGGGCCATGAGGGAGGCCGGTGTAAAGGATGCTACAGAAGACTAAGAGGGCCATGAGGGAGGCCGGTGTAAAGGATGCTGCAGAAGACTAAGAGGGCCATGAGGGAGGCCAGTGTAAAGGATGCTGCAGAAGACTAAGAGGGCCATGAGGGAGGCCGATGTAAAGGATGCTGCAGAAGACTAGGAGGGCCATGAGGGAGGCCAGTGTAAAGGATGCTGCAGAAGACTAAGAGGGCCGTGAGGGAGGCCGGTGTAAAGGATGCTGCAGAAGACTAAGAGGGCCATGAGGGAGGCCGGTGTAAAGGATGCTGCAGAAGACTAAGAGGGCCATGAGGGAGGCCGATGTAAAGGATGCTGCAGAAGACTAAGAGGGCCGTGAGGGAGGCCAGTGTAAAGGATGCTGCAGAAGACTAAGAGGGCCGTGAGGGAGGCCGGTGTAAAGGATGCTGCAGAAGACTACGAGGGCCGTGAGGGAGGCCGGTGTAAAGGATGCTGCAGAAGACTAAGAGGGCCGTGAGGGAGGCCGGTGTAAAGGATGCTGCAGAAGACTAAGAGGGCCGTGAGGAGGCCGGTGTAAAGGATGCTGCAGAAGACTAAGAGGGCCGTGAGGGAGGCCGGTGTAAAGGATGCTGCAGAAGACTAAGAGGGCCATGAGGAGGCCGGTGTAAAGGATGCTACAGAAGACTAAGAGGGCCATGAGGGAGGCCGGTGTAAAGGATGCTGCAGAAGACTAAGAGGGCCATGAGGGAGGCTGGTGTAAAGGATGCTGCAGAAGACTAAGAGGGCCATGAGGGGGTCCGATGTAAAGGATGCTGCAGAAGACTCTGAGGGCCATGAGGGAGGCCGGTGTAAAGGATGCTGCAGAAGACTAAGAGGGCCGTGAGGGAGGCCGGTGTAAAGGATGCTGCAGAAGACTAAGAGGGCCATGAGGGAGGCCGGTGTAAAGGATGCTGCAGAAGACTAAGAGGGCCGTGAGGGAGGCCGATGTAAAGGATGCTGCAGAAGACTAAGAGGGCCGTGAGGGAGCCCGGTGTAAAGGATGCTGCAGAAGACTAAGAGGGCCGTGAGGGAGGCCGGTGTAAAGGATGCTGCAGAAGACTAAGAGGGCCGTGAGGGAGGCCGGTGTAAAGGATGCTGCAGAAGACTAAGAGGGCCGTGAGGGAGGCCGGTGTAAAGGATGCTGCAGAAGACTAAGAGGGCCGTGAGGGAGGCCGGTGTAAAGGATGCTGCGGAAGACTAAGAGGGCCGTGAGGGAGGCCGGTGTAAAGGATGCTACAGAAGACTAAGAGGGCCGTGAGGGAGGCCGGTGTAAAGGATCCTGCAGAAGACTAAGAGGGCAGTGAGGGAGGCCGGTGTAAAGGATGCTGCAGAAGACTAAGAGGGCCGTGAGGGAGGCCGGTGTAAAGGATCCTGCAGAAGACTAAGAGGGCCGTGAGGGAGGCCGGTGTAAAGGATGCTGCAGAAGACTAAGAGGGCCGTGAGGGAGGCCGGTGTAAAGGATGCTGCAGAAGACTAAGAGGGCCGTGAGGGAGGCCGGTGTAAAGGATGCTGCAGAAGACTAAGAGGGCCATGAGGGAGGCCGGTGTAAAGGATGCTGCAGAAGACTAAGAGGGCCGTGAGGGAGGCCGGTGTAAAGGATGCTACAAAAGACTAAGAGGGCCGTGAGGGAGGCCGGTGTAAAGGATGCTGCAGAAGACTAAGAGGGCCGTGAGGAAGGCTGGTGTAAAGGATGCTGCAGAAGACTAAGAGGGCCATGAGGGAGGCCGGTGTAAAGGATGCTACAGAAGACTAAGAGGGCCATGAGGGAGGCCGGTGTAAAGGATGCTGCAGAAGACTAAGAGGGCCATGAGGGAGGCTGGTGTAAAGGATGCTGCAGAAGCCTAAGAGGGCCATGAGGGAGGCCGATGTAAAGGATGCTGCAGAAGACTAAGAGGGCCATGAGGGAGGCCGGTGTAAAGGATGCTGCAGAAGACTAAGAGGGCCGTGAGGGAGGCCGGTGTAAAGGATGCTGCAGAAGACTAAGAGGGCCATGAGGGAGGCCGGTGTAAAGGATGCTGCAGAAGACTAAGAGGGCCATGAGGGAGGCCGATGTGAGGGAGGCCGGTGTAAAGGATGCTGCAGAAGACTAAGAGGGCCGTGAGGGAGGCCGGTGTAAAGGATGCTGCAGAAGACTAAGAGGGCCATGAGGGAGGCCGGTGTAAAGGATGCTGCAGAAGACTAAGAGGGCCATGAGGGAGGCCGGTGTAAAGGATGCTGCAGAAGACTAAGAGGGCCATGAGGGAGGCCGGTGTAAAGGATGCTGCAGAAGACTAAGAGGGCCTTGAGGGAGGCCGGTGTAAAGGATGCTGCAGAAGACTAAGAGGGCCGTGAGGGAGGCCGGTGTAAAGGATGCTACAGAAGACTAAGAGGGCCGTGAGGGAGGCCGGTGTAAAGGATGCTGCAGAAGACTAAGAGGGCCGTGAGGGAAGCCGGTGTAAAGGATGCTGCAGAAGACTAAGAGGGCCGTGAGGGAGGCCGGTGTAAAGGATGCTGCAGAAGACTAAGAGGGCCGTGAGGGAGGCCGGTGTAAAGGATGCTACAGAAGACTAAGAGGGCCGTGAGGGAGGCCGTTGTAAAGGATGCTGCAGAAGACTAAGAGGGCCGTGAGGGAGGCCGGTGTAAAGGATGCTGCAGAAGACTAAGAGGGCGATGAGGGAGGCCGGTGTAAAGGATGCTACAGAAGACTAAGAGGGCCATGAGGGAGGCCGGTGTAAAGGATGCTACAGAAGACTAAGAGGGCCATGAGGGAGGCCGGTGTAAAGGATGCTGCAGAAGACTAAGAGGGCCATGAGGGAGGCTGGTGTAAAGGATGCTGCAGAAGACTAAGAGGGCCATGAGGGGGTCCGATGTAAAGGATGCTGCAGAAGACTAAGAGGGCCATGAGGGAGGCCGGTGTAAAGGATGCTGCAGAAGACTAAGAGGGCCGTGAGGGAGGCCGGTGTAAAGGATGCTGCAGAAAACTAAGAGGGCCATGAGGGAGGCCGGTGTAAAGGATGCTGCAGAAGACTAAGAGGGCCATGAGGGAGGCCGGTGTAAAGGATGCTACAGAAGACTAAGAGGGCCGTGAGGGAGGCCGGTGTAAAGGATCCTGCAGAAGACGAAGAGGGCCGTGAGGGAGGCCGGTGTAAAGGATGCTGCAGAAGACTAAGAGGGCCGTGAGGGAGGCCGGTGTAAAGGATCCTGCAGAAGACTAAGAGGGCCGTGAGGGAGGCCGGTGTAAAGGATGCTGCAGATGACTAAGAGGGCCGTGAGGGAGGCCGGTGTAAAGGATGCTGCAGAAGACTAAGAGGGCCGTGAGGGAGGCCGGTGTAAAGGATGCTGCAGAAGACTAAGAGGGCCATGAGGGAGGCCGGTGTAAAGGATGCTGCAGAAGACTAAGAGGGCCGTGAGGGAGGCCGGTGTAAAGGATGCTACAAAAGACTAAGAGGGCCGTGAGGGAGGCCGGTGTAAAGGATGCTGCAGAAGACAAAGAGGGCCGTGAGGAAGGCCGGTGTAAAGGATGCTGCAGAAGACTAAGAGGGCCATGAGGGAGGCCGGTGTAAAGGATGCTACAGAAGACTAAGAGGGCCATGAGGGAGGCCGGTGTAAAGGATGCTGCAGAAGACTAAGAGGGCCATGAGGGAGGCTGGTGTAAAGGATGCTGCAGAAGACTAAGAGGGCCATGAGGGAGGCCGATGTAAAGGATGCTGCAGAAGACTAAGAGGGCCATGAGGGAGGCCGGTGTAAAGGATGCTGCAGAAGACTAAGAGGGCCGTGAGGGAGGCCGGTGTAAAGGATGCTGCAGAAGACTAAGAGGGCCGTGAGGGAGGCCGGTGTAAAGGATGCTGCAGAAGACTAAGAGGGCCATGAGGGAGGCCGATGTAAAGGATGCTGCAGAAGACTAAGAGGGCCGTGAGGGAGGCCGGTGTAAAGGATGCTGCAGAAGACTAAGAGGGCCGTGAGGGAGGCCGGTGTAAAGGATGCTGCAGAAGACTAAGAGGGCCATGAGGGAGGCCGGTGTAAAGGATGCTGCAGAAGACTAAGAGGGCTGTGAGGGAGGCCGGTGTAAAGGATGCTGCAGAAGACTAAGAGGGCCGTGAGGGAGGCCGGTGTAAAGGATGCTGCAGAAGACTAAGAGGGCCTTGAGGGAGGCCGGTGTAAAGGATGATGCAGAAGACTAAGAGGGCCGTGAGGGAGGCCGGTGTAAAGGATGCTACAGAAGACTAAGAGGGCCGTGAGGGAGGCCGGTGTAAAGGATGCTGCAGAAGACTAAGAGGGCCGTGAGGGAGGCCGGTGTAAAGGATGCTGCAGAAGACTAAGAGGGCCGTGAGGGAGGCCGGTGTAAAGGATGCTGCAGAAGACTAAGAGGGCCGTGAGGGAGGCCGGTGTAAAGGATGCTACAGAAGACTAAGAGGGCCGTGAGGGAGGCCGTTGTAAAGGATGCTGCAGAAGACTAAGAGGGCCGTGAGGGAGGCCGGTGTAAAGGATGCTGCAGAAGACTAAGAGGGCCATGAGGGAGGCCGGTGTAAAGGATGCTACAGAAGACTAAGAGGGCCATGAGGGAGGCCGGTGTAAAGGATGCTGCAGAAGACTAAGAGGGCCATGAGGGAGGCCGGTGTAAAGGATGCTGCAGAAGACTAAGAGGGCCGTGAGGGAGGCCGATGTAAAGGATGCTGCAGAAGACTAAGAGGGCCATGAGGGAGGCCGGTGTAAAGGATGCTGCAGAAGACTAAGAGGGCCGTGAGGGAGGCCGGTGTAAAGGATGCTGCAGAAGACTAAGAGGGCCATGAGGGAGGCCGGTGTAAAGGATGCTGCAGAAGACTAAGAGGGCCATGAGGGAGGCTGATGTAAAGGATGCTGCAGAAGACTAAGAGGGCCGTGAGGGAGGCCGGTGTAAAGGATGCTGCAGAAGACTAAGAGGGCCGTGAGGGAGGCCGGTGTAAAGGATGCTGCAGAAGACTAAGAGGGCCGTGAGGGAGGCCGGTGTAAAGGATGCTGCAGAAGACTAAGAGGGCCGTGAGGGAGGCCGGTGTAAAGGATGCTGCAGAAGACTAAGAGGGCCGTGAGGGAGGCCGGTGTAAAGGATGCTGCAGAAGACTAAGAGGGCCATGAGGGAGGCCGTTGTAAAGGATGCTACAGAAGACTAAGAGGGCCATGAGGGAGGCCGGTGTAAAGGATGCTGCAGAAGACTAAGAGGGCCATGAGGGAGGCCGGTGTAAAGGATGCTGCAGAAGACTAAGAGGGCCATGAGGGGGTCCGATGTAAAGGATGCTGCAGAAGACTAAGAGGGCCATGAGGGAGGCTGGTGTAAAGGATGCTGCAGAAGACTAAGAGGGCCGTGAGGGAGGCCGGTGTAAAGGATGCTGCAGAAGACTAAGAGGGCCATGAGGGAGGCCAGTGTAAAGGATGCTGCAGAAGACTAAGAGGGCCATGAGGGAGGCCGATGTAAAGGATGCTGCAGAAGACTAAGAGGGCCATGAGGGAGCCCGGTGTAAAGGATGCTGCAGAAGACTAAGAGGGCCGTGAGGGAGGCCGGTGTAAAGGATGCTGCAGAAGACTAAGAGGGCCGTGAGGGAGGCCAGTGTAAAGGATGCTGCAGAAGACTAAGAGGGCCGTGAGGGAGGCCGGTGTAAAGGATGCTGCAGAAGACTAAGAGGGCCATGAGGGAGGCCGGTGTAAAGGATGCTGCAGAAGACTAAGAGGGCCATGAGGGAGGCCGATGTAAAGGATGCTGCAGAAGACTAAGAGGGCCATGACCAGGGCTTCCAGCAGCTCTACTCAGTGTTCAGACTGAAGGAGCTGAAAGATTGTCCAAGCAGGGCGACTTCCAGATTAATGCCCCTCACCACTGCATTGACCTGGGGGGCAGAGTGTCATGATTACACAATGCATCAGTGTTAATAATTGTCAAGTTACAGGTAATAACAATTCCAAATGGTGTTTGTTAAATCCTTACCGCAATTAAAGAGCTAGATATAAGGATGTTCTAGTTCGAAGGAAAGTTGGTGTGAGCAGTAGTGAACGCCGTGACCAAAACAATACTAAGCTGGATCTCTCAGGAAGTGTTATTTCAGATATGGCGACCATGCTGGAGTGAGATCATATAAAAGGTTAGTGAGAGTCTCGTCACTTGCCAGAGCAGTTCATGTTTGGCAGAGGTCGGAGGATCCTTGTGGAGCCGGTGTCTTGCGGTAGGAGTGTCGGATTGGAACTTTTGACTTCTTACTTTTTACCCTAGCTTGCTATCCAGATCCTTTTCATGATAATTACCATTTTGAAGGCCTTGATTATCAATCAATCAATCAGGTCACTTATAAAGCGCACTACATACCCGCGAGGGTCTCAAGGCGCTGGGGGAAGAGGGGGGGGGTGCTGCTACTGATCGAAGAGCCAGGTGGCTTGAGGAGTCTTCTGAAGGCCAGTAGGTCTTGGGTCTGCCGAAGGTTGGTGGGGAGGGTGTTCCAGGTCTTGGCGGCGAGGTGGGAGAAGGATCTGCCGCTGGCGGTCATTTTCCGGATGCAGGGGACTGTGGCGAGGGCGAGGCTGGTGGAGCGGAGCTGGCGGGTGGGGGTGTAGAAGCTGAGTCGTCTGTTGAGGTAGGCTGGTCCGGAGTTGTGGAGTGCTTTGTGTGCGTGGGTGAGGAGCTTGAAGGTTATCCTCTTGTTGACAGGGAGCCAGTGCAGGTCTCTCAGGTGGGGTGTGATGTGGCTGCGGCGGGGGATGTCGAGGATAAGACGTGCAGAGGCGTTCTGGATGCGCTGCAGCCGTCGCAGGAGCTTAGCCGTCGTTCCTGCGTAGAGGGCGTTTCCGTAGTCCAGCCTGCTGGTGACGAGGGCCTGGGTGACTGTTTTTCTTATTTCGGTGGGGATCCACTTGAAGATCCTGCGGAGCATTCGGAGGGTGTTGAAGCAGGATGAGGAAATGGCGTTGACCTGCTTAGTCATGGAGAGGGTGGGGTCGAGGATGACCCCTAGGTTGCGTGCGTGGTCGGTGGGTGTCGGGGCTGTTCCCAGTGATGTCGGCCACCAGGAGTCGTCCCAGGCTGAAGGGTTGGAGCCAAGGATGAGGACCTCCGTCTTGTCCGAGTTCAGCTTCAGGCGGCTGGTCCTCATCCATTCGGCGACGGCCTTCATTCCTTCGTGGAGGTGGGCTTTGGCGGTGTGAGGGTCTTTGGTGAGGGAGAGGATCAGCTGGGTGTCGTCGGCGTAGGAGATGATGTTGAGGTTGTGCTGTCGGGCGACGTGGGCGAGGAGTGCCATGTAGATGTTGAACAGCGTCGGGCTGAGGGAGGAGCCTTGGGGTACGCCGCAGATGATCTTGGTGGCATGGATCGGAAGGGGGCGAGGCGGACGCTTTGAGTTCTGCCGGAAAGGAAGGATGTGGTCCAGTCCAGGGCCTTCTCTTGGATCCCGGCGTCGTGAAGGCGTGTTCGTAGTGTGTGGTGGCAGACCGTGTCGAAGGCGGCTGATAGGTCCAGGAGGATGAGGGCTGCTGTTTCTCCGTTGTCTAGCAGGGTCCTGATGTCATCGGTGGCGGCGATGAGGGCGGTTTCGGTGCTGTGGTTGCTGCGGAAGCCGGACTGGGAAGGGTCCAGGATGTTGTTCTCCTCGAGGTAGCGGGTCAGTTGTTTGTTGACGATTTTCTCGGTGACCTTCGCGGGGAACCTGTACTTATTCTGTGCGTATCATCATTTTTTCCGGGATTTACAAGACTGGAGCTCGTATTGAACGTATATGCATTAAAATCTTTAGTAAGTCAATAGGAGCCGTACACGAAGACAACACCACAAGGATTTTCAAAAGAACAAACAACAATCATTGTTTTCTTATATCTCCAATGAGAAAACTGAATTAAGGTTTTAGAGAAGAAAGGGTGGAGTTAGAGGACTTCTTACTTGAGATATTAGTAAAAGGATTGCACATGATATGAAAGTTAGAAGGCTCTTTTCTAACCTGGTATTGTTTCATTGCAGACTTCCATAAGCAGTTCAGAAGGAATTGTGAGGAGGATCTCAATGTTTTCTCTCTCTTCCCTTACCATTTCCCCTCTGTATGCGCAGCTGTGAGTTCTGTCATAGTTAGAAATTCGCTGTGTGAAGGTTTATTTGTGAATTTTCCTCCTGTGCCGTGTTATGCTAACTTAGGACAACTTGGCAACCATCACCATCTTTGTCCTGACGCATTCAGTTGCCACGTGGCCAAACTGTTCACTTGCTCTGTTAGCAATAAAAAGGTCTCGTAGACTTCAGAAGCAGACTCTAGTAAAACTGTAAGCAGAATGGAGTTTCTTTCCATGTACAATGGAGTACTGTGTACTTAAATTGTGAGAGCAAACTTGGTAGTGTACCGACAAAACTGTTGCTTGTTGCTTAAATCTTATTGGATGAGACCATGAGAACCTGGCACTAATGAAGTAGATGTTTGAAGTCTTTGTTTTTTTAAAACTATAAAATAGCATGATTTCTTCTGCAAATGAGGAGACCCATGCCCCATTCTGATGAGGGTGAATCTATGCTAGCTGTCTATACTTCTTTGCAGTACCTCTGGTCCTGGTCAGCTCTCTCCCCCGCTGCACCGACGCCAAGCCGCAGTGTGGAGTCCCCCTCCGGTGAGGGTTCTCGCCTGCAGCCTCATTCCTGCCTGCCTCGCCTCCGCCTGCCTGGTAGCCCTTCTCGCCCTAATTTAATTTCCACAGCCTTGTTTAATTAATTATTTTACTTTGATCTGCCTTTTCCTGTAGCCTTATTTTATTTACTATTAAGTTCTATTAATTTACTTCCCGCCCGTTTTCCTGCCACTGCTGCCCTGCGGCCCCTCCCCCCTGCACAGCCCCCGTTCCCGCCTCCCAGCCCCTCGTCCCGCCACCCTCCCCTACTTAATGGCAGCCGCTGCGGGGGAGCGCGAGTAAGACCGTGACCTCTGGTCCTGGTCAGCTCTCTCCCCGGCAGCTCTGCAGCACCGACGCCACGCCACAGTGTGGAGTCCCCCTCCGGTGAGGGTTCTCGCCTGCAGCCTCATTCCTGCCTGCCTCGCCACCGCCTGCCTGGTAGCCCTTCTTGCCCTAATTTAATTTTCACTGCCTTATTTAATTAATTTATTTATTTTGATCTGCCTTTTCCTGTAGCCTTATTTTATTTACTATTCATTTCTATTCGTTTACTTCCCGCTCGTTTTCCTGCCGCTGCTGCCCTGCAGCCCTTTCCCCCTGCACAGCCCCCGCTCCTGCCTCCCAGCCTCTCGTCCCACCCCCTCCCCTACTCAATGGTGGCTGCTGCACGGTTGCGCGCAGCGCGCTCACCGCCGGTGCGCCAAAGGCAAGCCCGTCTGCACCCATCCGTGACCCAAACGCAGCGCGATGGACCCTGCATCTCGTCCCACCCACCGCTACAACACAGCCGCCCTCCACGCACTCAACCCCGGAAGACTCAGCGACTGCCAACAGGCCATGCCTAACACGACCCATGGACCGTTCTTCTGCCTCCGCTGCCGCCAGATGTTCACCACCACCCCGACCTCCAACACCGCAGAAACCAACACCGGCAACACCCTAAGATGCATCCTCCTCAACGTGCGCTCCGTACACAAACACGCCATGGAGATCTGGAATCTGCTCAACTCCCTCTTGCCCGACATCGCCTTCTTCACGGAGACCTGGACCAACGCCTCCACTGACCCCGACATCAGCACCGCCATCCCAGACGGATACAAGATCCAGAGGAAGGACCGCCCCAACCAGCAGGGAGGGGGCCTCGCCATCGCCCACAAGAACACCCTCCGGCTCACCACCTCCAGTGAAACCTTCCCCTCTGCCGAACACCTGCACTTCCAGATCCAGACCAGCCCCCAACTCCATACTCCAGGGAACCCTCATCTACAGACCCCCCGGCCCCCCTTCGCCTCTACCATCACTGACCTCATCGCACCCCACGCCATCGCCACAATGAACTACATACTCATCGGAGACCTGAACTTCCACCTCGACAACGCCAGTGACCCAAACTCCACCACCCTTCGTGACAACCTCGCCAACATAGGACTCAAACAACTCGTCTCCACACCGACCCACAGGGCAGGACACACCCTCGACCCCATCTTCGCAGCAGGTAACAGCGTTCACTTCAGCCACACAACGCAACCCCCATGGACCGACCATTACTGCATACATTTCACTGTCGACAAACCCAGGGCACCCAAACCAGCCCCACGCCCACCACAAAGGAACTGGAGCAAGGTCACCAATGACCAACTCAACTCCGCCCTCACCCGAAACAACCACACCTCGGCATCCGATGCCAACATCGCAGCCAGAGAACTCCACACCTGGATCTCCAAATGCGCGGACGAGCTCGCCCCACTACGCAACCCCAACAAACAGCGCCCCAGGAAAGCCGCCTGGTTCACCACCAATCTCCAAGAAGCCAGACGCACCTGCAGACGCCTGCAGAAGAACTGGAGAAACACCAAGACACCCGAAAACCACGCCACCTACAAGGATGTCATGCCGGACTACCACAACTTAATCCGAACCACCAAGAGGACCTTCATCAGCACCAGAATCCTCACCTACTCCAAGGAACTCTTCACAGTCATCCAGGAATTCACCAACCCTCACAGCGAAGCCACAGACATCACCCCGTCCCAAGACCTCTGCGACAAGCTCGGAACCTACTTCCACCTCAAGATCAAAAACCTCTACGTCAACTTCGTCGACCTTCCACCTGATGCCACAGCCGGCCCGCCGCCCTTACGCACCAGCCAGCCAGCCCACCATCTCCACCTGGACGCTGATCACAGCTGAAGACATCACCTCAACCATGAAAGGCATCCACTCAGGGGCCCCCACTGACTCCTGCCCCCCACACATCTACCACAGAGCCACCACCGCCATCGCACCCGAACTACAACGCACCATCAACACCACCCTTGAGACATGCACTTTCCCAGACGACTGGAAATGCGCAGAAGTCAGGCCCCTGCTCAAGAAACCGACAGCCGACCCCACCGACCTCAAGAACTACCGGCCCATCTCGCTCCTCCCCTTCGCGGCCAAAGTTGCAGAGAAAACAGTCAACAGGGAACTGACACGGTTCATCGAAGACAATGCCATCCTCGACCCGTCCCAATCCGGATTCCAAAGCAACCACAGCACAGAGACCACCCTACTCGCTGCCACAGATGACATCCGCACCCTCCTGGACCAAGGCCACACCGCAGCCCTCATCCTACTCAACCTATCAGCAGCCTTCGACACCATCTACCACTGTACACTCGTCGCCAGACTACACGACGCCGGCATACAAGGAACAGCCCTAAACTGGATCCGATCATTCCTCACCGGAAGAAGCCAAAGAATCAGACTGCCGCCCTTCTTCTCCGATCCAACGGAAATCACCTGCGGAGTCCACAGGGATCATCGCTGAACCCGACCCTCTTCAACATCTACATAGCCCGCCTCGCCGCGATCGTCCGGCAACACTGCCTCAACATAGTCTCCTACGCGGATGACACCCAGCTCATCCTCATCCTCTCCCTCACCAAAGACCCTGCCACCGCCAGACTCAACTTCCAGAAAGGAATGCAGGAGGTCGCAGTCTGGATGACCAACAGCTGCCTTAAACTCAATGCCGAGAAGACAGAAGTCCTTGTCCTCGGAACCACCCCTTCAGCGTGGGACGACACCTGGTGGCCGACAGCCCTCGGAAGCCCACCGACCCCCTCGAACCACGCCAAAAACCTCGGTATCATACTCGACTCATCCCTCACCATGATCCGACAGATCAACCCCGTCACCTTCAGCTGCTTCAACACCCTCCGCATCCTCCGCAGGACCTTCAAATGGATCCCCCCCCCCCCGAGTCAAGAAAGACAGTCACCCACGCACTCATTACCAGCCGACTGGACTATGGAAACGCACTATACGCCGGCATAAACAAGTCCCTACTCTGAAAACTCCAGACGATACAGAACACCGCCGCCCGACTCGTCCTCGGCATCCCCCGACACGAACACATCACCCAACACCGTCGAAGGCTCCACTGGCTCCCCGTGGAGAAAAGAGTCACCTTCAAAATCCTCACCCACGCCTACAAATGCCTCCACAACACGACCCAAATACCTCAACGACAGAATCAACTTCCACGTACCCAAAAGAAACCTCCGATCTCCCAGCTTCGCACTGTCCGAAACCCCACGCATCCGCAGAGCCAGAGCAGGTGGAAGATCCTTCTCGCGCATTGTGGCCAAAACCTGGAACGAGCTCCCGGCAGACATCAGACTCGCCCCCTCCCTGAACACCTTCAGGAAGGCTCTCAAGACCTGGCTCTTCGGCTAACGGATCTGTCGAACCCCTTCACCCTCCTCAGCACCTTGAGACCCTCACGGGTGAGTAGCGCGCTTAATAACCCCTGATTGAACTTGCTTAATTGCTTATGACAAAATGTTGTATTTGTACTTTAACCCTTGAATAGAGGTTGGCAATAAATTCCACTCTGCCGGCAGATTTGCAGAGCTTTGCCCGCTCCTTTGCAAAGCTCCTCCAACTGCTGCGAGGTGAAGTTTTTTCTTACATGCGGCTCGTCAATAGTAAGTTGGTAAGCAAGAAGTGGAGTTCCCAGCGTGATTTTTGGGTGCTAGGATGGCACCCAGGAAGATTGTGTCCATGCGTGCACATCTGTTCACGAAACAGTGCCCTCTGGCACGCCGTGCAGTGCAATTCATGCCCATTTTGCAGTGTGGCACAAGTTACCAGCACTAGAAACTAGTGTGAGCAGGACAACATGCCGATTGCACCCGCTAGCAGAACTCTGCGGAATTGCGCGGGGTGTTTTCATGTAACTCCACGGAATTCCACGTAGTGAAACACTGCTAGCGCTGCTCACCCATAGTCTTGAATAAAGCCCTAAAACGTCCTTTATTTCTGTCATCTTGGACTACTTTACTCAATCATTGTGCCTTCATTTGTCACCTTAGATGAGTGACGGGTCCAGCGGGGAGCACCAAAGCCCAAAGACTACACCGCTCCTGGTCCTCCAATTGGCATGTAACAGAGTCGGTGAGGCCATGGGCCAGACACGGGTTTGCCCGCTGATAGCTTCATAGCACTTACTCAGACCAGACCAGTGAAAATCCGAGAACTAGGACACAGGAGAGAGTTTTAGTACGACTCCAGGTTCTTTACCTTTAGTGTAGTGAATGCTAATATTCCTGATCTGATGCCACTGGAGGCTACACGCCTAATGGTATCTCTGAGCACCGACCTACACAGTGAACAGAAAGAGTAACAGTACTGACCCCTGCAGGCCCCCAAACAGGCTGCCCTATCACCCAACTGCATGTGCACCGTCCATGGCATTCTGTCCAGTTACATGGATGCAGCAATTCCATGACAAGAGCAAACAATCTGCTACACGGTCCAGGGTGGACCACAGTCTGTGCAAGAGCTATTACAATGAAGGGGAACGGCCTTAACTATGCGGGCTGAGCCACGTGTGCCGTTTCCCCGCATGGTGTACCACGCTTGCCTTAACAAGGCATATGCGTGGTTAAGGCAATCCGCTGTCTAGTTGCCGAGCGGAGGCCTAGGAAGGGGAAGACCGGAAGAGGAAGGACTATCAGGGCTTGGGAGAGGACACAGTGAGGTAAGTGGGGCTGGAGCTTGGCCTTGGGGTGTGGAGGGGCGGTTTTTCAGGGTGAGGGTAGGTTTAAGGACTAAGGAGGGGGTTGGGATAGTTTTTAGGGTGGGGGACAGTTTTTAAGGCTAAGGGCATGGGAAAAAGGGACGGTTTACAGGGCAGGGAGCGGGGGTCGGGATAGTTTAGGGATGTAGGGGAAAGTGTTTAGGGCTCAGGGCAGGGGGCTGGGGTCAGGGTAGTTTTGGGGTGTGGGTTTAATTTGTAGGGGGCAGGGCAGAGAGAAAAGGAAGAGTTTACAGGGCTGGGGGTAGGGGTATGATCTTTAGCCTGCATGCCCCTTTACCCAATGTCTTTACCATGAAATTGCGTGGTAAAGGCATGCGTGCTAAAGACGCGGTCGTGGTAGAGGCCGCATGGTCCAGGCATGTGTTGTTCAGGCAAGCATTGTACCATCATACAACCAGAATGAGAGGTACATTTTATTGAGGCTAGGTGCATAGTCACCCTACCGGGGTTTCTGCACTATGTGAAAGTGATTTTGATTAGATTTGCACTCTTTATTTTAACTGGACGAGGACATGACCAATAGTGCACCAGTACCAATGCTGATACCACGAAAGTGTCAGACTATTAAGGTATTCAATAACCTTGTTGAATTGTGACAGAAAGTGGTTAGTGGGAAGGTCAGTAGAGAAGGTGACTTTAGAAGTGGTCGTATCATTTCTAAGATAAGTTTTTATTGAAAGAGGAGTCTGCGTATGTTGTCGTGTGGACTCGTTACACCTCGTTGCCATGTTGGCTCGTTTCATTTCAGTGCAGTGTTGACTCGTGACACCTCAGTGCAGTGTTGACTCGTGACACCTCAGTGCAGTGTTGACTCGTGACACCTCAGTGCCGTGTTGACTCGTGACACCTCAGTGCCGTGTTGACTTGTGACACCTCAGTGCCGTGTTGACGACTCGTGACACCTCAGTGCTGTGTTGACTCGTTTGATCTCAGTGCCATGTTGGCTCGCGACACCTCAGTGCCGTGTTGGCTCGCGACACCTCAGTGCCGTGTTGGCTCGCGACACCTCAGTGCCGTGTTGGCTCGCGACACCTCAATGCCGTGTTGGCTCGCGACACATCAGTGCCGTGTTGGCTCGCGACACCTCAGTGCCGTGTTGGCTCGTGACACATCAGTGCCGTGTTGGCTCGTGACACCTCAGTGCCGTGTTGGCTCATGACACCTCAGTGCCGTGTTGGCTCGTGACACCTCAGTGCCATGTTGGCTCGTGACACCTCAGTGCCGTGTTGGCTCGTGACACCTCAGTGCCGTGTTGGCTCGTGACACCTCAGTGTCGTGTTGGCTCATGTCATCTCAGTGCCGTGTTGGCTCGTGACACCTCAATGTCCCGTTGACTCGTGACACCTCAGTGCCGTGTTGGCTCGTCACACCTCAGTGCCGTGTTGGCTCGTCACACCTCAGTGCCGTGTTGGCTCGTGACACCTCAGTGCCGTGTTGGCTCGTGACACCTCAGTGCCGTGTTGGCTCGTGACACCTCAGTGCCGTGTTGGCTCGTGACACCTCAGTGCCGTGTTGGCTCATGTCATCTCAGTGCCGTGTTGGCTCGTGACACCTCAATGTCCCGTTGACTCGTCACACCTCAGTGCCGTGTTGGCTCGTCACACCTCAGTGCCGTGTTGGCTCGTCACACCTCAGTGCCGTGTTGGCTCGAGTCGTGACACCAGTATTCTTGCAGAATGTTGAGACCGGCTTTCCATGAGTGCAGAGTGGAATGTGCAGATGACGGTTGGGGATGGACCGAGGCACCTGAGTTGGCGAAGAGCTGCCTGTAATCTTGTGATTTGTTGTGGAATAAACCTGAAATTCAAACCTCCTCGCCAGCTGTACATCTCGCATTTAACAGAATCCTTAGGACATAGTGTTGGGTAACGGAATACAGATTCCCTCGAAGGAGAACAGGGATCAAGCATGAAAGAATGGCTCAGTTTAGACCTCAACTATAGGTTTGGTTTACAAGAGTAAACTCACATGTGAAGGGAAACGTTCAGTGATCAAGAGAATGGTTTGGATTGCAAAAGGATCTTGAGAAGATGATTTGGAAATGTATGTGACTCCTCATTATGTAACAGGACTATTCCTTTTTATGTCACTAAAGAAAAGAGAGCAGGTCCCTAAACAATCACCGATATGATGCGCAACCATTAACCCTGAGACATTTAAACACATGTCATGGATCAAAGCAACATTAAGGAATGCATCCTTTGAGGGGCATTCGTCTATTCCATTTTTTGGGTTGCTGTTTCTACAAATCCTCATGCAAGACAAACATATGGAGGAGACAGGATTTTTCAAAATACCCAAATACAAAAAGAAATCGAAAATGCAAATGATACAGAAAAGCTTGCCCGCCTCTGCTCCTTACTCGATCATCTGCAGCCAGTTGTCTGGTTGCTTCAGGACATCACAGAGCAGGGATACACCATCGTCATCCAGTTCATTGTTATCCAAGTTCAACTCTAGCAAACAGCGATTGGCGTGAAGGAAATTGGCGAGATCTGCACAGCAAGCGCCGGTTATGTCACAGAAACTGACGCTAAGAAAGATGAGACAGAGAGAGAGAGAGAGAGAGAGAGTGACAGAATTGAAAAACAACAGTAGTAGTTCTCTAACAATCAAGATGTATTGCTCAAGAGTCTTAAAAACAAGGATCAAATAATCAGAAGAGTAGCTTTCATAGCCCAGTACTCTCTAATCTGAGGTCTCACCTGTCTGGTATGTCAGGGTCTTCTTCAGTAGTGAGAAAAAAGAGGTAAATAAAGCACATTGTAAAACATCCTCTTTGCTACACACTCAGACATACTACATATGCTTGGTGTATACCAACCAAGGGCACTAAAATACAATGAACCACAGAGCACACAGTAAAAAAACAACTGAAGTTTATCACTACATCAACTTCCCCGAGTGTACTTGTGAACTTAATGCTCGTACACATGAAAGATTTGTTTTATTCCTACTACAAGAAAGATCCCAAAGATGGCCTAAAATAAATAATGGCTGCACCTGGCCTTGCAGGGAGTCGGCCTCACTGAGCTGAGTTCAAACAGAATGCAACTTGTACTGAATATTCAGATTAAGAAGCGGAAGGCAAAGACTGAAATGACGTGCATGCTGGTTTTTTTCCCCTGGTTGGTTTGTTGTGCGTCCCCCAAAAAGCATGAACTTATTATCAATAATCCAATACTGTTGAAATACACTGTATACTTTTTTACAGTCAAAATGTTCAAGCAAATGTTAAATGCACAGGGAAAAAAAGATATACATAAACAAAGGATGGCCCCATCCCTACCCCCTCTTTGTTTTGAATCACCTGAATGAGTCTCCGCTCTATTTAGGTGTCCCCATATATCCTTCCTCCTCAACACAATCAGTCAATCAATCAAGTATTTGTAGAGCATGGCTAATCACCCCGGGGGGTATCGAGGCGCTGTGCTGCGGGTATCAGTTTAAAAGCCAGGCCTTGAGTTCCTACCTGAAGTGGATCAGCGAGGGAGAAGTGCGGAGGTGGAGGGTGTTCCAGGCTTTTGCAGCGAGGTGGGAAAAGGAGCGTTCTCCGGTGCAGCAGCAACGGAGCCATTGTGTCTGAGCGAGGGCGAGGTGTGCGGATCGAAGGTTTCTGGAGAGTTGGTGGAAGATTAGGCGGTGGTGCATGTATTCTGGTCCTTGGTTGTGGAGGGCTTTGTATGCATGGGTTAGGAACTTGAACTGGCATCTCTTCTGGGTGGGGAGTCAGTGGAGTTTTTTCAGGTGCTGGATGATGTGAATGTTCTTGGGCAGGTTGGGGATCAGTCTGGCTGCTGCATTTGGATTGTCTGGAGCCTGTGGAGAGGTGCCGGCATGAAGTGTGTTGCCATAGTCGAGTCGGCTGGTGATGAGAGCCTGCGTCTCAGTTTTCCTCATGCTGATGGGGAGCCATCTGAAGATTTTGCGGAGCATGCGGATCATGTGGAAGCAAGCTGAGGTGACAGCGTTTACATGATGTTTCATGGAGAGTTTGCTGTCCAGTATGATGCTGAGGTTTTGGGCATGGTCTTTCGGGGTGGGGGTGGGTCCTAGCTCTGTTGGCCACCAGGAGTTGTTCCAAAGAGCAGTGTGTCTGCGAAGATGAGAACTTCCGTTTTGTCTGTGTTGAGTTTAAGGCAGTTGTCTTTCATCCATGTTACGACATTCTTCATGCAGTTGTGGAAGGTAGTCTTCGTCAAGGTGGGGTTCGTTGACAGTGAGAGGATGAGTTGAGTGTTGTCGGCGTAGGAGATGATGTGTTATGTGCCCGGGTTAGGCCATGTAGCAAAGCTGTTAATTTTTTACATTGTCCTCTTTTTCACTATAACATTTCTGCTGTGACCTTTTGAACATATTCGTGTGCGTGACAATGTTGGATTAGTTTCTCTGAAACTACTTCTGTTCAAACATCTGACTTCGCATAACATTATCACAATACCTCGAATACCAAGTACAAGACTATAGATTAGTGGGAACTACACAACATGGAGCCACAACCCTTGGTTGGGTTCTTATTTAACAGTCTACCTGAGTAGTTCAGTTGTGCTTTCCTAGAGAACGCTACTCAGCTCCGAACCAGAGACGTCCATGGTGGTAGGGAAATCCACTTCAGCAGAGTAGGTATACCCTATGTATTGGCTGTAGGTTATTCAAGCTTGTAGGATAAAAACTTCGCACATTGTGCCTACCCTATCTCCATAAATTCATTTACTAATTTCTTTAAAAAACAATGTCTCTAAACGGAGATAGCGGAGAAGACAATTGAGAAGCAGTAGAAGTTCTAAACATTACAGAAAATTGCAGACATGAAGTTATTATAAAATATTACAATATGGTCTCTCGGCAATGGGTGGAGACGTTACCTTAATGGTTGAGGCACACGAAGCATTCAGAACAGAGGTATTCTATTTCTGGGTTAAATCCCCAGCTGCAAATGCCAAAACACAATTGTTTCATACTTACATTGAAGATGAAACACTAGAGGAATACATTCCATATGTGGACATATAAATTCCATTATCGTACCAAGAACATATAAATTGGTTTAAAGGCGCTGTGAGAAGTTGGCCTGGTATATGCTGTTCACTAATTAAAGTGGACACCTTGCACCAGTACAATTCGACTCTTATGGTAGATAGGTTTAAGACAACCTTTATAGAAAGCTATCCTAGTGGTAGCTGTGGAGAGCAGCCTTCAGGCTAAGTCTTGAAGGAATGTAAAGCAGCTTGTTTTACCACACAATCTCTTGAATCACCAAATGAAAAGACACCACGCAGGTATATATATCAAATATATATGTGTTTATTACTAAACAACTCTCTACTAATCTCTTTATGAGATTAGAAGTCAGGAACATATGCACAAATCAACGTTTCACAATAAATTAAGCACAAATATGGCTGGGGCCCTAGGGGCGTACCAGACCATATACTAAAAAAGAGACTTAGAAACAACGACTTGCAAAGGGACAAGGCCTAGGGCCTTCAGAAGAGCTGGGGCCTCACGAAACCACCCAAGGCAGGTAAGTAAAGGACCCACGGGGGACGTGTGCAGTGTGGATACACAGGCGCGGATCGCCGTTGACTTCAATGGGGCAAGTCGCGGTTGGAAATTAAAAGTTTTAGGATACTTCGGGAGAACCTACAAGCAAGTCACTTACAGGGTGAGTAGTTCTAGGGCCAACACCCACAGGAGCCCCGTAGTGCTGGAGTTACCTCACCCAGGGAAGCCGGGTGCATAGGTGTCCTTTGGTGTCAGGTCGCGGCGTCGTTTTCAATGGAAGACAATGAAGACTTGCTGCTTGTGAAGTCCGAAGAAGTGTCCGATGGAATCCAAGCCTGGATTCAGGAGATGGAAGACCTGAAAGCAGAGGGGACAGTGTTCAAAGCCACTTGGCAGTGACTCGGGGCAAGGAAGATGAATGCCCACCGTCGTCGACAGATTCGGGTCGTCCACGGGTGTCTTAACTCTTCAGCCACGAGGTCCAGGAGGTGTCGATGACAACCAGGAGCTGGATTCGGCGTATCCCACGATGTCTGCAGCTTACTGTGGTGTCGGCAACTCGATTGGAGCCAACAAGCCTTGGTAACAGCAAGTCTTGTGGAAAGCGTGAAAAGTCAATGGCGCAGACCAGCAAGGTCTGTGGAACTCACCCAGAGAAGGTAAGGCAGGACAGGCCTGGAGCAACCAGGGGAGCCCTTTGGTTTTGTAGAAAAGTCTTCAGGGGACCCACAAGCCAGCGGGCAAGGGATCGCAAAGACGCCTCGGGAGGATTCCTTCAACAGGGGCCCACGGTCACTCGGGATGGAGTAGGCCTCTGATCTTCAGAGGAATTTCAGCTGGAAGCTGGGACCATACGTGGTCCAAAGCACAAGTTCGTAGAATGTCGTGAAGGGGTTGCACTCGACAATAGTGCACAGTACCCAGGGACTGCGGTTCCTCTCACTCATGGGGTCCACTTGCCTCAGCTTCACTGGAGACTCACGATGGCCTTGGAGAAGTCAGGAAATCCATGTCTTGGGCTGCAGGGACCTCGGGCTCCGGCGGGAGCGGCGTAGTTTGCGACCGTCGTTTGTAGTTTTTGGTGCCTGCCAAGCAGGGGAGTCACTCCTTGACTCCAAGGGAGATTCTTCAGTCTTCCAGAGGTAGTGGAACGTCGAAGGTCCAGGATTCTTCTTCAGAGCGTCGTCCAGGGATATCTAACTTTCAAGTTCAAGGGTTCCCTACCTTATGCTAACAAGGAAGGGAGGGACAAGCTCTAAGACCCCACCTATGGGAGGGTCAGGGGAGTGGGTGGTTACACCCACTTCCCTTTGTCCAGTTTCGCGCCAGAGCAGGGGCAGGTAGCCCCTGAGCCGGTTTGAACTGGCATATGCACAGAGGAGCCTACTGCTCCCCCAGTGCAGGACTTCAAAGCACTCTATGAGTGCACCCACCCAGCCCCAATACACTAAACCCTGTCTGGGAGGTGGTTACACCTCCCTGTGACAGGATGCCTATTGTTGGGCTTCCTCCACTGTGAGTTTCGGTCATCAGCAGGAGGGCAGCCCAGTGTCTGTGACTGGTGGCATCTATTTTGTGATGCCAGGGCTCTTCAGGATTCTACCGTGTTTCCACAGTGGGTACATGTCTATCCCTCTAGAAGGGTGGAATGCTACCCCCGCCGCCAGGACTGGCGGGGGGTAGTATTCCAAGATGTTTGACACCAAACACGACATGTTTTGATGCAGCCATTCCAAAGTTAGCATTTTACCGCGAGGATATAATGCACTTAAGAGTATATGGTTTAACCGCATCCACAAACAGCACCAGAGAATGCACTCTGAGAGCTGCAGAGGGGCCCTGCTCAGGCAGAGGCACCCCCTCACATTAGAAACCAAGCACCCTGCCCTCAGGATTGATAGGGCCTGCCTTAGGGGTGACTGATAGGTTTAAATGTGTGTGCAGGAGATCTCTCCTGCACACACATTTAAACCTATATCTCAGTGAGGAGTGCTAGCACTACCTCACCCAGGCTGCAGTAGCAGGCCTGTGGTGTCAGATTTAGTCTGCTTTCCAGGGGTGGCATAATACATGCTTCAGCCCCTGGTAGGACTGTGAAGTACCTATGCCCTTGGCACCTAAGGTACCATATACTAGGGACTCATAAGGTACCACAGTATCCAATCACTAGTGCACCTAGAGTGCACTCCAAGTCGTTTAGAGAGAACAGAGAGGCTGGGGCCCTGATTGGCAGGGACCCAGCCTGACTATAGCCAGAAACCAGTGTAAACATCAGAAAAAAGTGGGGGCAACATAAGAGGCAGATCCTACTCTCCTACACAACCCCCCCCCAAACGCAGGGACACTAAACTAACCTTGACCAGTTGAGTCTTCGTGTTCTAAGTGGAAATACCTTGAGAGTCCATCTGCATTGGCATGTTGGGTCCCAGGTCTATGTTCCACTGTATAGTCCATCCCCTGTAGGGAAATGGACCACCTCAAAAGTTTTGGGTTTTCACCTTTCTTCTGCTTAAGCCATAGGAGGGGCTTGTGGTCAGTCTGAACTATGAAGTGAGTGCCAAACAAGTATGGCCTCAGCTTCTTCAGGGCCCACACCACAGCAAAGGCCTCCCTCTCTATAGCTGACCAACGTTTCTCTCTAGGGGTCAGCCTTCTGCTAATGAAAGCTACTGGCTGGTCTTGACCTTCATCATTCAGTTGAGACAGTACAGCTCCCACACCCAGCTCAGAAGCATCTGTTTGGACAATGAACTTTTTGGTGTAGTCTGGACTCTGTAAGATGGGGGCAGTGCACATGGCCTGCTTTAGGTCTTCAAATGCCTTTTGACAGCTAGCTGTCCACTGAACCTTTTTTGGCATTTTCTTTGAGGTCAGATCATTCAAGGGGGTCACTATAGATCCATATCCCTTGACAAACCTCCTATAGTACCCAGTCAGGCCTAAGAAGGCTCTCACCTGTGTCTGGGTGGTTGGAGCAACCCATTCCATTATGGTTTGGATTTTGCTCTGTAAAGGTTGAACCTGGCCTCCACCCACAAGGTGGCCCAGGTACACAACCTGACTCTGCCCTATCTGGCACTTGGTGGCCTTGATAGTGAGGCCTGCTTTCTGCAGAGCCTCCAAAACATTTCTGAGGTGGACCAGGTGATCCTGCCAGGAGGAACTAAAGACAGCAATATCATCTAGATAAGCTGAGCAATAAGTTTCCATCCCTGTCAACTCTGAAAAGTGGCAGGTGCATTTTTCAATCCAAAGGGTATCACTACAAAGTGGTAGTGCCCACCAGGGGTCGAAAATGCTGTTTTGGCTTTTGCATCATCAGCTAATCTGATCTGCCAGTAGCCAGCTGTTAGGTCAAATGTACTTATATACTTGGCTGAGGCCAAAGTATCAATCAGCTCATCTGCCCTTGGTATGGGATAGGCATCAGTCCTAGTGACTGCATTGAGGCCTCTGTAGTCTACACAAAACCTCATTTCTTTCTTACCACCCTGGGTATGAGGCTTGGGTACCAGGACTACTGGGCTAGCCCAAGGGCTATCTGAAGGCTCAATTACACCTAGCTCCAACATTTTCTGGACTTCAGTCCTGATACAGTCCCTGACATGGTCAGGTTGCCTGTAGATTTTACTCTTGACAGGCAGACTGTCTCCAGTGTCCACCTCATGGGTGCACCAGGTAGTCTGACTGGGGGTCAGGCTAAACATATGTCTAAACTGTTGCAGAACTTGTCTGCACTCAGTTTGCTGATGGTCAGTGAGGCTGCTTGCCAAAGCAACACCATCTACTGACCCATCATCAGGGTTCTGTGAGAGCAGGTCAGGGAGTGGGTCACTCTCTTCCTCCAGTTCCTCATCAGTTGCCATGAGCAAGCCCATGTCAGCCATGTCAACATATGGCTTTAATCTGTTGACATGGAGCACCCTCAGGGGGCTCCTGGGAGTTCCAAGATTCACCAGATAGGTGACTTCTCCCTTCTGCTCAACTATTGTATGGGGGCCACTCCACTTGTCCTGGAGGGCTGCTGGGGCCACAGGCTCCAACACCCACACTTTCTGTCCTGGCTGGTACACAGTCAGCACAGCCTTTTGGTCATGCCAAGCTTTTTGTAATTCTTGGCTGGCCTCCAGATTTTTGGTTGCCTTTTTCATGTATTCGGCCATCTGGGAGAGGAGACCAAGTACATAGTCCATCACATCCTGTTTGGGGGGTCTGAGAGGTAATTCCCAGCCCTCTTTTACCAAACATAATGGACCTCTCACAGGATGCCCAAACAGAAGCTCAAATGGGCTGTAGCCAACCCCCTTCTGTGGAACTTCTCTGTATGCAAACAACAGGCAAGGAAGAAGAAGGTCCCATTTCCGCCTAAGCTTCTCTGGGAGTCCCTTAATCATTCCCTTCAGGGTTTTGTTGAAACGTTCAACTAACCCATTGCATTGTGGGTGATAGGGGGTGGTGAACTTATAAGTTACACCACACTCCTTCCACATTGCTTTCAGATATCCTGACATGAAGTTTGTACCTCTGTCAGAGATGACCTCCTTTGGGCAACCGACTCTGGAGAAAATTGCAATGAGGGCTCTTGCCACCACAGGGGCTGTGGTGGTCCTCAGGGGAATTGCCTCTGGGTACCTGGTGGCATGATCCACTACCACCAGGATAAATCTGTGCCCAGATGCAGTTTGAGGGTCAAGGGGACCAACAATGTCAATCCCTACCCTTTCAAAGGGCACCCCCACCACAGGTAGTGGTATCAGGGGGGCCTTTGTTGTGCCACCTGCCTTACCACTGGCTTGGCATGTGACACAGGAGCGACAAAACTCCTTTGTGTCCTCTGACATATGTGGCCAATGAAAATGTGGAACAAGCCTGTCCCAGGTCTTGTTTTGGCCCAAGTGACCTGCTAAAGGGATGTCGTGTGCTAGGGTCAAGAGGAACCACCTAAACTTCTGAGGTATTACCAACCTCCTGGTGGCTCCAGGGGCTGGGTCTCTACTCTCAGAATATAGGAGTCCCTCATCCCAATAAACTTTATGGGACCCACTAGCACTCCCAGCAGCCTCAGCAGCAGCATGCTGTCTGAGGGGTTCAAGAGAGGGGCAGCACTGTTGCTCCTTACTCAGATCTTCCCTAGAAGGGCCCCCTGCCCCCAAGAACTCAACCTGATCAGGCTCAAGTCCCTCTGGGGCAGTTCCTTCTTCAGGATCTGCTCCTCCTCCCTCAAGAGGGGAATCAGTGCTCTGAGACAGGGGGGAAGGCACTGCCTTAACCCTACTGCTCCTCTTCTTGGGAAGCATCTGGTCCATTGTTTCAGGATCCAGAGCTGGTTTCAGTGTCATGCATTTTGGCCTGTGACCTGGTCACAGCAAATACCTTTGCAGGGATGCCTAACATCTCAGCATGAGTCCATAACTCTACTTCAGACCAGGCTGAAGTTTCTAGATCATTGCCCAATAGACATTCTACAGGGAGGTCTGCACTGACTACAACCTTCTTGAGGCCAATTACCCCTCCCCAGGAGAAATTCACAACTGCCAGACTATGGTTGGTCCTGACATTGCTTGCATTGGTCACCTGGTACATTTCGCCCAGGATGATCTGTCCAGGGTCCACAAGATCCTCTGCCACCATGGTGACACTAGCACCTGTGTCCCTAAATGCCAACGCCTGTTTGCCATTTATTACAGGCTGCTGTTTGTATTTGCCCAGATTACTGGGGCTTACTAGGAAGGACATGTCAATGTCTCCATCACAAATCAGCATTGCCTGAGTGGGTACTCTGACTAGGTCAGAGTCCACTTCAGAACCCAGGGTCAACCCTACTACACCCTTATTCTGATTACCACCTCCACCAGTAGCTGGACTAGGGGGAACAGTTGCCTTAGGGGCAGGAGTGGTGGTGGTTTGGTCTTTGGACTTGGTACAATCAGAAGTCCAGTGCCCTTTCTGTTTACAGAATTTGCACCAGGACTTCTTTTGGCCTTTTCCCTTGTTGGATTGTGACTCCCCACCAGATGCAGATTTTTGGGGCCCTTGTGAAGACTTCTGGTCTTTTGACTTATCCCCACCTTTCTCAGAGCCCTTAGAATCCTGCTTCTTTGTGTCACCCCCTTGGTTCTGGGTTTTCTGCCTCACCCTGGTTCTGACCCACTTGTCTGCCTTCTTTCCCAATTCTTGGGGAGAGGTCAGATCTGAGTCCACCAGGTATTGATGCAACAACTGGTTCTGGCAATTATTAAGGATCTGTTCTCTCATTATTAGATTATACAATCCCTTGAAATCAGTAACCCTACTGCCAACCAGCCAACCCTCCAGAGCCTTGGTTGCACAATCAACAAAGTCAGTCCAGTCCTGAGTCTGTGCCTTCTGGGTGTCTCTGAACTTCAACCTGTACTGCTCAGTGGTTAAGCCAAACCCATCTATCAGTGCACTCTTCAGGACTTCATAATCATCAGCATCCTCTTCTCTAACAGTGAGGAGCTTGTCTCTTCCTTTATCTGAAAAGGAGAGCCACAAGATTGCTGCCCACTGCTTTTGGGGGACTTGCTGTACTCTACAGGCCCTCTCCATAGCAGTTATCCACTTGTGGATATCATCCCCACTCTGATAGGGAGGAACAACCTTGCTCAGTTTCCTATGGTCTGGAATATATTGTCTGCCTCTTGGGACACTGTTGCTGCCACCAAGGGGTTCTAACCCCTCTCTTCTAGAAGCTCTCTGGAGCTCCAGGGCTTCTCTGTCTAATGCCAACTGCTTGGTTTTGAGGGCAACTCTTGCTTCCTCATACTGCAGCAGTTTGTACATTCTGTCAGAGGAGGTCTCTCTTATGGGAAAGTATGAGTTCCTCTGCTGGACAAATTCTCTGCCAGAGTGATAAGAGTGGTCAGATTCCCTAGAAGGGGACCTAGGCCTCTCATCCACTCTGTCAGTTCTCTTAGGGAGAATTCCTCTGTCCTTTTTAGGCTCCTTGGAACCTTGCCCTTCAATCACAGAGTCCTGGTCATCCTGATTTTCATCATCTGACCCAGACACTGTAATTGACCCACTCACTGATTCAGACCCCTTAGCTTCTAGAGCTAATCTAAGATCATCTGTTGTCAGCAGAACTATCAGGTGTAGTGTGGAGGGACTCTGTCCTAGCTTTAGGTGTCTTTCAACACACATGGCTCTCAAGTCAGCGAAAGCCATGTCCTTATACTGAGGCTGGGTGGATCCACTGGGTCCACCTTTTAAGGACATTCTAGTGTTGTGCAGTGTTGTACTACCTACACTAGTTTGTGGCCTACTGATCCTAGCTTGAGCTGTAGAAAGGGTGTGCTATCCCTTGGCACACAGCTCTAAGTTCAGTAGAACTTATTGATACTAAGCTTGACTTTATATGTACCTTAAGTACCTATAGTGGTTTTCAGTTAGTAATTCAAATAGAGATTTTCTGGTAAAACAATAGCAAGCTGGAATCCCACACGCTGCCCACAAATGTGAGAAGTTGGCCTGGTATATGCTGTTCACTAATTAAAGTGGACACCTTGCACCAGTACAATTCGACTCTTATGGTAGATAGGTTTAAGACAACCTTTATAGAAAGCTATCCTAGTGGTAGCTGTGGAGAGCAGCCTTCAGGCTAAGTCTTGAAGGAATGTAAAGCAGCTTGTTTTACCACACAATCTCTTGAATCACCAAATGAAAAGACACCACGCAGGTATGTATATCAAATATATATGTGTTTATTACTAAACAACTCTCTACTAATCTCTTTATGAGATTAGAAGTCAGGAACATATGCACAAATCAACGTTTCACAATAAATTAAGCACAAATATGGCTGGGGCCCTAGGGGCGTCCAGACCATAGACTAAAAAAGAGACTTAGAAACAACGACTTGCAAAGGGACAAGGCCTAGGGCCTTCAGAAGAGCTGGGGCCTCACGAAACCACCCAAGGCAGGTAAGTAAAGGACCCACGGGGGACGCGTGCAGTGTGGATACACAGGCGCTGATCGCCGTTGACTTCAATGGGGCAAGTCGCGGTTGGAAATTAAGAGTTTTAGGATACTTCGGGAGAACCTACAAGCAAGTCACTTACAGGGTAAGTAGTTCTAGGGCCAACACCCACAGGAGCCCCGTAGTGTTGGAGTTACCTCACCCGGGGAAGCCGGGTGCATAGGTGTCCTTTGGTGTCGGGTCGCGGCGTCGTTTTCAATGGAAGACAATGAAGACTTGCTGCTTGTGAAGTCCGAAGAAGTGTCCGATGGAATCCAAGCCTGGATTCAGAAGATGGAAGACCTGAAAGCAGAGGGGACAGTGTTCAAAGCCACTTGGCAGTGACTCGGGGCAAGGAAGATGAATGCCCACCGTCGTCGACAGATTCGGGTCGTCCACGGGTGTCTTGACTCTTCAGCCACGAGGTCCAGGAGGCATCGACGATGACCAGGAGCTGGATTCGGCATGTCCCACGATGTCTGCAGCTTACTGCGGTGTCGGCAACTCGATTGGAGCCAACAAGCCTTGGTAACAGCAAGTCACGTGGATAGCGTGAAAAGTCAATGGCGAAGACCAGCAAGGTCTGTGGAACTCACCCAGCGAGGGTAAGTCAGGGCAGGCCTGGAGCAACCAGGGGAGCCCTTTGGTTTTGTAGAAAAGTCTTCAGGGGACCCACAAGCTAGCGGGCAAGGGATCGCGAAGACGCCTCGGGAGGATTCCTTCAACAGGGGCCCACGGTCACTCGGGCAGAGTAGGCCTCTGATCTTTGAAGGGTTCCTGCTGGAGGCTGGGACCACACGTGGTCCAAAGCACAAGTTCATAGAACGTCGTGAAGGGGTTGCACTTGACAATAGTGCACGGTACCCAGGGACTGCGGTTCCTCATCACTCGTGGGGTCCACTTGCCTCAGCTTCACTGGGGACTCACGATGGCCTTGGAGAAGTCAGGAAATCTATGTCTTGGGCTGCAGGGACCTCGGGCTCCGGCGGGAGCGGTGTAGTTTGCGACCGTCGTTTGTAGTTTTTGGTGCCTGCCAAGCAGGGGAGTCACTCCTTGACTCCAAGGGAGATTCTTCAGTCTTCCAGAGGTAGTGGAACGTCGAAGGTCCAGGATTCTTCTTCAGAGCGTCATCCAGGGATATCTAACTTTCAAGTTCAAGGGTTCCCTACCTTATACTAACAAGGAAGGGAGGGACTACCTCTAAGACCCCACCTATGGGAGGGTCAGGGGAGTGGGTGGTTACACCCACTTCCCTTTGTCCAGTTTCGCGCCAGAGCAGGGGCAGGTAGCCCCTGAGCCGGTTTGAACTGGCATATGCACAGAGGAGCCTACTGCTCCCCCAGTGCAGGACTTCAAAGCACTCTAAGAGTGCACCCACCCAGCCCCAATACACTAAACCCTGTCTGGGAGGTGGTTACACCTCCCTGTGACAGGATGCCTATTGTTGGGCTTCCTCCACTGCGAGTTTCGGTCATCAGCAGGAGGGCAGCCCAGTGTCTGTGACTGGTGGCATCCATTTTGTGATGCCAGGGCTCTTCAGGATTCTACCGTGTTTCCACAGTGGGTACATGTCTATCCCTCTAGAAGGGTGGAATGCTACCCCCGCCACCAGGACTGGCGGGGGGGTAGTATTCCAAGATGTTTGACACCAAACACGACATGTTTTGATGCAGCCATTCCAAAGTTAGCATTTTACCGCGAGGACATAATGCACTTAAGAGTATATGGTTTAACCGCATCCACAAACAGCACCAGAGAATGGACTCTGAGAGCTGCAGAGGGGCCCTGCTCAGGCAGAGGCACCCCCTCACATTAGAAACCAAGCACCCTGCCCTCAGGATTGATAGGGCCTGCCTTAGGGGTGACTGATAGGTTTAAATGTGTGTGCAGGAGATCTCTCCTGCACACACATTTAAACCTATATCTCAGTGAGGAGTGCTAGCACTACCTCACCCAGGCTGCAGTAGCAGGCCTGTGGTGTCAGATTTAGTCTGCTTCCCAGGGGTGGCATAATACATGCTTCAGCCCCTGGTAGGCCTGTGAAGTACCTATGCCCTTGGCACCTAAGGTACCATATACTAGGGACTCATAAGGTACCACAGTATCCAATCACTAGTGCACCTAGAGTGCACTCCAAGTCGTTTAGAGAGAACAGAGAGGCTGGGGCCCTGATTGGCAGGGACCCAGCCTGACTATAGCCAGAACCAGTGTAAACATCAGAAAAAAAGTGGGGGCAACATAAGAGGCAGATCCTACTCTCCTACACAACCCCCCCCCCAACGCAGAGACACTAAACTAACCTTGACCAGTTGAGTCTTCGTGTTCTAAGTGGAAATACCTTGAGAGTCCATCTGCATTGGCATGTTGGGTCCCAGGTCTATGTTCCACTGTATAGTCCATCCCCTGTAGGGAAATGGACCACCTCAAAAGTTTTGGGTTTTCACCTTTCTTCTGCTTAAGCCATAGGAGGGGCTTGTGGTCAGTCTGAACTATGAAGTGAGTGCCAAACAAGTATGGCCTCAGCTTCTTCAGGGCCCACACCACAGCAAAGGCCTCCCTCTCTATAGCTGACCAACGTTTCTCTCTAGGGGTCAGCCTTCTGCTAATGAAAGCTACTGGCTGGTCTTGACCTTCATCATTCAGTTGAGACAGTACAGCTCCCACACCCAGCTCAGAAGCATCTGTTTGGACAATGAACTTTTTGGTGTAGTCTGGACTCTGTAAGATGGGGGCAGTGCACATGGCCTGCTTTAGGTCTTCAAATGCCTTCTGACAGCTAGGTGTCCACTGAACCTTTTTTGGCATTTTCTTTGAGGTCAGATCATTCAAGGGGGTCACTATAGATCCATATCCCTTGACAAACCTCCTATAGTACCCAGTCAGGCCTAAGAAGGCTCTCACCTGTGTCTGGGTGGTTGGAGCAACACATTCCATTATGGTTTGGATTTTGCTCTGTAAAGGTTGAACCTGGCCTCCACCCACAAGGTGGCCCAGGTACACAACCTGACTCTGCCCTATCTGGCACTTGGTGGCCTTGATAGTGAGGCCTGCTTTCTCCAGAGCCTCCAAAACATTTCTGAGGTGGACCAGGTGATCCTGCCAGGAGGAACTAAAGACAGCAATATCATCTAGATAAGCTGAGCAATAAGTTTCCATCCCTGCCAGAACTTTATTCACCAACCTCTGAAAAATGGCAGGTGCATTTTTCAATCCAAAGGGCATCACCCCAAAGTGGTAGTGCCCACCAGGGGTCGAAAATGCTGTTTTGGCTTTTGCATCATCAGCTAATCTGATCTGCCAGTAGCCAGCTGTTAGGTCAAATGTACTTAGATACTTGGCTGAGGCCAAAGTATCAATCAGCTCATCTGCCCTTGGTATGGGATAGGCATCAGTCCTAGTGACTGCATTGAGGCCTCTGTAGTCTACACAAAACCTCATTTCTTTCTTACCACCCTGGGTATGAGGCTTGGGTACCAGGACTACTGGGCTAGCCCAAGGGCTATCTGAAGGCTCAATTACACCTAGCTCCAACATTTTCTGGACTTCAGTCCTGATACAGTCCCTGACATGGTCAGGTTGCCTGTAGATTTTACTCTTGACAGGCAGACTGTCTCCAGTGTCCACCTCATGGGGGCACCAGGTAGTCTGACTGGGGGTCAGGCTAAACATATGTCTAAACTGTTGCAGAACTTGTCTGCACTCAGTTTGCTGATGGTCAGTGAGGCTGCTTGCCAAAGCAACACCATCTACTGACCCATCATCAGGGTTCTGTGAGAGCAGGTCAGGGAGTGGGTCACTCTCTTCCTCCTGTTCCTCATCAGTTGCCATGAGCAAGCACATGTCAGCCCTGTCAACATATGGCTTTAATCTGTTGACATGGAGCACCCTCAGTGGGCTCCTGGGAGTTCCAAGTTTCACCAGATAGGTGACTTCTCCCTTCTGCCCAACTATTGTATGGGGGCCACTCCACTTGTCCTGGAGGGCTGCTGGGGCCACAGGCTCCAACACCCACACTTTCTGTCCTGGCTGGTACACAGTCAGCACAGCCTTTTGGTCATGCCAAGCTTTTTGTAATTCTTGGCTGGCCTCCAGGTTTTTGGTTGCCTTTTTCATGTATTCGGCCATCCGGGAGCGGAGACCAAGTACATAGTCCATCACATCCTGTTTGGGGGGTCTGAGAGGTAACTCCCAGCCCTCTTTTAGCAAACATAATGGACCTCTCACAGGATGCCCAAACAGAAGCTCAAATGGGCTGTAGCCAACCCCCTTCTGTGGAACTTCTCTGTATGCAAACAACAGGCAAAGAAGAAGAAGGTCCCATTTCCGCCTAAGCTTCTCTGGGAGTCCCTTAATCATTCCCTTCAGGGTTTTGTTGAAACGTTCAACTAACCCATTGCATTATGGGTGATAGGGGGTGGTGAACTTATAAGTTACACCACACTCCTTCCACATTGCTTTCAGATATCCTGACATGAAGTTTGTACCTCTGTCAGAGATGACCTCCTTTGGGAAACCGACTCTGGAGAAAACTCCAATGAGGGCTCTTGCCACCACAGGGGCTGTGGTGGTCCTCAGGGGAATTGCCTCTGGGTACCTGGTGGCATGATCCACTACCACCAGGATAAATCTGTGCCCAGATGCAGTTTGAGGGTCAAGGGGACCAACAATGTCAATCCCTACCCTTTCAAAGGGCACCCCCACCACAGGTAGTGGTATCAGGGGGCCTTTGTTGTGCCACCTGCCTTACCACTGGCTTGGCATGTGACACAGGAGCGACAAAACTGCTTTGTGTCCTCTGACATATGTGGCCAATGAAAATGTGGAACAAGCCTGTCCCAGGTCTTGTTTTGGCCCAAGTGACCTGCTAAAGGGATGTTGTGTGCTAGGGTCAAGAGGAACCCCCTAAACTTCTGAGGTATTACCAACCTCCTGGTGGCTCCAGGGGCTGGGTCTCTACTCTCAGAATATAGGAGTCCCTCATCCCAATAAACTTTATGGGACCCACTAGCACTCCCAGCAGCCTCAGCAGCAGCCTGCTGTCTGAGGGGTTCAAGAGAGGGGCAGCACTGTTGCTCCTTACTCAGATCTTCCCTAGAAGGGCCCCCTGCCCCCAAGAACTCAACCTGATCAGGCTCAAGTCCCTCTGGGGCAGTTCCTTCTTCAGGATCTGCTCCTCCTCCCTCAAGAGGGGAATCAGTGCTCTGAGACAGAGGGGAAGGAACTGCCTTAACCCTACTGCTCCTCTTCTTGGGAAGCATCTGGTCCATTGTTTCAGGATCCAGAGCTGGTTCAGTGTCATGCATTTTGGCCTGTGACCTGGTCACAGCAAATACCTTTGCAGGGATGCCTAACATCTCAGCATGAGTCCATAACTCTACTTCAGACCAGGCTGAAGTTTCTAGATCATTGCCCAATAGACATTCTACAGGGAGGTCTGCACTGACTACAACCTTCTTGAGGCCAGTTACCCCTCCCCAGGAGAAATTCACAACTGCCAGACTATGGTTGGTCCTGACATTGCTTGCATTGGTCACCTGGTACATTTCGCCCAGGATGATCTGTCCAGGGTCCACAAGATCCTCTGCCACCATGGTGACACTAGCACATGTGTCCCTAAATGCCAAAGCCTGTTTGCCATTTATTACAGGCTGCTGTTTGTATTTGCCCAGATTACTGGGGCTTACTAGGAAGGACATGTCAATGTCTCCATCACAAATCAGCATTGCCTGAGTGGGTACTCTGACTAGGTCAGAGTCCACTTCAGAACCCAGGGTCAACCCTACTACACCCTTATTCTGATTACCACCTCCACCAGTAGCTGGACTAGGGGCAACAGTTGCCTTAGGGGCAGGAGTGGTGGTGGTTTGGTCTTTGGACTTGGTACAATCAGAAGTCCAGTGCCCTTTCTGTTTACAGAATTTGCACCAGGACTTCTTTTGGCCTTTTCCCTAGTTGGATTGTGACTCCCCACCAGATGCAGATTTTTGGGGCCCTTGTGAAGACTTCTGGTCTTTTGACTTATCCCCACCTTTCTCAGAGCCCTTAGAATCCTGCTTCTTTGTGTCACCCCCTTGGTTCTGGGTTTTCTGCCTCACCCTGGTTCTGACCCACTTGTCTGCCTTCTTTCCCAATTCTTGGGGAGAGGTCAGATCTGAGTCCACCAGGTATTGATGCAACAACTGGTTCTGGCAATTATTAAGGATCTGTTCTCTCATTATTAGATTGTACAATCCCTTGAAATCAGTAACCCTACTGCCAACCAGCCAACCCTCCAGAGCCTTGGTTGCACAATCAACAAAGTCAGTCCAGTCCTGAGTCTGTGCCTTCTGGGTGTCTCTGAACTTCAACCTGTACTGCTCAGTGGTTAAGCCAAACCCATCTATCAGTGCACTCTTCAGGACTTCATAATCATCAGCATCCTCTTCTCTAACAGTGAGGAGCTTGTCTCTTCCTTTATCTGAAAAGGAGAGCCACAAGATTGCTGCCCACTGCTTTTGGGGGACCTGCTGTACTCTACAGGCCCTCTCCATAGCAGTTATCCACTTGTGGATATCATCCCCACTCTGATAGGGAGGAACAACCTTGCTCAGGTTCCTATGGTCTGGAATATATTATCTGCCTCTTGGGACACTGTTGCTGCCACCAAGGGGTTCTAACCCCTCTCTTCTAGAAGCTCTCTGGAGCTCCAGGGCTTCTCTGTCTAATGCCAACTGCTTGGTTTTGAGGGCAACTCTTGCTTCCTCATACTGCAGCAGTTTGTACATTCTGTCAGAGGAGGTCTCTCTTATGGGAAAGTATGAGTTCCTCTGCTGGACAAATTCTCTGCCAGAGTGATAAGAGTGGTCAGATTCCCTAGAAGGGGACCTAGGCCTCTCATCCACTCTGTCAGTTCTCTTAGGGAGAATTCCTCTGTCCTTTTTAGGCTCCTTGGAACCTTGCCCTTCAATCACAGAGTCCTGGTCATCCTGATTTTCATCATCTGACCCAGACACTGTAATTCACCCACTCACTGATTCAGACCCCTTAGCTTCTAGAGCTAATCTAAGATCATCTGTTGTCAGCAGATCTATCAGGTGTAGTGTGGAGGGACTCTGTCCTAGCTTTAGGTGTCTTTCAACACACATGGCTCTCAAGTCAGCGAAAGCCATGTCCTTATACTGAGGCTGGGTGGATCCACTGGATCCACCTTTTAAGGACATTCTAGTGTTGTGAGGTGTTGTACTACCTACACTAGTTTGTGGCCTACTGATCCTAGCTTGAGCTGTAGAAAGGGTGTGCTATCCCTTGGCACACAGCTCTAAGTTCAGTAGAACTTATTGATACTAAGCTTGACTTTATATGTACCTTAAGTACCTATAGTGGTTTTCAGTTAGTAATTCAAATAGAGATTTTCTGGTAAAACAATAGCAATCTGGAATCCCACACGCTGCCCACAAATGTGAGAAGTTGGCCTGGTATATGCTGTTCACTAATTAAAGTGGACACCTTGCACCAGTACAATTCGACTCTTATGGTAGATAGGTTTAAGACAACCTTTATAGAAAGCTATCCTAGTGGTAGCTGTGGAGAGCAGCCTTCAGGCTAAGTCTTGAAGGAATGTAAAGCAGCTTGTTTTACCACACAATCTCTTGAATCACCAAATGAAAAGACACCACGCAGGTATATATATCAAATATATATGTGTTTATTACTAAACAACTCTCTACTAATCTCTTTATGATATTAGAAGTCAGGAACATATGCACAAATCAACGTTTCACAATAAATTAAGCACAAATATGGCTGGGGCCCTAGGGGCGTACCAGACCATATACTAAAAAAGAGACTTAGAAACAACGACTTGCAAAGGGACAAGGCCTAGGGCCTTCAGAAGAGCTGGGGCCTCACGAAACCACCCAAGGCAGGTAAGTAAAGGACCCACGGGGGACGCGTGCAGTGTGGATACACAGGCGCGGATCGCCGTTGACTTCAATGGGGCAAGTCGCGGTTGGAAATTAAGAGTTTTAGGATACTTCGGGAGAACCTACAAGCAAGTTACTTACAGGGTAAGTAGTTCTAGGGCCAACACCCACAGGAGCCCCGTAGTGCTGGAGTTACCTCACCCAGGGAAGCCGGGTGCATAGGTGTCCTTTGGTGTCGGGTCGCGGCGTCGTTTTCAATGGAAGATAATGAAGACTTGCTGCTTGTGAAGTCCGAAGAAGTGTCCGATGGAATCCAAGCCTGTATTCAGAAGATGGAAGACCTGAAAGCAGAGGGGACAGTATTCAAAGCCACTTGGCATTGACTCGGGGCAAGGAAGATGAATGCCCACCGTCGTCGACAGATTCGGGTCGTCCACGGGTGTCTTGACTCTTCAGCCACGAGGTCCAGGAGGCGTCGACGATGACCAGGAGCTGGATTCGGCGTGTCCCACGGTGTCTGCAGCTTACTGCGGTGTCGGCAATTCAATTGGAGCCAACAAGCCTTGGTAACAGCAAGTCTCGTGGAAAGCGTGAAAAGTCAATGGCGCAAACCAGCAAGGTCTGTGGAACTCACCCAGCAAGGGTAAGTCAGGGCAGGCCTGGAGCAACCAGAAGAGCCCTTTGGTTTTGTAGAAAAGTCTTCAGGGGACCCACAAGCCAGCGGGCAAGGGATCGCAAAGACACCTCGGGAGGATTCCTTCAACAGGGGCCCACGGTCACTCGGAACGGAGTAGGCCTCTGATCGTCGGAGGGATTCTTGCTGGAGGCTGGGACCACATGTGGTCCAAAGCACAAGTTCATAGAATGTCGTGAAGGGGTTGCACTTGACAATAGTGCAGGGTACCCAGAGACTGCGGTTCCTCGTCACTCATGGGGTCCACTTGCCTCAGCTTCGCTACGGACTCACGATGACCTTGGAGAAGTCAGGAAATCTATGTCTTGGGCTGCAGGGACCTCGGGCTCCGGCGGGAGCAGCGTAGTTTGCGACCGTCGTTTGTAGTTTTTGGTGCCTGCCAAGCAGGGGAGTCACTCCTTGACTCCAAGGGAGATTCTTCAGTCTTCCAGAGGTAGTGGAACGTCGAAGGTCCAGGATTCTTCTTCAGAGCGTCGTCCAGGGATATCTAACTTTCAAGTTCAAGGGTTCCCTACCTTATACTAACAAGGAAGGGAGGGACTAGCTCTAAGACCCCACCTATGGGAGGGTCAGGGGGGTGGTTACACCCACTTCCCTTTGTCCAGTTTTGCGCCAGAGCAGGGGCAGGTAGCCCCTGAGCCGGTTTGAACTGGCATATGCACAGAGGAGCCTACTGCTCCCCCAGTGCAGGACTTCAAAGCACTCTAAGAGTGCACCCACCCAGCCCCAATACACTAAACCCTGTCTGGGAGGTGGTTACACCTCCCTGTGACAGGATGCCTATTGTTGGGCTTCCTCCACTGCGAGTTTCGGTCATCAGCAGGAGGGCAGGTGGCATCCATTTTGTGATGCCAGGGCTCTTCAGGATTCTACCGTGTTTCCACAGTGGGTACATGTCTATCCCACTAGAAGGGTGGAATGCTACCCCCGCCGCCAGGACTGGCGGGGGGGGGTGGGGTAGTAGTCCAAGATGTTTGACACCAAACACGACATGTTTTGATGCAGCCATTCCAAAGTTAGCATTTTACCGCGAGGATATAATGCACTTAAGAGTATATGGTTTAACCGCATCCACAAACAGCACCAGAGAATGGACTCTGAGAGCTGCAGAGGGGCCCTGCTCAGGCAGAGGCACCCCCTCACATTAGAAACCAAGCACCCTGCCCTCAGGATTGATAGGGCCTGCCTTAGGGGTGACTGATAGGTTTAAATGTGTGTGCAGGAGAGAACCTATATCTGAGTGAGGAGTGCTAGCACTACCTCACCCAGGCTGCAGTAGCAGGCCTGAGGTGTCAGATTTAGTCTGCTTCCCAGGGGTGGCATAATACATGCTTCAGCCCCATGTAGGCCTGTGAAGTACCTATGCCCTTGGCACCTAAGGTACCATATACTAGGGACTCATAAGGTACCACAGTATCCAATCACTAGTGCACCTAGAGTGCACTCCAAGTCGTTTAGAGAGAACAGAGAGGCTGGGGCCCTGATTGGCAGGGACCCAGCCTGACTATAGCCAGAACCAGTGTAAACATCAGAAAAAAAGTGGGGGCAACATAAGAGGCAGATCCTACTCTCCTACAGGCGCCCTCCCCCACACTACAGAAAACATGAGACTCGGTCCGCTCAGCAAAGAAGGAGCTTCATGGCCGGTCTTAGCTGCATACACACCGCATCCTAATACTGCTAACTTAACTGCAGCAGAATTTCGTACACTATAGAGAGATCTAGTATACATTTACAGAAATTTCACACAGTTCAAAATGCAAACACTCACAGTTAACCCTGCGTGGACTGCTCAAGCTGCACAGCCACAATGAAAAATTTCCTAGTAGACACAAAGGAAAGTTTCAATTCTATTAAGGACTCGGAGGCGAGGATTATGCTCTGCTTTCTTTATTTTCCAACACCAGCAGATTTAACATTTACAGAAAAAAAAACTCTTTCCCAAGAACCACAGGGAAAGGACAGTCCAAGAGGTCAGCCAATCAGCATCCACGCATTTCCTGACGGTCCGGGGATTGCTGTGATATCTCCTCTTTCTTTGACTGCGAACCATCCAGTCATTAACGAATTCCATTAGTCCGTTTTAGGTGTTTCCGGTCCTGAAAGAAGTGAAAGAATATCGAATGAATCAGAACTTAACTACCATAGGAATCACAAAGGTATCGTCCCGATGAGATTTAATATCATGAAAAAAGACAAGAACAATTAAACTGTCAATTCAAGTACAGTAACACCCTTAAGCACAAACATGGAGAACAATACTAATACCTTACGGAGTGTTGTTCCATAGACTAGGGTGGGAAAAAAGCGACCGAATCCTCAGGAACTCTGGGTGGGAATAATCCTCGCCTCAGAGTTCTTAATAGAATCGAAACTTTCCTTCGTGTCTACTAGGAAATTTTTCATTCTATGGCAGGACTGGAGGCGAGGATTATGCTCGTTCAAAGCTTGTCCACCACCAGGGAAGCCATGTCAACGACCGGTTTAAAATAGAATCTTTTAGCCAGGGAGTGTACCATTCCCAGACCCTTCCAGGCGTATTGGGCTCGGCAGGCGAGCCACTCACGGATCCACGGGCCCTAGCGGAGAGCTTTGCTACATACTATGCAGACCTATACGCCCCTAAAGAATGTTTGCCAGCTGACACGATCGATCGTTTCCTGGCTGACCTCCCGCCCAAGGCTCTATCGGATGCGGTGAGAGAGGAGCTGGAGCTCCCACTGACAGACGAGGAGTTGGGAGCCGCACTAGGGGAACTTAATTCCGGGAAGGCTCCGGGGCCCAATGGGTTTCCTAGTGAATTTTTCAAGCGGTACTTTTTGCAGCTGGGACCTCATTATCGCGCAGTGGTAGAGGAGGCGCGAGACCGTGGCTTTCTCCCCCCGGACTGGAGACATGTGGAGGTGGTTGTCTTTCACAAACCGGGTAGGCCACCAGATCAGCACGCATCATATAGACCCATATCCCTTTTGAACGTGGAGGCCAAAATCTTGGCTAAGGCCCTGGCGAATCGCCTACTGCCCCATATTGCTGCTCTGGTCCACCCCGACCAGGCTGGCTTTATGCCGCAGAGGGCGACTAGACACAATATTAGGCGGGCGCATATAGCAGTGGCGGCCATCCAGCGACTGGGTGCACCGGCGGTGTTATTGTTAGCAGACATGGATAGGGCGTTTGACTCCCTTAGCTGGGTGTACCTCTTTGCCTTGTTACGTAGACTGAATTTCGGACCAAGGTTTATATCCTATTTGACTCTTCTTTATACGGACCTCACAGCGTCGGTGCGGATAGCTGGCACAGCCTCCTCCGTGTTCTCTATCGGTTGGGGAACGAGACAGGGCTGCCCCCTGTCCCCATATTTATTTGCCCTCGCAATGGAGCCTCTGGCCACGTGGGTGCGAATGGACGCGCAGGTACAGGGATTTGAATGGGCACAGGGATTGTCAGATAGGATTGCATTATATGCGGATGGCGTCCTATTCTTCCTCACGAACATGGATAGAACGGGGCCGCAGCTCCTGCGCATTATGCAAATCTTTGGGGAGAGCTCTGGATTGTATATGAATCCCCGTAAATCTACGTTGTGGATGCTCGGAGATCGGGAGGGATTGGGCGCCTGGGCGTCGTCAATTCAGTTGGCGGCGGGAGGACTGAAATATCTGGGCGTATTTATAACGAACGTGCCCGCAGTTTCCTGGGAGCGCAATCTGGTTCCAGTGTGAGAGCGAGTACGTGAAGATATTAAGACCTGGTCCCGTATGCCCCTAACCATCTATGGCAGGTCGGCTATATTTAAGATGGTTGCACTTCCCTGTCTTCTCTATCAGTTGCAGAACCACCCCTATCCGATCTCCCCCCGATGGTTCCGGCAAGTCAATGCGGCTCTTGAGCAGTTCTTGTGGGAAGGGGGCAAGGTGCGTGTGGCCCTGCGGACGTGCTTCTTATCTACTTATTGTGGGGGACTTGCTTCGTCGGACATTCTGTCATATTATCAAGCATCTCATCTGCTTGTACTGAATGGATGGTGGTATGGCAATAGGGAGGATCCGGCTTATGCGGTCGAGCGGCGGCTTATGGGAGATCACTCGCTGCACAGGGTACTGTATTCGACACCGTTGCGGAAATCGTTGCCCTCGGCAACAACGGTCGTGTTCCAGGTCTGGAGGCAGGCATTACGTAGGATGGGGTGGTGGAACACGCCGACGCGGGAGACTTCCCTCTGGGATAATGGGTGTTTGCCGCAACTAGCTGCCTTGCAGGGATTTCGGGGCTGGGATCATATAGGGATATCGGTCTTGGGGGATGTTACAAGGGGTCCAGTCTTGAAATCCTTCCAGGACCTTCAGACGGAATTTCATATGCCCAGGTCCCAATTCTTCAAGTATCTTCAATTCCGGCACGCCTTGTCCCCCAATCTGGAGGGCTTAGAGACCATAGCTGAGTTCAGTCCCCTAGAGGCCAAAGTTTTTATGGGAGAACTCCAGGATCGCAAGATCTCCAGGATATACCAAACCCTAGTTATCCATTGCTCCTCCACACTACAGAAACTCCGGGAGGATTGGGAGGGGGATATAGGTCCCTTGGAAGAAGAGGACTGGGCGGAGGCCCTGGCTGCACCACGTGGGGCGGCCATAGCGGTGCGTCTGCGCCTAGTCCAGTTTAAATACCTGCATAGGGTCTACTACACACGAGCGCGCTTGTGGAAGGCAGGGTCGATTGCCTCTCCTGTGTGCCTTAGATGTAACCGGGAGGAGGGCACGCTGGTGCACACAGTTTGGCAATGTCTCTCCCTGGATCGTTTTTGGAGGGGGGTTCACACTTGTTTATCAGAGGTTCTGGGTTGGGACCTTCCCCGCGCGCCGAAACTTGCCCTGTTACATGTCATGGAGGGGATAGGCAGCAACGTCTACAAACGCCATTTACTGCTGCTGGGTCTTACGCTAGCAAAACAGGACATAGCGAGGGCGTGAAAGCATCGAGGCCCCCTGCAGTAGCTGCATGGAAGAATGGTCTGGACTTTTGCAAGGGCCTGGAGAAACCCATCTTCATTGCAAGGGGTTGCCCCCAAAAACATTTTAAAATATGGAAAAGGTGGGCAGACTATCAGGGATTGCTCCTAGAGCCGGTTCCAGTGGCACGGGACCTCCATTTATAGAGATTAGGGTTCTTCGGGGGGTTCCAGGGAGCGGGGTGGGATTTGGAACTCTGGTGGATAGCTCTACTGTAATATTCAAATGGTTCTGTCTAGCGTGGGTGTATAGTGCGATTGGGAGGAGGAGTTGGGGGGGGAGTTAGATTTTCATTGCATTACTTTAAATTTTTTAGGTCTCGGCTGGCGTTGGAGCGTGCATGCGCTCATCGCCTGCGAGAGCTATAGTCAACAAGTCAGTTTCGAGAAGGGGACTCGAGCCCCACCCCTCATTTCCATTGGGTAGCGTCAGCGTATATGGTAAACGCTGGCTTCCCATTGGAAAGGAGGGTTTTTCGTTGCCTCCCTTTGGCTTTTTGGTGGACTGTCTCGCCTGCTTCACGGCTGTCGTGAAGACATTTCTTATCAGCTTGTTTATTTAACAAGCTGATAAGAAATGTCTTCACGAGAGCCGTGAAGGAGCATGCACCAGGTGTCCTGCAGCCACGCTGGCTTCACGCCTGGAGCATGCGCCAGTCAGCTCTCTCATTGGTCTGCAGCGCGGTTCTCCTTTCACTTTCGGGACCGCGCTTGTTGCTAATGGCACCCCTCGCCTGGCTGGATTTGATTTCTCCCTGGGAGAGTTGCAGCCTCCCTGCAGCCCTGTCATTGAGGCGCTTTCTACTCATTGACATATATGATCATTCACTGTTTCTACCCGGTCTGCCGAGGAGAACCGGGGGGTTCACTCTGCTCCTGACTATGGCTTGGGGCCCCGAAACAGAGCACCCCAAGTAGGGGGACAACGTTATTGGTCAGACGTCTTAAACTGAGGTCGGTTTCACTTTAAGGAGACTCAAGACGTGCAAATATTACGAGAGCTTAGCTGACAGCTGTCGCAGCGACCTGGGTTCTTCCCATTGCTCCTAGAAGCCAGAGGCCTCTGACGCTAGTGTCTGCCATACGCCATTGGAATCTATAGCGCTTACTACCACGCCTAAGCTTCCTAGCACATTCTCACTGTTACGTTGTTTTGTGAGGATGGGGGTTGGGGGGGAATCCATCCACGGTTCCAGCGTGTAGTGTCGGGTTAACAGAGCTCGTTCAATGTTCACTTTGTTAGTGGTATGTGTTGGTTACAATGACAGTAACGTGACGTCAGCCTTGGCACATCTTTGTAGAGGTTGACGCGCATGGAGGGTGTGCGGGGGACTCTTCCTGTTTTTCGTTGGATCGGATGAACGCTTGGCAGGGGAGTAAAGCGCCTTCAATACACGCCTCAGACTGCTATGCGCGTGCAGTGCATTGGCACTACTTGAATCTGCGTGCTTCTAGGCGCACGTGGTGTGTATGTCTCGCCTCACAGTGTGTGCAGTAACCGCTGAGAAGACACAGGCTTGAGAACCAGCCCATGGATGGCACAACATGACAGCACTTCATCTGAGGCTGCAAGTGTGTGTGTGTGTGTGTGTCAGAAACACCACAGACACAATTCATTGTTACCACCATAAAAATAGCACAACAGCCCACACTTGTAGATCCATGCACACCTGCGGACACACGTCATTTCACTTTGCTTGAAGGTAGGTGTGCACAACAGATGCATGCACTGGCTGCCCTATATTTTAGTAAGCAGCGCGCCATGATGCCCTGCTTACTAAAAGCATCAAATATTGGAAAAAAAGAGTCGGCAATCTTTCAGTCACTCTCCGTTAGTGTATTTTCCGGCCCTCCTCCGGCGGTGGGTTTCAATGAATTGTCGTTCTCTGCAAATTGATTCCCGGGCTGCTGAGGGAGGAGGGCGGTGGGAGCTGGTTGCTATGAGAGCATTGCCAATAAGAGGACCCTGTCATCGATTTTCGGTATGTGTCTGTTCCATGTATAGCGTCACTCTAGCCACGATGATTAGTAGCGCTTTACAATCGCCTACACCTCCCAAATAAATTCCAAATAAATGTACATAAAAATAGAACTCATATCCGTCAGCGGGCCTGTAGTTTCTGAAAAGCCAGGGGCAGAGCCACTCTCATGAGTCTGACTCTTGTCCAGTCTTTCACAGGGCAACAGGACATTGTGGCTGGCTCTACCCCTCACCAGTATGTATGTATGAATGAATGTGTGGAGTCATAAAGAGCAAAGATAGCTGGGAAACAACGTAGAGCTGTACAGAAGGAAAGGAGTATTGGGGGGATGGGGAAACGGGAGGAAATGAGAGCGAATGGACGGAGTATTCTACAGCATTGTAGTTGGATTGTTTTATAGCGCTTTCTGCACCCGACGGGGTGCCGAAGCACATTTTGAAATGGGTACCGCTCTACTCGGTGCGAGTCTGACGGATGGAAAAGTGTGTATGTGTCTAATGGCTTGTATATAGTGACCAGATTTTGAAGCCTAGAATTTGGGACATTCCACAAACACAGAAGTAGGACTAATATTTTGCTTTGACTTAAGTGCTTACCAGCTTGTTAAAGCGGAATTAAATTCAACGTTTACACTCTGCTGTGTTAACTAAATTGCCTTCTGCTATAGAGTTAAATGCATTCCACACTGGAACACATGAAAACGTGCCTCCCTCTGTGTTTAGTGGGAGTCTCTGAAAACCGGGACTGCTAATTTTACTGAAACTGTGAAAAAACTGAACTATTCCAGCAAATCTGGGTTGCCTGGCCAATCTACTTGTAATGGTAGTATTTTCTTTGCATGAGGCCAGAGTTATACTTCTATCTGTGTTTTTACTTCCTAAAGGGTGATTTTGAAGAAAAAACAAGTGACAGACAAGGCGTTTAAGCAGTAGGGGCCAGGTGTACAGTAGGTAATCATTTGTGATTACCAAATAGATTTTTGTGATTCGCTATTTGATAATCGCAAAACCCATGTGCAAATGTGTGATTTACGCATTTTGCGATTCCCAATGGGTCGCAAATAGACTTACCTCATGAATATTAATGAGGTAGGTGTCAGTTTGACTTCCATTGGGAATCGCAAAAATCACAGGGATGGTGGTGCCTGCTGGGGTCAGCTGGGGTCAGCAGACCACCATGTCTGAGATTGCTTTTAACTAAAGCAATGTTACATGCCAGGGCCTTTTGGAATCAATACGGATTCCAAGCTAGATGTGCACGCGGACGGACAGAAGATGTGCACGTGTAGGACTGGATGCTTCACTGGCAGCGGGACACTCTGGGGACTTTTTGTTTGGCTCGGCAAACTGTATTTTTCAATATTTGGTGCTTTTAATAAGCAGCGCGGCATGCTGCGCTGCTTACTAAAAGCATCAAATATTGAAAAAAGAGAGTCGGCAATCTTTGATTGTGCTCATTGGAGCGAGTGTTTGCCTGCTTGTTCTTTTACATTGATGGAAATGCGGCTGCCCGCGGCCCCCGCAGGGGGCCACCCTAAACGGGCGGCCCCTTTAGTGCCATTTGGGCACTTCCCCACCCCCACTCAGAATGCGGGGCTCGAGGAGGAGCCCCCTTCCAGACGCGTCACTTCCGGCACGCAGAGGAGGTGGGGAGGTATTTATGCCTCCCCTGGCCATCTTGGCGTCCTCTTTGCGCCGGACACGCCGTCGTGAGGGTCGTTGGTCGGGATACTCCGTCGTTTGTTTCATCGCGAGGTGAGTCGCCCCGTCACTGACTGGCCCCCGGACTGCTGGTTTCAGTCCGCCTGGGGCCCGTATGGGTCTCAGTGCCTGTGACCGGGTGCGCGGCTTTGTCATGGGCTCGAGCATGGGGGGTCCTGGCATTCGTCTTGCGCTGAGATTCACGCGCCTGAGGGAGCTGAAGGTGAGGGTGAGTCGGCTGCCCCCAAGCCTGTTCGGGTAGGCGCTGCCCAGCCATGGCTGGACTTGTGATGCCTTAAAGGGAGGGGGGGGGGAGTGAGGAGCTCCCCCGGTACTGTCTGGCCCCCTCCATTTCGCGGTGCTGAGAAGGTAAGATCTAGGGGTGCCTCTGATCATGTCCTGCTACGGTTTATGTAATTTGATCTTTAGGGGGCTGTAGAATGTCACGATGTCCTCAGGTCCCGCGCCACACGCTGTTTGTCATGCCTTTGGTCGGGCCCGGGAGCTTGTGGTGAGTCGTGCTGCATTTAACAGTAGGCGCATGCCGCACCCGTGGTGGAACACGTCGGGCACCTTCAAACGTTTGCTTTCTGCCACCACCCGACAGATACTGCATGGGGCAGCTCGGCGGGCCTGACCTCTAGGGGGAGAACCGCGGGTGTGTTACTCCCCTTTTTCAGACCTAGTGGAGGTCACTCATGCCTCATCACAGGCCGCTTACATGTTAGTCTATCTTACTCGTGTAGGCTTATTTACTCCGAGTATTGCTCGATCACTGTATGTCACCATGAGCAGGCTCGGGTCTGGAGCCACGAGGCTTAATTCATTGTCTGCCAGCCCCCTCCTGTGGATTTTACGATAGATACATTTGTTCTGTTTTACTTTTTGGGAATGTTAAGTTCCCGGAATTCAGTGCCCCTCTTATACTGGAAGTTGTATTATTCATTGGTAATTAATTTCTTTACCTGGAACTCTTGCTAAATTGTTTTGCACATACTCTCTCGAGCGCTCGATTAGGCATGGGCTATATTTTTAGCACACCAAATTCCTCTGCAAATCGCAGTAAGCAGTATTGCCTACTGATTTCAACTGTGGGGGCTGCTCCTTCGCCCATATGGGGATGGACTGTAAAGCCGGGCATTCGTGCCTTTCCAGGCACTTCGCGGAGCACTGCCTGGGCGCGGGTCTTGGACCGTGGCTGGACTTCCACATTTGCTTTCTTGGTTTTGAGGGCACCCAATGCGGTCTCGTTGGCACAGCGAGAGGGGAGTCGGAGAGGCAGACACACGCCGTGTTTTGTTTGGTGAAACCGGGTTGTTTTGCCGTTTGAATAGCAGTCGAGTTGGTGCACGTATCGGCGGTGTGCTCATGTCCCTATGCTTGTGGCCCGCACCGGCATGTTCATGTGCGGGGCGGACACTGGGGGCCTGGAAGGTGAATCTGGTGTATTGGGGCTGGTGCTTGTGGGTGAATTTCGCTTGTTGGAAGGGGATTGTAGATGAGGGAGACTTGGCATATCAGGGGTAGCTGCATGCCGCGGCCCAGACTGTGATGCGCTGGGGATATGTTGTTCAGGTCGGGTCACTTGAGCACTACCATGCGTCCGTGGCAGTCCGTCCGTAGTGATGAGATCACTACAGGGGGCTAATGTTCAAACTTCCCTGGGCAGTAGACTGATATCTTGAGGGGTGTCAGTCAGTGGTGGAGAGGGTGCAGTTGGTGGTGGAGCTACTAACTCTTCTGTACCTCATGATAGGTGCACCCCAGACAACACGGAGTGTCATCCCACATCAGCCCCAGAACTGACATGCACAGTAAAAGTTGTAGGGGGTAACTTGTGGCAGCATTATTGCTACGGGTTAGGATTCACTTACTTCCCCCCCAGCCATGCAGGGCCCAGCGTGGGGGACACCTGGGGTTCCATCTCTAACACCGGCTGCTGGCGAATCCGGGCCCAGGCGCATGCCTGAGTGTTCACGAGGTCGCGAGCCTCCCTTCGAGTCTGCCGGCGCAGCATAGGGGACAGGCCTCTGCATCGCAGGTCCCAGTGGGTCGGGAGGCCCCGCCTTGATCCCTTACCCATGCGTTTGCCGGCGGATCCAGGCGCTGCATGGTCAGCTACAGCCTTTTCAACTGCGGGGCCTGGCCGTGTGCCTGGGTGGCGCATTGCTTATATTTCTCCCTTTCCTGTCGGCACTGAGCAAGGAGCCGGTGTGTGGTTCCGTGTCTGTTACAGCCATGCCGACTGTCAGCGTGAAGCGGGACTTGCTGTTTGAGTCGCTTGGCCAGACAGTAAGTGTGAGAATGGGCACCATTTGTGACACTGTGCAGGTGGAAGCGAGACAGGGCTCCTGACACAGCTGGAGCGCATGTGAGTCATTGGATGGATCCTTCATCCTTGCTCACTCCGAGAGGTGAAGTCTCCCCTTCCCAGGAGTGGGTTGGGGTTGGGTGGAAGAGAGAGCCAGTTTCACGTTTTATGGTTGCCCTTATATGTTGGGGCTCCGCTCTCGTTTCGCTCAAGTGTTTTAGAGGCTGGAGCAAAAGATAAACAGGGTTGTCCTGGTTTGCTGGTTTGAGACACAGGCACCATTTGTGATGAGAATGCATCATTCGTAGCGCGAGGACTAATGACACATGCTTTTCCAGTCTTTGATGTCTAGCAGTGAGGCACTAGCAGGACCCCTATCACCGGCAGCAGTCTGGTGGCGTGGGCGGTGCCAGTGGGGGATGAAACTTGGGCCTCTAACCCTAGTTTGTATCACAACTATATCACTGGGACATCACACTGAGTCCCGGTCTTAGCTTATGAGCCTGGATTAGCCAGCCTTGGGCTGCGCGGCAAATTGATGCGGTGTGCCAGAGCACAGTTTGGCCAAGGGAACTAATATGATGCATCTAATCGCCGGAATGCTCTGATTAGATTTAACCCGGCGCGGGTAACAAGGCCTCCGGGTGACCTAGCGGCCCTCCTGGGATATGCTATATCTTAGGAGAAAGCTGAATAATAATTTATCACAAAATGTATTCACAAGGGTTGAAGCAGAGAGCGGGGTTTCCACTGGTATTGCTGTCGAGCACCATGGGTCGCATAGGCACGAGCAGAGCAGTCTGACTTGCGTAGGGGCGTTAATACTCAATTTGCTTGGGACGAGGAAAGCAGGCAATTTTAGAAGCCCAGTGTGGGGCGGATGCCAACATGGGTCTGTTCTGTCTCTAACGCAGGGATGGTGCTCTGCCATTCCGGTTTCAAAATGGCCACCGCTTTCTGGGTCGGCACCGGCCACAGTCCCACCTGTCCAGAATCATTGCATTTTCAGTATACTACTACACTGAAGCCATATTGGGGCTGTTCGCCTGGTTGGTGTCCTGCGCACGAGAAGGGCAGATCCGGGCTACCCGTCCCCAGGTGGGGAGGGCAGTGCTCTCTCTAGGTGCAGCTGCTGCTTGGGGGCCTTTGGGCTGCAGCTCGCTGAAGGCTCCATGGGTCAGTGAGTGGCATGCTCAGTATTAGGCGAAGCCGGCACAAGCCGGTTTCCCCCCTCAGGGCAAGGTGTGTACATCGCGCAAGGCTTTTAGTTTGCATGCGCCCATCTCCTGTACGTAGCAGTGCCAGGCTGTTCAGACGGACTGTGTATATTTGTGATACTCTGCTCCATCTGCGCTACGTCAGTCTCATACCATACCAGGCACTTTGCCTCCCTAAGTATCACTTATATGTTAATGTCAAAATATGCACACTCCAAGCTCGGGAATGTCTCACATAAGCAGCCTTAATCCTTGGTCTTCTTAGTTTCTTGTTGGTCATATGGGCGTAATTACTGACACCGGTATGTCTCCCCCTTCTTCGTTGTTCGATTTGCTCGCAAGAAAGTGTCATTCATAGTCTATTAAATGTCACGCATAGTGCAATGAAATGATGAAAATGTCACACATAGCAATTTGAAACCTTGACAGCTATGGATGGGGGCGGCTAGCTCTTGGTTGGCTACGCAACAAAGCTATAATTGTGGCTTATTTATCTTATGCAACTAATAAGCATTGACTAAGCCAATAGGTGGGCTTGTTGTAGGTGTAGTGCTCCTTTTGTAGTAAATATAGGGATGCAAGGACATAGTTGCTAAATACCAGGCAAGGCACAGCCTTCTTCAGCACGCGTGGGGGGCTCTGACGCGTTATAAACACAGCATCCTGAAGGTTTGAGGTCAGGAGTGCATTTACTTGTAATCAACAGCACATGCTGTAGTACTCCCAGCTGCTCAGGGCCAAATTACTGGGGTCTCCTGTTTGGAACAGCCTTTAATTGACACAGCTCAGTTCTTTCATGCCCACTGTGAGGAAGTTTACTGACAGTGCACTTAATTGGCACCAATGCTTTCGACCGCTATTCCGTCCCACGAGTCCTAGTAGTGCTCCCACTAAGCGGACGCTATTGAGAAGTTAGAAACATGGCGACTAGCAATGGCACGATCGCCGAACCTCACGTGCGCCTTACAAATCCAGGTGCAGCATCATAGGTACTAGTGGAGAAATCCCGGCATATGGGATTTTGTTGACCACAAAGGAGAGAACTGGTTGACATGTTGCCTATATCATTGAATTGGACGACATCTACATAGCAACAGGTGGATAGGGCATGGGGCATGTGGCACATTTGTTAAGGGTGCAGGATAGTTGTTTTACTCTAGGAAATTGGGATCTCATGCCCAGGTTCTGTCTTTTTGGCTGTCGGTTACCGGCCCAATGGTGGGAAAGTAAAATTTAACATTTACTCTGTGCTGTGTTTTGCTAAGAACAGTTCCTACCAGCAGCTACGGGGTTGTGCTAACTGAGCTGTAGGACGGGTGACCTAGTGAGTTATGTAATCCCTGCGATGTCATGATGAGGTTTGGTAGCACAGGGTAATAGGGGCAAATGGTACTAAGTTTCTCTTGTATGGACGATACGAAGGGTAATTAAAATAAACTGGTATGTAGTCTCTTCTGTAGTGTGCCACTGTGGGAGTGCGGTTGGCACCTTAAATTTACACTGCCTCTGGGATCAGCCAAAGTCTCTGCCTAACCCCCTATGGGGTGGGCAGGTGTCAGCCTAAGTGTGTGCTCCATTCTCCCGACTAGAGAGGTGGGTTCGGCCAGGCTTAGGTGCATACCCTAGCCAACCAGAAACTCCATTTACAACAATGGTAGAGAATGCCTAGGAGTGGTTTGCAGTCCATTCGCTCCGCCCCACAGGGCGAATGTTTTAGGCCACAAGGTTTGTGGAGGGCTCTTGTGTGGGAGCCTGGTGAAGAGCAAAGGTCAGGCTAGGATGTCTCGTGCTGACCTAGTGAGTTATGTAATCCCTGTGATGTCATGATGAGGTTTGGTAGCACAGGATAATAGGGGCAGATGGTACTAAGTCTCTCTTGTATGGAAGATACGAAGGCTAGTTAAATATTGTGTGGGAGCCTGGTGAAGAGCCAAGGTCAGGCTGGGATGTCTCGTGCTTTCACCGCACTGTCGAGTCCCAGTCACGAGCGGATTCTATCAGGGTCAGCTGGCGGTGGGTCAGGAAGCGCCAAGGCATCAGTAGCACTGAGCGGCTTACAGCCAGAGGCGGTATCCGATGCAAGGGACATCTGTTTGATTAGAGCCCTACTCAGAGGTACCACCTTAAGTGCTTGGAGGTTTGTTGGCACCGCCTTTCACTGGAAGCCATTGTCTAGCGGGCTGCTCTGAGCAGAGCAGTTGCAGGCGCAAGTAACAGTATCAGCTGCCAGTTCAAATGTGCATCTTTCACTAATTACTCAGATAACTGGGACAGGAAGTAAGGCGGGCTGGATAACTCTTGCTTCTACCTGCATTGGCACATCTTGTCAGGAGGGATTGTCAAAGGGATTTCACTTAAGCCAGGTAATGTGAGCACCCATCCACACCAAGCCGATTGTTTAAGGCCACCCTGGGACGCATTTACACAGCCCTGCGGCAGGCCTTTGTGGTTGTCGGTGCCATGAATTACTAACTTGAAGCTGAACAGGAGGCGTGTCCGGGGGTTACACCAGCAGAAGTTTGGGGAGAGCTAGACTCCACACATGGTCGAGGTGTAGGTTTAAGTAGTTGGAGTGGCACTATTAGTTGACCAGGGGTTCGATGCTACACGAGGGCATCGCCGTGTTAGGGCCAGAGCACGGGCATTGGGTGTTTCCCAAGGGGCAGCAAGTGGAGGCAAGGCTCTGTCAAAATCTGGCACAAGAACACAAAGTAGTCAGGGCCAACTTGTCTGTGGGTGACTTGTGTAGGCACCTGTGTAGTTGTCACTCCACGAAGGGGTGAGTTGTCTCCAATAGTGGGATTAACACATATATGTGTGTCCCTGGCCTTACAGCTGTGTGGAGCCTGTCTCATTTAGAGGTACGCCCAGGTGAAAATTGCGTATTTAAGGTTTGCTTGACCAATGCGGTTTGTGGTATCTCTTAGCGGACCCACTGAAGGTGTACTGCAGCTTAACAGGGAACTGGGAATCTTGGTTTCCGTCACTTTGGCAGGTATAAAGCATCCAGGGTCGGAGATTGACAGTAGGTACTGTGCATCTGTGATCCGACGGCAGTGAGGCAAGCGGGGTGCGCTGCGTAAGTTTTAATTGCACGAGAGGGTGAGGTGTCTCCAATAGTGGGTGCAAGACATATGTTGTTTCAAACCAGCTTTATACCATTAAGGTGTTCACCAGGGTTTAGCAATCAAAGGGGTTTGTGCATCCGTCTGGTCAACGGGGCGAAATAAGCGCACCCCAGAACCAAGGGCAGGTGATATGATCCTGCAGTTAGGCGCAAATGCCCGCCTGGTTAGTAATAGTTGCCTCGCTGGGTGATGACGCTGTCAGCCAACAGTGTGCTGCCGTCCCAAGAAATGGGGAACCAAGGTGTCAAGCACTAAAGGCTACTATGTAAAAGAACAATTGGCAGGTCCAGTGATCAACAAAAGGAAATTTAACTGAGCAGGTAATTTTCCTCCACTGGGGTTGCCCAGGGGTGGGCAGTGTAATGCCCCCCCCTCCCTATTTGGCAATATTCGAGGATGAGGGTATAGTAGGACTTAGTCAACCCTTAAAGGTTAGGCACCATATCGCAAACAGTGCGCACTGTATGTAATCGGACAGATTCTCTTAGCTGGTATGCCTAAGGGGTTTCACCAGAGGGAGTTGAGCTGGCGAAATTTCCATAGGAATAAGGGATGCATGGCAAGGGCAGGAGGGCACCCTTGTTCATTGGCACATACTTCTAGTTATGACCATGCTCATGCGTCATGATTTAGAAAGCAAAGGGACGGTGCAAATGTGACGCACAATTCTCCTCGCCCGAATAGCCAAAGTAGGCAGGCGGGGTGGGGAGCGGTTATCTTACAAGTGGTCTGCTGTCCCATAGATGGGGACACAGGTGTTCAGGCACACACAGTGCTAGATGGACGGCAGCTAGGTGGAGGGCAATTAAGTCCGGGGGTAACCAGGTGTATCGGGTCTAGTGCTTTGCATCTTGGGTCAAAGCGGGTTGGCACACAGGGGGTGTCTAGAATCGTCCAGGCACACTCTGCAGTGTGGAATGCAAAAGAACTGCATGTGGCCTCTATTTTGAGTGTGGCAGATGCAACAATTGATCCCTGCCAAGCAAACCTAGGTTCTTATGTTTGGATGCACAACATACAACTGTTCACTCCAGCTTCACTGAAGGTAGCCTGATAGCAGAGGTATAGAACGGGACGTCTTGCGCCCGGGTGCGGACATTGCACGGGCAACACAGCAGATAGTCTGCTGTCAGACGAGGGTGCTTGCGGGCTAGGAGGCCAGGCTATGCAGCAGAACCAATTCTAAGGACCTCTCTCCCCCACGGACTGCCCGAGAATGTGAGTGCAGTGGGATTTGCAATGTTACAGGTATTTTCCCGCCCACACAGGGGCAGTAGGGTACATTGCAAGTATCGGCATAAATCGAGTGGGGGCAAGACCTATAGACTATGTGCAGCGGTAACCGCAAGAGGGTGGTGCTAAGAGCAAATCTCGCAGCGGTAAGTTAGCCAGGTGGCATGTGTCAGTTGGTTAGGCCAGAATGTGTGCCGTGGCTCCAATAGCGGCGTGAAATGTGTTTGGAGCACCATTGCTGACAATTCCAGACCACACACTGCGCCTCGGCCCAGTAGGTGAAGGCCATATGCTCATGTGCGGCTTGATCCTGTGGAGGCCAATATTCCCTGGTAAAGCAAAGTACTAGGTCTTTAGCTGGGTTGAGCATTAAGGGTCTCAGCTGGTTAGCAGGTACGTGTGTATCTGTGATCGAGATTTAGTTAAGCAAGCCTGGTAGGTGGCGTAAGTTGTCACTCCAATTGGTTGCTGTGACTGCAATGGTGTGTGCGATGCGAACAGTCTTGTTCGCCAGGGTTTATTAATCGCAAAGGTCTGGGCACATGTCTGGTCAACTTCAACAAAGTAGGTGCACGCTGCTCCCGGGGCAGGTTACGGGTTGCTGCAGTGATGCATGAAATGCCCCGTCCGCATAGCCAGAGTACATAGGCTGGTTGTGGAAGCGGTCTGCTAAGCAAGAGTGCTGCTGTTCCATAAATTGGCGAAACAGGTGTTAGGGCGCACGAAATGCTAGAAGGACTGCAACTACAGGTTGCAGGAGGTGGGAGCCACATCAGCTTGAAGGGTGATATAGCGATGTTTAAAAGTAGAGCTCCCTCCTGGGAGGCCATCACATTATTGCAGGTAATGCGAGGCACTGGTACATTCCCAGAGAAGGATAAACCGCTCCATGCGCAAGTTCGCAGAGCAAGGGGCTTTGGCTTCATCAGGCATGGGCTAGGCCTGGCGAACACCAAAGGTTATTTTGACAAAGTGCACTTGGCACAAGTGGGCTTGGATCTGTTCCTGCTGGACATGAATGAGGCCCGGGAAATTGCAGGTTGCAGTGAGAAAGGAACTGTTTTGGTGGGGGGCTCTTTAGGCGACGGGGGCCGCCTCCAGAGCTTTGGCGGAGTTACAGGGCGATCTGGAAGCAGATGGGTACAGAAGGGTACCTCTGCGTGGGCACAATAGGGGTGCCAGAGCCAAATACCAGGAGCCTCATGGGAGGGTCCTGGAACAATTACGTCGGCGCCCCGTTAGTCCTTCAGGCGGTTGTGGGCCTGAACAACCGGGGGCTTGCCTTGCTACGCTCCGCCCCAAAAGGGGCGTGAGTAATAAGGGACCAATGTGTCACGTGATCCAGTAAGGGGATCACCCCCATAAGGGTAGCGCTGATTGGATTCTCCACAGTGCTTGGCTCATCAGGCGGGCAGGGCAGCGTAGAGTGGTACAGCTGCCTGCCCTTGGATCGCCCGTAAGATAACCCACCATATTTGCATACTTTTGTATGGAATAAACCTGCAGCAATATTTTCCCAAACAAAAGTTGTGTTGTGTATTTATTTATGCATGCATACTCTGTTATGGTTGGGTGGGGTGTGTTGCCAATAATGGGACTATGCGGCTGCCCGCGGCCCCGCAGGGGGCCACCCTAAACGGGCCGCCCCTTTAGTGCCATTTGGGCACTTCCCCACCCCCACTCAGAATGCGGGGCTCGAGGAGGAGCCCCTTCCAGACGCGTCACTTCCGGCACGCAGAGGAGGTGGGGAGGTATTTATGCCTCCCCTGGCCATCTTGGCGTCCTCTTTGCGCCGGACACGCCGTCTCCCACCCTACCGCTTACCCGGCGTGGGGTTGGCAGGCGAAGTACATAGAACGTTGTAATGTTTTTCTTTTGTCGTTGCAGGCGGAGTTACAGGGCGATCTGGAAGCAGATGGGTACAGAAGGGTACCTCTGCGTGGGCACAATAGAGGTGCCAGAGCCAAATACCAGGAGCCTCATGGGAGGGTCCTGGAACAATTACGTCGGCGCCCCGTTAGTCCTTCAGGCGGTTGTGGGCCTGAACAACCGGGGCTTGCCTTGCTACGCTCCGCCCCGAAAGGGGCGTGAGTAATAAGGGACCAATGTGTCACGTGATCCAGTAAGGGGATCACCCCCATAAGGGTAGCGCTGATTGGATTCTCCACAGTGCTTGGCTCATCAGGCGGGCAGGGCAGCGTAGAGTGGTACAGCTGCCTGCCCTTGGATCGCCCGTAAGATAACCCACCATATTTGCATACTTTTGTATGGAATAAACCTGCAGCAATATTTTCCCAAACAAAAGTTGTGTTGTGTATTTATTTATGCATGCATACTCTGTTATGGTTGGGTGGGGTGTGTTGCCAATAATGGGACTATGTTGTCTCCTCGAATGCTATTTGATGGTGAATGTAAAGCAATCATTGCTGGTAAGAAAAGTCTGTCAAGGACATTGTAAGGCGCGGTAGAGGTCTGTTCATGGGACACGAAGAGAAAGGCAGGTCGTTTCGCATAACAGGGTGGCATGGGGCAGCTGTGCACTATAAAAGCACAAAAGGAGTCCTAGATGGTAGGAGCTGGCCATAGGGCAGAGCGATTACTATCGACGGCTCAGCTCAGGCGAATCCATAAGGAACAACTGCGTCCTCTGGTGGATATTTACTGAAACAACCTAATAGCCCTAAACACAATTTTCCAGGAACATTCAGAAACAGCAAATGCTCCTATGCGGAGTTTGTGAGTGGGAGAGGAACTGGTGTATTTAGGTGACAGAGGGGCTTTATTTTGATCAGGGGAGTACAGCAGGTCACAAGCAGATCAGATCTGATCACTGTCAACTAAAAAATGCGAAGGAGAGGCTGGCACTCTCAGTCAGTCCGTTTTATCTAAGAATAGTGTCTCAGTCCTATGGAGGAGACACTATTTACCTACAACTTGACACTGTAACTTAATGATGTGGCTCTGTCGCTTCCTCTACTCCCTGAAAAGGTTTCTTGTCTTTCTATACTGCCATTTAAGTCCTGCTGCCAAGGGGGACGTGAGTTTTGATACATGGTGTTGTTTTTAATCTTAGCTAAAAGAGGCGTACACCTGCACTCCTGCAGGCTGCACCTCTAATATAGCACCCTTTTACCCAGGGATTGGGTTGGCACACTTGTATTACGGGGAGAAGCTCGCTGGGAACAGAAATCGGCATTGATCATAAATGGTTTCAGCTAAATCGGTTGAATAATCGACCAGACTCCAATAATGAGTTTTACCATCTTGAGTGGCTTGTTTTTTAGCCAAAACGCCTATGGTTGTGATTTTATCCACGGCACTGCAGCCACCCAACAGGAAGCAAGTCCTTAGTTTCAACCCAACACCACCAGCAAACAGGCCCACTTCATTAAAGTGAAACCACCAAAGGTTTGTGAACTTACCTCTATAGTCGTTCTTGTTAACCGCCATAGTGACGCCGGCAGATTAAGTTAAAGCCATTTGGTTTGCTATACAATACCATTAGCAAAGTAAATGGCTTTAACTTAATCAAAGGCAAGACCTATTGCATTTTCAATGCTTGTTCTCTTGGGTATCATTATGAAAAATGTCAAAGTCAGTATTGTATGCTCTGATTGTGCAGGCGCCTCTGGGGTGCAGGGCCCTGCTGTATATGTGCCGTTTGACAAATAAAATTTGTTTAAAAAAAAAAAAAAAAATAGAATCTTTTAAACATCGAGTCCGATGACCAGTCAGCGGCATTGATAATATCCTCGAGGCGTGCCCCGAGGCAAAAGGCTTTGGAGGCCATCGCTCCTCTCACGGAGTGAGCACCGAAGTGCGAAACGTCAATGCCTGCTTCCCGCATGCCCCATCTGATCCATCTTGCAATGGTGGGAGGAGACACAGCCTTGAAGGGTTTCCTGAAAGATATCAGCAGTTGGTTTACGCCATGAGGTCGGTACTCTTCCGTCATGCTCTCATAAGCCTTGAGGCAGCGCACCACACACAACTTAGGGTGTTTATCAAAAGCCGGGTATGAGATTACCCTAGAATCCGACTTAGTGTGGCGTGGAATATGAAAAGTGACCCCTTGGGGGGTAAAAACCCGACCGAGGAGATTGAGAGCTCTCACATCAGAGACCCTCCGGCAGGAGACCAAGCAGAGAAGCATGGCCAACATCGCAGAGAGTTCCTTGCGAGACAGGTATCTATTCGAAGGCCAGGACTTAAAGAGATGTAAGACTTTGTTAACGTCCCACAAGTGTGAGTACTTAGGTAAAGGAGGCAGGGATAAGCGAATACCTCTCAATAACTTACATAAAAAAGGGTGCTCTCCTACCGCGCTACCCTGCACTGGGTCATGGCCTGCCGAGATCGCTGATCTGTAGGAATTAATGGGGCGGTAAGCCAAGCTCTCTGTGGCCAGTGAAGCCAGGAAATTCAAGACGTGGACCACTTCGCACCCCACGAGATCCTGACCACGGCTAAGGCACCAACCCACCCATCTGGACCAAGCTGAACGGTATCGTTTCTTGGTGCCATCAGCCCATGCCCCTGCCAAGATGCTCTGAGCTTCTCCTGATAAGCCTCGGAGTCTCCAACATTGCCGGAAATCCGCCAAGCCATGAGGGGCATCCGATTCTGTAGGACCAACGGATGAGGCCCTCCCTGGGAATCCCGAAGAATCATCTGATCTATGGGTAGAAGGATTGGAGAATCCCAAGAAAGTTCCAGAAGAACTGGAAACCATACTTGCGACCTCCAATAAGGTGTGATCACCACTACCTTCGCCTGCTGCCGGCGAACCTGCGCTGAAAGGCGCATGATCATGGCAAACGGGGGAAAGGCGTACCCCGTCTCCAGCGACCAATCCTGAAGGAAGGCGTCCGTTGCCGCCGCCAGAGGATCCGGCTTCTAACTGAAGAACTTGGGAAGCTGGTGGTCCAGACGAGAGGCAAAGAGATCCACTGAGAAGGGGCCCCAAAGGGCGTGGAGTCTCCGGAAGACTCTGGTATCCAATTGCCAGAGGCTCACATCCGACCGTTCTCGGGAGTACCAGTCCGCTACTACATTGGACGCTCCCAGAAGATACTCTGCTGTTACTAAGACACTGTTCTCCAGGCAAAAGGACCAAAATTCCTTGGCCATGTCCGCTAGCACATTGGATTTTGTGTCTCCCAGGTGATTTATGTAGCGGACAGCCGACACGTTGTCCATCTTGAGAAGGACATGACAGCTGATTTTGTCCTTCGTCCAGCACTTGATGGCGAAGGAACCGGCCAGAAGTTCCAAGCAATTGATATGAAGCCGTTGTTCGTCTGCGGACCATTTTCCTCCTGTAAAGGAGTCCCCGCAACGTGCCCCCCAGCCCGACCTGCTGGCGTCCGACTCTATAACGATGTCCGGAGCCGAGCCGAAAATGTCCCTCCCATTCCAGGCCTCCATGTGGTCCAGCCACCACTGCATCTCCAACCTCACCTCGTCCGTGAGGGGAACGAGCTCTGAGTACTGCAAACCCTTCCTGCGGTGAGTGGCCTTCAGCCGTTAAAGGGCTCTGTAGTGCAGAGGCCACGGGAAGATGGCCTGTATGGAGGAGGAAAGAAGGCCCACCACCCTGGCAACCTGCCGGAGAGAGGTGGTGGGACGGGCCAGGGTGCGCCTGAGTTCTCGATGAATTTTGGAAACCTTCCTGGAGGGGAGACTCAACGTCTTCTTGACAGAGTCTATGATGAAACCCAGAAACGTTGTTTGCTGGGCCGGGACCAAGAGGGATTTCTTCCCATTGATGACAAAGCCTAGGCCCTGTAAAAGATGTACAGTTGTCCGGAGCTGCTCTGTAAGCAAGGCTGGAGATTGAGCCAAGAGGAGGATATCGTCTGGGTAAATCAGGAGGCGGAAGCCTTGGGCTCTGAGGTATTCCACCACCGGCTTGAGCACCTTGGTGAAGCACCAAGGAGCTGAGGAGAGGCCGAAGGGCAGTGTTGTGAACTCGTAAACCTGCCCTTTCCACTGAAACTGAAGGAACCTGCGATGCGGGGAAAAAATTGGGACGGAAAGATAAGCGTCCTTCAGGTCGAGGCGCACCATCCAGTCGTTTGGACGCAGGAGGTCGCGCAGCAGGTGGATTTCCTCCATTTTGAAATGGCGGTACACCAACCAGCTGTTGAACTCCTTCAGATTGATAACTGGTCGTTGACCTACATCTGTTTTGTCCACCAAAAAGATGTTGCTTAAGAAACCGCTTGGGTGGAGGGAGGAGCACACTATCGCCCCTTTGTGGAGGAAATCGTGAATCTCTTCGTCCACCAGAGCAGTCTGGGCTGACGTGAATACCAGGGGCCGTGGCCGAGATTCCTGTTTCGGGGTCCCGTAGAATTCTATGTGAAAACCCCTGATGGTCTGAAGAACCCATGAGTCTGAAGTAATGGCCTCCCAATTGTGAGCGCACAAAGCCAGCCTGCCCTCCACTAGCAAATGGGGGTAAGGGGAGAGACTCACCTGATTGGTTTTGGAAATGACCTCTGCCTCCTCCCCTGGCGCCTCTGCTTCTTCCGTTTCTTCGAGATTGGAAGAATTCCTGCTTAGGCTGGTCATTCGCCTTCTTGAAGCCTTTGTTAGGGGCCTGAGTGTAGAAGCAGCCGGTCGAGCGCCCCCGGCCACGACTGACCCCGACAAAAACCTTTGGGTGAAACACTCTCTTAATGGAGGCTTGCGCCTTATCCAAGGTGGTGAAGGTGGAGACAAACTTCGTGAGCTCTTTCACAAAAGGCTCACAGAAGAGTCCCCGGTCAGCAACTGCTCCTGCCTCCGAGGAGGCCAAATCCCCTAGTTTTGGGTCCACTTTAAGTAAGAAGGAGCGCCTTCTCTGCGCCGCGAGGGCGCAGTTCGCATTCCCCAGGAATACGATAGCCCGCTGGGCCCAACCTGAGACCAACTCTGGGGAAAGCGCGGTGCCAGAGGCCTTTGCCTCCTCCGCAAGGTCCAATATCTTAGTGAGAGGGCCGCTGGCGTCCAGGAGCTTGTCCTGGCAAGCTTTCCAGGACCTATCGATCCCCTTCTTGGGGTCTCGAATATACTTTTGAAGGAAAGTGGCCATTCTGGCATCTATCTCGGGGGTGACAGCTACCTTGCCCGGCAGGGCGAGGGCACTCAACCCGCAAAAAGGCCCTAACTTCCTTCTCTAGGGGCTTCCTCATCCGGCTGACGACAAATTGCGTCACCTTATCACTCGGCGTCCACTTTGAGGAGCGAGGATGGACCAAATCCTCTGGGACAAGCATGTCCGTAGGGGCCTCTGCCACATTCTGGGGAGGGTGCCAGGGCCTGGAAGGGCCTGGTTCATTAAGGGACTCCACAGGGGAATCATCGCCCTCATCATCATCGCCCTCAGGGGATAAAGGGATTCCCTCATTGAAAGGGTCTACCTGAGATACAGGAGGACTCGCCAAGAAGGCCTTTTTAAGGCGTTCAAAAGCCCTTACATCCACCGCCGCCTCTGATTTCCTTTTGGAGGGGTGTGGGGGGGCTGGCATTCCCCCGAGGCATAGGCGCAGGCGACTTTCATAATGTGCCTTTCGAAGGGCCCCATAGCTGCAGCAACGGCGTGGTGGATGGAAGCATCCACCGCGTCGCAAAAATCATTATCCACGGGAAGAACCTGAAAGGTCTCTTCCTCCACATATTCCCCTTCCATAGCTAGCGAAAGGATATTAAATTTAGGGATAGACTGTCAGTTCAAATGTTTGGCAAACCTAAGGTTCTCACAATTTGGCAGGATTAACTCTGTAATTTTGGCTTGCTAAGCAAGTAATTATGGGTAACTAACCCTGGGGCCTACCACCCACTGAATAAAGGGGCACTGAGACACTGCCAATGGTGACAAACACCAGTAATTTATTGCCTGGGCCGGGCCCCTGACGGTGATGACAGCCTTAAAACATACAATGGCTCACTGGGATACTACCGACCCACTCAAGGGCGTCTGTACTGCAGGAAAAACAGACCCGGAGTCGGGTGTCAAGGCTCCAGACGTGCAGGCTCCTTGCTCGGCGGGGGACGCATTGACAGGAAAAAATGTTCCTGCCGAGCAACGAGGTGAGACGCACTGCACCAGCGCCCTGTGGCGGCCGCCTGCGTCACCATGAGCCCGCGCTGAAAACCGCGAAAGGAGCGATGAGGAACGCTCCAGCGGTCGCCAAAAAAATGCCAATATTAAAATAAAAACACACTAGCGCTCGCGCTACAATCTTGGAAAATGCCAATATTAAAATAAAAGCACAGAAGCAAAGCCAAGCGCCAAAAACAACATACAGCGAAATCACAGAGAATAATGGAATGCGACTTATCTGCTGGTGAGCAGGAAAAGAAAGAGGAGATATCCCAGCAATTCCCGGACCCTCAGAACCTGCGTGGATGCTGATTGGCTGACCTCTTGGACTTTACTTTCCCTGTGGTTCTTGGGAAAGAGAGTTTTTTTTCTGTAAATGTTAAATCTGCTGGTGTTGGAAAATAAAGAAAGCAGAGCATAATCCTCGCCTCCGGTCCTGCCATAGAATTGGCTACCACGGGTATCAACCCGCAAGCGTTCAATGCCGTAGTGGGAAAGATTCCCACAAGTCGGGAGCAAATTCTGCTCTGGATATCACAAAAAGCAACCCAGATTTAGGCAGTTTTGCCCCATATGGGCCTGCAGGAGAAACACAGAATATTAACTATTTGCTTGCCAATGGGGATGGCACCCCCGGTGGAAGACTGTGCCACTTGGGGTACAGTCTTTGCTGCCGTTTACACCAGAGCTCATAGAACCCCTCTGGCTGTTTTGTACTGAAACAAGTACAGAATAAGTACGGGGCAGCACCTGCCCTGGACTTGGGGATGAAACTGATGGGCAGTTTTGCCGCAGTATCAGTCATTATGTTAAGTAACATAAAGGGGGAGGAAGCAGCATTAACTATACACCAACGCCTGTGGGAGTTCACTCCTGCACAGCAGGAACGGGAATAGGCAAAAATTATCTAAGAAACCTATACTACACTAGATAGAGATAATTTGGGAGCCAGACCTGGGAAACCACAACTTAAGACTAATTCTGCAAAGGATAACTCTAAGCAAGCACCCGATTCTTCCAAGAAGAAATGGGACAATAAACAAAAAATAAACAAAACAAAACACAATCACGGGGTGGGTCTCTGCAACAGGAGAGACCACTGAAAAGAAGCACAATTTTAGGAACCATGATAACATTAGAAAGGATACTGGTCCACGTTCCTCTCGTTCTTTTCAGGAGTCATCTAATACATGTTCGGAGAGAGGTGGACGGTCAAAGCACAGGTCGGAAAAGCAAGTTAAACCGAATGAGGAATCACAGCACTCATCAGATTACATGGGAAAATTCTCACAGTGGTACAGACTACTATAATGCGAGAGAGAGTACTAGCTCAGCACAGGGAAATGTAAAATTGTTGTTACCCCGGTACCTACCTTAGAGGCTGTTACCAAAGTGAGCATTCCGAATGCCAAAGCATTACATCCACGAAGGATTCAATGGGCTAACTCTCTCACTGCAACAAACGTAGACTACAGATTCGATTCTACATTACAAATATATATTTTTGCAATAAGAACAGGAATATCCTCTACCGAATGAAATAATGCCTTTGGATTGATATGATTATATCATTTACACTGATGGATCTGCTCAGCCTGCCGTAGGGACAACGCACCAATATTCAAAGGAATGTGCAGTCGTAAAGGGACGCATGCATGATGGAAAGTTCTGCCCTGAAACATCACACATGCAGTCCCTAGGGGACTGTACATCACAGCTGGCAGAACTCAAAGCCCTGATACTGGCACTACAAAATACGGATCATGGATTTCCCACACTTATAGTGCGTGGTTCATATTACTGTCTCCAGTCCTATAATGAATACCTTCACTGTTGGGGCCAACATGGATTTCGAGATTCCAAGGGTTGCACAATCAAGTACAAGGTGCTTTGGGAACAAGTGACAAAGCTGAAAGAATGCTTGCCACGGGCTGATGTTATCCACATATTGATTCATCAACGTATTGTCGTTCACGTTGCAGGGAATTCCATGGCTGATGAAGCCACTAAGGCAACAGTTTGCACTGCTGCTGTTGCTGCAATCATTAGTTTTAGTACAAGATTAGACAGAGATATCATGGCGGATGTCAATGCTGCTCGCAATGATACATACCTGCTGAAAGGCTTTACACTCAAGTAGTCCTACAAGTTAGATGCACAACATATTTTAAAATGCTCAAAGTCCAGGAGTGCGGGATAGAGTTATACCAAACACTGATCGCAGATTGGGGTTAATACTAGCTGCACAAAAGGGTCTGGGTTCAGCTCACACAGGGGTTAAAGCTACAGTTTCATTATTGAAGCAGCGCTATTGGTGGCCTGTTCTTACAAAACAGACCAAGAACTTTGTCCTCGAATGTGACATCTGCCAGCAGATGAAAGGTTCTACCATAGCATGTCCTCCACAGACATCTCTATTGATTTCAGACAAGACTCTGGCAGTTGTCTATTCCAGATTCCTGTAGGTTTGGCCACCGCGGTTGGCTGACGCCCGGATTGTTATAAAGGATTTGCGAGTCTTTATCTGGACATACACAATTGGCACACTACATTCCGACCAGGGTCCAGCGTTTAGCTTTCGGGCTTACAAAGAAGCCAAGGGAAGTTTGGGTGTGACCTTGCATTACTCCTCCCCCTATCATCCCAAGGGAAAAAAAACGGGACTTAAAGCAATACTTAACAGCGAGGGTACTAAGGTCAGGTCGCAGGTGGGTCCAGAGGGCACTCAATAACATGTCAAGAAAATCCCTGGGGGGTCGTACTACATATGAAATCCTGTTTGGAGTGAGAATGTGGGTCCCAGACCTCAATAATGTCAGCACAGTGGTGGCAGACACACCGTTTATCTTTATCTATGGCTGAAAAAGAAATACTTTGTTACTCCTTGGTTACATCTCTGGATTACAATTGGATTACTATTCCTGGTCTGTTTGATTGGTTTGGTGACTGTCTTTTTCCCATTTCTGAATGGACACTATCTCCCAGAACGCTCTGCAGTACAACTTATGAACTTGGTACTGAAACCACATGCATCATCGCATCGTGAACAAAGGGACCGGCCCCTGGTGAACATCACAGCAGTTCCAGTTCCGGAAGGAATTGTTTGGGACAGAGTATCTGGTGATATGTATGGTCCTACTGAACTTTTACAAATACTATATTTGTTTACAATTTCCATAAATGATATAATCCCCTCTAGTACTTTCTTTGATGATTGGGACATTGAAACAGTGCATAATTTGCTTGCAGATTTAGAACAATCAGCTGCATTTTCTTCTGATGAATTGTATGATGGTTCATCTAATTACGGTGATATGTTTTGTTATCAACATTATGGTCACCATTTTTTTACACAAAGCTAGTATCCCACGTGCTACTCATAATTACACTCAATAAGAACACTGCCCAACACCACCAAAGTTCGTTCAAAAACATTTGATCAAAAGTTTGCTTATTTTTCTGGTTTTGACACGTCAGACCCAGCCTCTTATTACTACAGGCTTGCACCTACACCTGCAAAGGCAAATATGATAACAAACACCAAGCTGATATATTCTGCTTCCTTTATTTCCAAACTGTCTGTGCAGGGTTTCGACTTTTGGGACCATAGACACAAAATCTGTCTGGGGGACAAAAGACTGACAGGTTCAGTGAACTGAGGCCTTGTTTAGAGCATGCCTCATACCACATCAAATAATTTTCCTGAATAAAACAGTGCCAAGATGAAGGATTTGAACACACCTCTTATTCCCACGTTCTCATATTTTGAGAACTGCCAGCATTTCACATAAGACAGTGAGGATACACTATATTCCATGATACGAAATGCTTCTTACAATTCATCAGACTGCAATTGGAAGGGATGGTTGGTTTGGTCGGTGGACACTTATGGGTGTCAGTCTAGATTCCTGGGCAATGCCAAAGGGTTTAAAGCAAATAGGCCTTACCAGCGTTATGTTCAATCAGAACACTCGGGTGGTGACATCATATAGTGTTGGGAAGTTGTGCCTTGATTGGCAAAAAACCTTGACACTTTCTCAGGTGAAACAACACTTGTCCCTTTTTTATGGTGACATGGATCTCAGGGATTTCTTGTTAGGTCCTAGGTGCCCAAGTCAAAAGTGCTTCTTGTATGCAATATATAATGAGCTGTGGCAAGTTTCTCAACAGGAAGCTGCTGAGAAACTACGCAGGATTGATAGGGTTAATTTAGAAAAGGCTTTGGTTGTGGTTGACAACGTAATGACCACATTAACATCCAGGATACATTCACTGGGCAACATAGTGTCTTCTGCGATTTACATAATACAACAAGATATGTCTATCTTAGAGCATGGACAATCACAACTATGGTTCATTGTATTATTAGGCTGGACGTTGCAAAAATTACGTTCTGGCCATGTGTCGTGGCGTTATATCAACAGCACAAGTCTGTTTTCTGCATACGAACTGACTGAAAGACAGAAATTGATGGCACGAAGAGATGCAAAATATACCATGGTGCACATTGAAAAATTAGACCAATTACCTTTCACCATGGCTGAGACACCATTCACAGACTGGATAATCTATGGTTGCATCACCCTACCGGTCACAACTTTACAATTCCAATATTGTCTGCAACACCACCAAGTGGGCAGATTAGAAGCACCAGTGGAAGGTTATGTGCATGAATACTGGGAATTACCACTCAGGTTTAGAGCCAGGAATGGGGACATGGAAATTTTCCTTAGTGGTTCCGAATGTGCTGATGCTTTGAGCGGGTCCTTAATATGCAATGACATTTCACTTCATGGGGCATGCAATGCTTCAATTGCGAACTTGTGGTGTTATATGAAGAGTTTTCCGTCTACCGTGATTCATCCGGTTTTCAAGCTGCTCCCTAATGGGAGCTATTTGATGCTGAATGATTAGGGTTGCTGCAGAATGGAACCAGGCATCACTTATCTGGTAACGGTTAATTCCATAGTCACTTGTTGCACACAAGTACTGTTTTCACCTGCCCGCAGTTAAGGAGGCAACGCTATGGCCTTTGATAAACTTTTCCAACATACGCTTTGGATCTCTGAGCAAACTGAAAGCCATACTTTTTCAAAAACATGTGGCCTTAATATCAGCAAGAGAGACGTTTGATCTCCACGTTGCTAAGTCCTCGTCCGAGATACAGACACTACTTCATACTAACTTTCGGCTGCATTTTGAGGTGCTGGTCCACCGTATCTTTAATATGTCTGATACGAAGGGAATAGTGCACTTTTTTAATGTATTGGCTCTGGACTGGACTAGTTAGCACCTTTCAGATGATTTTCGGAGTTATACCATCTTTCATACCATCCGTGTTGGGAAGCGTTTTTGGAGGTCTCCTGCTTGTCCTGCTACTTATGGCGAGAATTCAGATTTTAATTTTTTTGCTCCGTAATGGGCGTCCCTGTTCAACCCAGAATGGAGATGGCACTGGCTGTGCTGCGATGCCATGAGCGCATGATACACCGCTTCGGCACACCTCGACTTCGAGAACTGAATGAGCACTAGTTCTTATCTTTCAGGCCTGCTTTGCTTCTCTGCACACAACCTGTATTCCGCTGCCTGCTCTACATCCATGAATGTGTATTGAATCTATGTCTTGGATCACAATCGGTTGCGTCACTGGACATTGAAGTACTGATGGACCCCTTAAAGGCCAATGGGTATTATTATTGCTGGTGGAGAGGTGTGGTGCAGCGGCCAGGGCAGCTGACTCCGGAGCACAGGGTTCACGGTTCGATCCCCGGCTCCGGCGGCAGCTCAGCACCATGTGACTCTGGGCAATAGCTCACTTAATTTCCACTCCGGCCCCCAGCGCCTTGAGACCTGTAAGGGTGAGTAGCTGTGCTATATAAAAACGGACTTACATTTTTTATTTTTTTTTGTCCGCAGCGCATTCCTTTGCTTATGAATGCATTCTTCAAGCCACCCTGGGACGCCTTTGCTCCTAGTGAACTGGATATTGGCTCTGCAATACACTTATAGGATGCAGTCCCTTCCTCAGCGGCTGCTGTGGGAACTGGACCGAACCACCTTTGCTCCATAAACCTGCTTTAAGGTGCGCCTCTGAAAACGTCGTCTGCAGTTGCCGGCAACAGCAATGTTACGTCTACCACTTGGAACACTCAAACAATTGGCTTTTCCGTGTGGTGGGAACTATTTGGCCCGTTTTTAAACAAAATGATTCAAAACAATATTATTTCTGCTTTTCTATGCGCCATAGCTTTCTGAGTGCTTGGAGCTTTAAACAGTATAATGACAATGGCTTTTTATGAATATTTTAAAGGAAGCTTGCTTTTGGATGATTTTAAAAGTGGTTTTAGACTTTTTTGAGTTTGCATTTCATAATGGCATGCTGCCTTTTTAGATAGATTTTATATATCGACCCTTAGTATGAGGCGTGGGTGTTATGTGTCTGGGTTAGGCCCATGTAGCGAAGCTGCTCATTTCTTACATTGTCCTCTTTTTCACAATAACATTTCTGGTGTGACGTTTTGCACATATTCGCGTGCTTGACAAAGTTGGATTAGTTTCTCTGAAACTACTTCTGTTTACACATCTGGCTTCACATAACATGATCACAATGCCTCGAACACCAAGTACAAGGCCTTTACGTACGAGTGTACAAATTTCGTTTTATCTTCAACCACAGGGTGACAGGGCTATCTATATAGCCATAACATTGCTAATCTATACGTACATCGCAAGGATGCTTTTTATTATAAATAACAGGATCTCATAGGATTAGCAGAGGAGGCATTTCAGCTGACACCAAGGGAGCCTGCATGCTGAGACTTCACCATGCAGCAGTCTGACATCTCTGTCGGAGGTGTCCATTTTGTGACCAAGACGGGGTTCTACATTCTCTCCCACCAGGTAATGGGGTTGGATCATCCCTTGGGGGAATCTTGGCCTCACTCCTACACACACTCTGGATACACACAGAGTAGGGTTCACATAGTAGGAGTACACCTGATTACTATGTTGTACTATATGCCTGCATATATACACTGTTTTAGCACCAATGGTAGAACTATATCTGCAATTTAATCTTTTGGTGCTTGTAATCACTTTCATCCGCTTCTGTCTACTGATTATCGCAGCACATGTATTTTATACAAGAATAACATTGGTTTAATAAATATATTTAAATTGTCCCAGTGTGTATTCTCTGTATATTTCTCTGAGAACAAAAGAGCATGAATGATTGAGTGAGAGGTTCTGATCGGTTATCACGATCCCTGAGGGGGTCAGGGTTGTTATGTTCAGTGGTTGCTAGAAAGTTTTCGCTTCTTGGTAGGGTGAGGGGGGCTTAAGGTGGCATTGTGAGCCAGCTGGTCTCTAGACCAACATATCCTGCAGGGGCACTCAGAATCAGTCTAGGCACCTCACCCAAAGTTTATGTTGTCCAACAAAGGTGCAGATCCTAGGGATTAGTGGGAACTACACAACAGTTGATGTTGTGCGATCTGAGACTCAGTCTATCTTATGGAAGTCTCGCCATGGACCATACATTTTTTCAAATTTCTTTAGGCTTCCTCTTGCTTTATACAATGTTCCAGTCCTAGAGTGTCTGGGCTGCCCCACATCCTTACAATGTCTCTCTTGGCCACCATGAGAGCAACAATACACAACACCAGTGTGTATTGAGGTAAAGTCTGCGCTCCACGTATTCCCAGTGTGGCCATCTGCGGACCGAGTGCAACATTTTTTCCTGTTACAGGCAACACCCGGTGGCTCACTTGTGCCCAGAAAAGACGTACATGTCAACAGTCCCACAAAGTGTGGGCAATGTACCAGTATGGCCGCAGCCTCTCAGCCATGTGTCATTATCTGTACTCCTATTAGGAAAAGTCTAGTCCTCGTAAAACAGACCTTGTGTAAGATCTTCTGTTGCACAAGGCAGAAACCAGCTCTAATGGCACCTCCCTCGGTAGCGGCTGGCCTCCCCAGTCATCGTCCTCCAAAGTTCCCAGGTCTGGTTCTCATATGTGGCTGTGGGGGACTGAGAGATGCTCAGCAGTGTCTTGTAAATTTCCATGCTTGTGCTTCTGTAGGGGACTGCCAGAAGCCTGAACTCGAGCGGACTTCTTCAGCTGCTTCCTGTAGCTGATCCCCTTAGCCTGCCAGTGCGTGTTTTACCCCCATTACAGGTCTCGGGGTGCTCCCCATGAAGTACAGAGGTGAGGGGTTGAGGGGACATCACCATGGCAGAGAGAGCCACAAGCTGAACACCCTTTGCTGATGACAACATGGGTACTGTTATCCTTACTACTAATATAAGATTAGTTCTTATTCTGTGCATTGTGTCCCAGGGTGGTACTGGGGTCTCTTCAGGAATAGGGCTTTATGTTTTCACATTTGTTTAACTGAATACGGACCAGGAGCTAGTTTCTCACCCCAGATCTATATACAGCAAACAGCTAGCGGTGCTGTAAGAGGCACAAAATTAACCAAAGTTACAACCTCCTGAGCTTAGTTCTGTCTACATCATGTATGACTGTGTGCATTACTGTGTCACCATAAACTCCTGTTTGTGGATGAATACAATTGTAGTTTCAGGTTCAGCAAACTGTAACTATCCAATATTGGCATGTGTGAGAGTTGTGAGTGAAGAATGAAGGCAGGAACCCAGTCAGCACAACTTTCTTGGTGGGAGAGGCCAAGAAAGATTAAAGGCGGTCACATTAGCAATGATGCATATAGATCTGGGTTATGCTATAGACGGTTGTTGCATACACATTGTGTGTTTGAGTATAACGTATGGAGCATATTCACAGTTAAGTGTGTGAAAACCTAATCATGTGTTACTAAGAATAGGACACTTTACTCCGCACGCATTTACAACGCGTGCCATTACCCCGCATTTTTTACTCTGCAAAAACGTTTACAACGCAGGGCTTTACAATGCAATCCATTACAATGCATTGTCCATTACAACGCAATTTACTATTCTAACTCCACCAAGGCATTGTAATGGGGAATGCGTTGTAATGGTTTGCAGAGTAAAGCCCTGCGTTGTAAAAGTTTTTGCGGAGTAAAAAATGCGGGGTAATGACATGCATTGTAACGCATGCGGAGTAAAGGATGTTTCCCTGTTACTAATTGTGTTACACTCATATATTCTTATGCATTACAGTATTGTTATTTTTGCGTATATGACCAAGAATATATTGATATTTTATAATCAAATATCGATGTTGTTAGGGGTGCTAGAGAGCCCGCGACAAGATGGCCGCACTGTAGTGCAGCTCCACTGACTGAGAGCTAATTATCACTTCAAAATCCTGCAATCTGGCCACCCAAGATAGACCATCAATGTGATACGGTCTGTTGGGAGGCATCAGATGGTTTGGCAGGTAAAATTTAATATGACAAGCAGCGCTGGAGCTGGTGTACCTCCGAGTGGGTGGGCCGAGATCTGAAGCCGCAAGAGACAACAGCAGACACTGTGAGCGACTCTCAGCACCCGACGGGCAGAAGGTGAGGATGCTCTGAGATTCGGAAGTGGCACACCCTGACGGGAAACTAACTAGATGCCGGCTAGATCTGAGTTCTCCCTAGCCAGACACTGTTGCTGTGGGGAATGGCTGGAACCTTCATGGCCGCCCAGAACACAGAAAGGCGCTGAGGCCACGCAGCCAAGTGTGGCCCCGACAAAGGAGATGTGCACGGATCTGGCAAGCCTGGCCAGAAGAACTAATTGCCAGGGGGGGCGCTGAAGGCGAATGTGCGAGAAACTCGATGGCGCTAAAATCCAGCAGGCCGTGGTGATTTGAGGTAGCGAGTCGACTGTGTACCGCGAGGCCGGGGGGTGAGGAGCGGCAGGCTGCCGCACCTATAAGCAGCACTGTGGATGGCACAAGAGGCCTGGGTGTGGTAGGTGCACAGACCGGTGAAGTGTGATGCCCAGAGGGATGAACCAAATCTGAGCGGACATGCCAGCAGCTCTGAGAAGCATAGAGCACCGCAAACACAACAGAGTAGGCGGGATAGAAGGGAGGTGGACATAGCCTATGGGTCCCCGGGGCAGGCGCTGTGGCGGGCGGCTCTAGACACACGCCCTCTATGGAGAAATCGATGGAGGGAAGGAAGGCCTCACTCTGCCTCCCCACAAAGCAGCTTATAAGGAGTGCGACAGAGCTTATACACAGGCCTGCATCAATACAACACAGACCCATGGTGCCTCCTGGGCCTGTGGCCTGGTTGGGGGATCATACAGCACTGTGGGACTGGGCTGCATACAAAACACATGGCCCCTGCTTCACGGCTGGACCAGACTTCAATGAGACAGCTCACACGACTAGTGCATGTCAGTCAAGCTGGGCAGGTGACAGGCAGGCATTACTGTGGAACAACGCTCGCCTCGGCAGGTAGCTGTGGGGCTGTAATTGCACATTTGTCCCCCCAAAAAAGGGAAATAAAAAGAGAGGAGACCCACCTGTGAAACGACAGCGAGCTGGAGAGATCCCCCTAGCTAGTGAGATTGAGGGCAGTAGCGGAGCTCAGCGGAGGGGGAAATCCTAAGAAACACTAAAGGTGCAGTCTGCGTAGACAGGTAGAGCAGCTCGCAGACAGGAACCCCACTGCCCAGGCTGACTGTGCCCAGACAGACACTTCTTAAACCCCTATAAGAGAGGAGCCCGGACGGAAACTACAGGTATCATCCACCCCAACTAGGAGATAGTGGATACGACAGATGGCTCTAATAGAAAAAACAGATAACTCTCAGCCCAAACTCACATTTGAATCCAGAAAAAAAAAGCGAAGCTCAACTGAGACAGGGGTGGAACTGGACATGGAGAATCCAAACCAGGGGACTGGGGCTCTCAAAAGCACCCTGCTAGCGATGCAGCAGAGTCTGCAGTCCATACATAGATAGCAAAATAGATTGCCTCAATTTATGAATGGACAATCCCACAGCTAAAATTGACCAAAATGCATCCAGACTGACAGAAGCGGAGCAAAGGCTTTCTTCCTCAGAGGACACTGTACAATCTTTGAACAGCAAATTCCTCAATGTGGAGAAAGTGCTCGCATTAATTCTGGCCAAAAAGGAAGACCTGGAGTTCTGCTCCCGACGAAACAATTTACGCACAACTGGAGTCCTTGAATCAACAAATACTGGGAAAATGGAGGTTTATGTTGAGTTCATGTTGACTGACATATTCGGAACCGAAGCCTTATCACAAATGCCCTGTGGTGGAACGAGCTTACAGATCCCTCGAGACATGTACACCCCAAGGGACATCGCCATGGCCACAAATAGCCAAGTTATTAAACTACAGAGACATGGAGCTATGAAAGGCATGGGAAAAAAGAGACATCAACTATCAAAGGAATGCGGTGTCCTTTTTCCCGGACTTTACGGCAACGGTACAAGCGGCACGGAAAGAATAATTACCAATAAAGTAAAAGCTACAAAAAGCAGAGATTGCCTATGCCATGCTGTATCCGGTGAGACTAAGGATAGACCATCAAGGCAAAATGAAGATTTTTCACACACCCCAGCCTGCGACAGACTACATCAATAAACTCTCTACTCGTAGTCCGGACCATTGAAAGGCGGCAGATGGAAACACAGAGGACTAGTGACAGTTGGAACTGCACAGTATTTGTCGATGTTCATCTTAATTTCTCCCAGCAATAGGTTGCCATGCTGATGGAAAAGAGGAGATGGCCACGAGATACATGGCAATCAAGGCTGGTTGCGGTGAGAGGCCTGTTAGGCCGCTATATTTGTGGGGGGAAAAGTTGAGCGATATTACACTATCCAGACTGCAGGTTTTGCCAAAAACCCTTCTGATATACATGAATATAAAGCAGGGCTTGTTTCACCAATCACTTTGAAACTGTTTCATAGGCCAGATATGACTGAGTCTCTCGGTCACCCCCGTCCACTGGGTGGGAACTTGTACTATAGCTGCCCCCTGCGGGTATACCCCAACCTAGTTCAAGGAATTAGCAGGCGCTGACTACAAAGTGCCAAGTTCTGTTCTTACTACAGTTAGTAGTGGTTTTGTTACACAGGAAGACCTTTAGCATGTTTGGGATGCTGAAGTGGGTGGAGGGAGGGTTGTTTGAACTGTTAGGCTGCTGCCACAGCTTCACACACTTCAACACTAGATACCATGCTTTGGGAAGTAATAACGTACTGGTCACGCATTCTCAAGCAGAGCACACCTGAATAGATCCAAGCAACCTGGGCCCATATCTACCCTAACCTGGAACGTACGGGGACTGAACAACCCCCACAAGACGCAGCAGGTGCTGGCGTATGTAAATCATCACAACATACAGATTGCTCTCCTCCAGGAAACACAAAACAAAAAAGACAGAGGACAGTGTAGGGTCACTGTGGGCTGCAACAGGGCTGGCCTCATACTCTTCTTACTCCATAAGAGTGTTGACACTGATCAAAAAAGGAGTTCCATTTATCCTCACCAACACGCTCACTGATGATCAAGGCTGATACGCCATCCTACAGGGTGCATTATGCAGCTCCCTGATTACATTGCTAAATGCATTCGGCCCCAACATAGATGACCCCATCCTTTTACACTAGCATATGGAACAAACTGCACTCCCTGCCCCAGTCAGAAATAATATGGGGGAGATTATTTCCCAACGCTCGATGCAGCGCGAGACAGATCATTGCAAGTGTCAGGCCAAGGTAGACAATCAGCAAAGGTGCTCCTGGTGGGTATGGAGGAGTTAAATATGATCGACATCTGAAGGTTGCGCAACCCGGACATGGGAGACGACACTTTCATGTCATCAGTGCACGCCACCTGGTCCTGGCTAGATTACTGGCTGATGACTGGAGGGGTGAGCACCTGGGCCACAGATGTATGCCATCTCACAAGGACCCTATCAGAACACACGTCTGTCGAAATCCATAGAGATAGAGGGCGTGCGTGAGGTTATACAGTAGCATCATCTTCTCCCTCCCTCCGGGCACCATCCCCAGCCATGCGTACAAAATGCTCTATAGGTTGATATCAGTAATTACTCCTTTGCATTGAGAACAAAGGAAACTAACCAGTAACAATCCTCAACACCCCTTCCCTGGCCAACAGCACTTATATGCAGTAAGAACCAATCAAGATCAAAGGTATGAACAATAAAATGCGGGTGGGGGCAAAAACAAGCCTGGCGACAGTATAAGGCCAGCATGCCATAGATTACTAGGTACAGCGAGACATCAATATATAGCGTTAGGAAGATACTGCCTCCCCCGTCCAGTTGCACGCATGAATACTGCTGCAGACACCCTCCAAACCTATTTGAGGTTCATCACATTAGTTCTTCAGGTGTTTGCGGGGTAACAGTGGGGCCCGCGCCCAGCACTACTGCAAGCTGCGATTCAGTCAACTACGGTGCGTCCTCCTTTGTGTTCTCCGCCTTCAAGCCCGGGGCTGAGGGAGAATGGGATGCAGCGTGTGTCTCCAGGTCTCTCACTGGTCTCCCTTGCTGCCTGCACCTTGGTGTGTCCCTGCAAGTGGTCTTTGTTGCGTGTCCGTCCTCGTCTCCAACTATGCCATGGGAGGTGGGACCCAGGCGTAGCTCCGTGCTGAGGCGTAAGCCCTAGTTGCTCCAGCCAGCCCAGGCCTCCTGCGCAGTCATGCAGAAGGTGGTGGTGCCCTCGTGCTGCACCCAAAGCATGGCAGGGAAATGGAGGGCATACTTTACTTTGTGTTCCCAAAGACTTCTTTTCACCTAGAGGAAGGAGGATCTACGTCTCTGAAACTCCAAAGTATTGTCCGGGTAGATATGCACCTGTGTGTTCTGACCCGCCATTGGCCCTGTGCTCACGTCGCCTGTAGTATGTGGTCCCTGTCACAGTCATTAAATAATCGCGCCACCACCGGTCTTGGTAAGCCCTGTGAAGCCCATCCATCCCTTCCACTCATGATACAGTTATGGTCCAGCTCATCATTTCCTTTCTCCCCTCCCCCTTTCCTTCCTTATATTGGACTCACCCACCACGTACCTTAGAATGTTGGTTGGTTTAATTGTCAGTTGCGAATGTGCTCTGCCCATAGTGCTCATTTTATTGAATCTTGATTAATTATTTGACACTTTCTTTTGGAGTACAGTGTAATATTTATAACACCCCATGCTGCTTCTTAGACATCACTTTGAAGCAGAGAAGCATGGTCTCAACGTGCTATATGCCACTGCTGAAGAAAAAGCCCTCATGAGACTGAAACACCATATCATGAGAGAGGAGAAAAAGCCAGCCCAATGTTGGCATTTGAGCGCCAACAAAGAGAAGTCCAGCCGGCTATTCTGGAAATCCATGGCACACTGCGTAATCTGCTCACCCACACCGAAGATATCACAGAAGCATCATTCTATGAAACCCTGCAGGCTGCAGGACTCAACCCTGAGGTATCTGTCCACCTCATAGAGAGGTTCATAGCCGCCTTAACATACCTGTATTGATGAAGATACCTGTTAGGTGGTGAAATCTCGCTTTAAAAGAAACCAAAACGGAGATTTAAGATTTACCCACTTCCAGATCTCCAGTAGAAGACAGCTTTCTAAGGGATCTCTTCAAATCATGTAAAACCCAGATTGAGTCCCATGCTCTATGCCACCTTTAAGAAGGCGGATAACAGTGGAACGCTAGTGTAGACCGGGGCCCAAGGCAGGAGCCCCGGTCTGCTATCACTCAGTAAAGTATCACACGCACTCTGGATACTTACATTGGGTAAGAACACCAGCAACCTTAAGCCCATTTATTTATACCCTCGGACGACGCCCGGTCTTTAGATTGAAAGGTGAATACATCTTTTAGTGATAGGGCTTCAACATATCTACATCAGTCTTTTATGTACATATAAAGTCCTTTAGCCTCCTGCTAGGGGCAAGATTTGGACGAAAACAGTACCGCCTTCCTTAGCTGTTTTTTCCGCCCCAATTCCGCATGATTGCCACTCAGAGCCTGGCCGGCATGAGGTAATCGCAGCTTCTTCGTGGTCCTCTGATAGCGGAGTAGATATAATACTATTATTTGGGTCCGAACTTTCTCGTCCTAAGCTGCTGCCTCTGGGAGAGCTGATGGGTGAGGTGTTCTCAGCTTCTGCACCGATGTCTTCTGCGGATCCCCGCTCCCAAGCCCCACATGCACCACCCACTTCTTTGAACCAGGAGACATTTCTCATCACCATGCGTGGCCCTCGTTGAACTGTGATCATGGTACCATCAATGTTGACGGCCTCCCACACTTCAGGCTCATTGGGGGTTCGAATTTCCAGCCAGGGTGGCGATCCTTTTTTTATTCACTTTTATGATTACTGTATGCTGTTAATAAATGCTTTATTAACAGCATACAGTAATCATAAAAGTGTGACAGTTAGTTACATGTTACATCACAGTGTTTCCAGTACAACAGCTATTCTTATATCTCCAATCGTAGTTTTGTCCAGATATCTGTGCATGCTTTCCTGCTCCCTACTTATTTCAACGTATAAATTGCAAGTGGCATACTAGGTCCGTCCGCCCTCAACAGCCAGTTTACTGTACACTCTCAAGCGTTCCTCTAGCTGGTTAAAGCTCTTGTCTCTAGTCCTGTCCCCCTGTGTCTGATTGTGTTTCCCGCTCCTCCCGCTGCCAGAGGTATTCCCTTAAAGGTTGCCAAATGTCTTTTGGGCGAGGTGTAGGTGGCTGCAGACTTGCGTATAATTTGCTAGTGGTGTCGCAGTATGACATGCTCTTTAAGTCAATGCTTGACCGTGGGTTTCTGTCTAGTGCCCCAACGGAGAACTATTTCGCGCTTCAGGCCCTCGTCAGTAGCAGACTGGACTATGGGAACGCCTTCTACGAGGGAGCCCCGGCCAAGCTCATCAAGCGACTGCAACGCATACAAAACGCCTCCGCACGCCTGATCCTCGACGTACCACGCCACAGCCACATCACCCCCACTTGAGGAACCTGCACTGGCTCCCCGTCGACAGGAGGATCACCTTCAAACTCCTCATCCACGCACACAAGGCACTCCACAAAACTGGCCCAGCCTACCTCAACAGACGACTCTTCTTCTACGTCCCCAACCGCCAGCTCCGCTCCGCCGACCTCTCCCTCGCCACCGTCCCTCGCATTCGAAGAACAACCACCGGCGGCAGATCCTTCTCACACCTCGCCGCCAAGACCTGGAACACCCTTCCACTAAGCCTACGACAGACCCAAGACCTGCTGACCTTCAGGAGGCTACTCAAGACCTGGCTGTTCGACCAGTAGCAGCATCCCCCCTTCCCTCTCCCCAGCGCCTTGAGACCCTCGCGGGTAAGTAGTGCGCTCTACAAATTCTGTGATTGATTGATTGATAAGCATCGCCATTGCTACAAACCTACGTGTGCCTTTGGGCAGCATGTCGACATAACCCAATAGCGCTAGCAGCGGTGAAGGTGTCAGTTGCGATCCAGTCATTTGTTGGAACAAGTCATATATCTCCTGCCAGTAGGCGCTGATTATGTTACAGGTCCAGACCATGTGTATAAATGTAGCTGCTTGTGTATTGCATTTGGGGCAATGCGTAAAGTTTGTGTTATTTATCCTAACCATCTGGTGCGGCGTGACGTAGGCTCGTCTAAGTACCTTAAAATGAAGTATTTTATGTCTGTGGTTACAGGACACTAACTTAGTTTGTTTACAACACCCCTTCCATTCCTTATCAGTAAGTGGTTGCCCCATGTCTGCTACCCAGGCATCTCTGATCTTGCGCAAGGCTCCCCCTATATAGCCTGGATGTGAGATGTTCTCCATTTTTGTCTGTAATAACTGTTGTGAGCGGGCCAAATTCCTGAGGTTCTATAGGATTGGTCGTGATTACGTTTCTCAGCGCACTCTGTAATCGGGTCAGTGTAAACTGTTCCATGGACATGGCGGCCGAAAAACGGGGGTTCTCCGTGCGAATAAATGCATCTCCGCCGGGAAATAGGTCTCCTATAGATTTCAAACCCAGTCGTGATAGAGTGCGCCTAGTCCCTGCCTCCAATGTCGCGGGAGCCATGGGTTCGCCGACACTGGTAGCGCTGGCGAGTACAGCGTATCTCCTCCTGTCTTTCTAAGTAGTTTGTGCCATGCCCAGCATGTAGTTGACAATGGTTGTATGTCATGCGGGTCTCGCGGGATTCCGACAGGGAGCATCTCATTCAATGGGGTTGGATCAGCCAGGTCTCTCTCAGGCCTGGCATATGGTATACGTGCGTCGGGGTGGTACCAGTGGTGGGAATAACCACATTGTGCCACGAGGAAATAAAGTTGCATGTCCGGAACTCCCAAACCTCCTCTCTCATAAGGAAGGATAAGCGTGTCCCAATCGATTTTTGGTTGTTTCCCTCCCCACACCAGTTTGATGAGGTGTGTGCGAATCTGTGTGAAAAAAGCATTTGTCAGTGGGATGGGGATGTCGGTGAATAAGTAAGGAAACCGTGGCAGCACCACCATCTTAATAATAGCTATTCGCCCTGCCATAGATAACGGTAGCTTAATCCATCTCTCGACTGGTAGTTGTAAGCGGTCCAGCGCCGGGCCGTAGTTGAGGCGCAAAACTTGTTCCCTATCCCTATGTAAAAAGATCCCCAAGTATTTGACCTCTGCTTCACACCAATGTAAGGGGAGGTTCTCGCATGCGCGGTTGTATGCTTCTGTCAGGGGGAACACTTCGGGCTTACTCCAATTTATATGCAACCCTGACAGCACCCAGAAGCGTTCTATTTCCGTTAGCAATGGTGGCAGATTTATCTCTGGCTGCCTTACGTATAATGCCACATCATCCGCGTACATTGTCACTAAGACAGGGCCGTGTCTGAACTGAAGTCCCCTATGCAGATGGTCCTTCTGGAAGTAGCGAATAAGGGGGACCATCGCTATTATAAAAAGTAGGGGAGACAGAGGGCACCCCTGCCTAGTGCCTCTAGTTATAGCAAAAGTGTCTGTGATTGTGCCGTTAAATCGGATACGGGCTGTGGGAGCAGCATACAGCAGTTTAACTAGGTCTGCAAACCCTTCGGGATACCCATCTTAGCCAGTATGGCATGTAGGAAAGGCCATTCCACAGAGTCAAACACTTTCTCGGCGTCTAAAAAGGCAGCTGCCGCCGGGACATTGGGGGCGATTCTATTGACCACCGAGAAGAAGGTCCTGAGGTTTAGAGCGGTGGATCTATGCTTGATAAACCCAGTTTGTGCGGGTGCTATAATCTGTTCCATTAATAGGGACAATCTTGTCGCCATCATTGTAGCTAGGATTTTGTAATCGAAATTGAGTAGCAAAAGCGGGCGGTATGATCCACACTGTTCAGGGTCTTTGCCAGGTTTGGGTAATAATACCAATACTGCTTCTCTAAATGACGGAGGGAGGAGTCCCACTTCTAGTGCCTCCGCATAAACCTCTAGCAGGCGAGGGGCGAGCAGTGTTTTGTAAGCTTTATAGAAAGCTCCAGGTAGGTCATCTAAACCCGGGGCTTTAGTGCCATCCATGGCTTTGATAGCCTGCTCAATCTCCTTGGTGGAGAAAGGTTCACTTAGAAATTGCTGATGTGCGTCAGGGAGCCATACCATCGCTATGTCATTCAGGTATTCCTTTATTGCTTCTGTGCTAGCTAGTGTCTTAGTAGTATAGAGGTCCGTGTAATACTGTAAAAGTACCTGCGCGATGGCGCACGTCCCAACTATCGGTTGTCCATCCGGTCTTTGAAGCTTGGTGATGTAATTCTGTGTGTAAATGAGGGCGGAGCAGATGTGCAAGAGTGCGCCCAGGTCGCTCCCCCTCTCCGTATCTACGGGCCCTTGCATATTTCCCTAAATAAAGCGCCTCGCGGTCAGCGTCCTCCATGTATTCTGCTAGTAGTTCCGACCTACGGTGTATGTACTGCGCACTGTCTCGGGCTCTGTCCGTCATGTTTTCCCTGTCAAGTGTAGGTAAGTCCCCCTCTAGCCTAGCGAGGCAACGCCGGAGGTCTTTTAGTACTCCGGAATGGTTAGAGATGCATACGCCCCTGATGCATGCTTTAAAAGCTTCCCACAAGACATTCTGCGTAATGACCGACCCCGTGTTGCAGGCAAAGTAATCTATGATCGCTGTGCGCAGTCCTTCTCTAAAAACTGCGTCTCTCAGCGCCGTGGTAGGGAACCTCTACTGTCTCTCAGACCCACCCTCAGTCGGAAGGTGCAACAAGAACGACACCGAGGAATGGTCAGACAGTGTGCGGGGTAGGTGACTAGCTGTTCTAACCGATGGGATCACAGATCGGGATAGCAGCCAATAGTCTAATCTTGTCCATGTATGGTATTGCTGTGCGTAGTGTGTATAATCAGTGCTTTGGGGGTTAAGGTGTCACCACGCATCCTTCAGATCCCAGTGCCGACAGAGTTTCTCCAACATCTTTCGAGATCAGGGTTTGTTAACTGTTATTTGTGCGGTGCTATCTAGTTCGGGTTCCAACAGTATATTTAGCGTCCTCATCACTAAGAGGAAACGTTCTACCGGGTCTGTAATTGTATTAGTGTGCATGAACGGCAACCGCCGGTTGATTAATATTGCCACCCCACGAGCGTACGAGCTGTAGCTTGAGAAGTATCTATGGGAGCCCCAATTGGATGCAAATTTGGGGGGGGTAAAGGTGTCAGATGCGTTTGTTGCAGATATACCACATCGGCATTATGTTGTCTAATGTATTGGAGCACTAGTTTACATTTCTTAGTGTTGTTAAGTCCGCGGACGTTCCATGTCAGTAGGGTAAGGTTTAAGCTGCGGTGTATGTCTACCTTGTGTGCCATTTTGGTGCAATCATGTAACATGCTGTCTCTGGTACATGTGGACATTTAGATTGAACTGTCACTTGGGGTTGAAAATTAGCATCTGGTATTTCTACAGGTAATTCTATCCCCCTCCCCCCTCCCCCACCCCCACTTGGCGGCTGCCCACCAGGTGGCATCCCCATAGCCCCCAACTTTAACTGTAGTTTCTTAGAACGCCAACAGGGCGTTCGATCCAAAAACAATAACATTGTGTACCCACTGGGGGGGTGGCAATGCCACCTGGTTCCCCGCACACTAGCGTCACCTTGAAACATTCAGTCCCACGTCTAAAAAACAATAAAATCAAAGATCTCCTTTCCCATAACCATGCCCGCAACCCGCCTCCCGATACCTTAGACCATGTTTCTGATACATAGTGCCATCTGTCAGCAGTCGCACTGTCCGGCAAGTAGTCTTCCATCTGCAAGGCACTAAATAACTGTGAACAAGTCTGCGCTAGTGCCTGATAAGGCTTCTTGGGAGCTCCCCCCGGGGGAGGAGCCGCCGTGTGTCTCGCCAAGTCTGGCATGTTGTTTGCAGAAGTTCTGGACTTCTTCAGCACTGTCAAAAACTCTAACTTTCCCATTGACATCAATCCTGAGTCGAGCAGGGTATAGCATTCCAGAGCGCAAGCCCAGTTTCCTCACTGCAGCTTTCGCCCCCGCAAATTTGCGTCTCGCTTCTTGTACCAGTGCAGTGAAGTCTGGATAAATGGAGATGGTTGATCCCTGCCATGTCAGAGTCCCAGTCTCTCTGCTGAGGCGCAGCACTGTATCTCGGTCTTTAAAGTTCAAGAGTCTCGCCCTGATGGGCCGTGGCGGGCAGCCAAGGTTGGGTCTGGGGCCCAGTATTCTATGCGCTCGTTCCACAACAAACGTGTTTGTGAAATGTTCTGAGCCAAACAAGTCATTTAGCAACTTTTCCACAAATTGGTCTAGCCTCCCTGTGTTGGTTGTTTCGGGAACGCCCATTATACGTATATTATTGCGCCGACTGCGCGCCTCCAGGTCTTCGTTCTTGGCAGCAATTGTTTTCATAATGCATTTGAGGCGCTCTACCCTTTTAGCAGTTTGAGCTGATCCATCTTCCAAGTCGGATATACGCCCCTCCGCCGTGTCTAAACGGGAGTCATGTCGGTCTAAGCGCTCTTTATGCCCATCCAGTCGCTGATCTAGCGCATCAAACCTGGTATCCAGCGTCTTGAATCCCAAACGCAATTCCATCATCAGCGCAGAGTTGTCTGGTGGATTCATTCCTCCTGTTGCTCCAGCCGCTGCTGCAGCTGCCACGCCCGCCATTTGTCTTCCCACTGGCGTCTTTAGTGCCTCGAATGGCAATTTCTTCTGCCGGGGGTCTTTTGGTTCCATTCCCCTGGGGGGCGCCAATTTTTCACACTGCCGGGGGAGCAATGCCCAGGGTTGTCTGCATAGTCTTCTAGTCACCCACCAGGCCTCCCGGGCGACGTTCAGCGCATCGGCTGGTGGCTTGAGGTTGAGGCAGGGGGAAGCTCCTTGAAACGCGCTCCGTAGTATTCACATCAACGGAGAGCCCAAGTCACGCTAACCAGCGTAGGTGCACTAATTATTATCCGCGGCCCAGATAGCACGCCGTTGTCTTTGCGTCTTATCCCAATTCAGCCCTCTCAGTATGTATCTTGGCCCAGTGCACACAGTCCATCCATGCCTGTGGTGGAGGGGCCTCAATAAACAGGCCCCCCGAGTCTTCACTCCGCCCCCGAACTAGACTTGAGATCGTGCCTGCCACACACCCAGACTCCAGGCGGTCTGGATACCAGTTCTCCAGGGGGGGGGGGGCACCAGCAGTGGTATTGTGGTATAGGGTGTAGGCCGTGAGTGAGTCTGGCTCTCGGCAGCAGGAATCCCGAGCTGCGTCTTTAGTGCCTCGAATGGCAATTTCTTCTGCCGGGGGTCTTTTGGTTCCATTCCCCTGGGGGGCGCCAATTTTTCACACTGCCGGGGGAGCAATGCCCAGGGTTGTCTGCATAGTCTTCTAGTCACCCACCAGGCCTCCCGGGCGACGTTCAGCGCATCGGCTGGTGGCTTGAGGTTGAGGCAGGGGAAGCTCCTTGAAACGCGCTCCGTAGTATTCACATCAACGGAGAGCCCAAGTCACGCTAACCAGCGTAGGTGCACTAATTATTATCCGCGGCCCAGATAGCACGCCGTTGTCTTTGCGTCTTATCCCAATTCAGCCCTCTCAGTATGTATCTTGGCCCAGTGCACACAGTCCATCCATGCCTGTGGTGGAGGGGCCTGAATAAACAGGCCCCCCGAGTCTTCACTCCGCCCCCGAACTAGACTTGAGATCGTGCCTGCCACACACCCAGACTCCAGGCGGTCTGGATACCAGTTCTCCAGGGGGGGGGGGCACCAGCAGTGGTATTGTGGTATAGGGTGTAGGCCGTGAGTGAGTCTGGCTCTCGGCAGCAGGAATCCCGAGCTGCGCAATGCGCAAGGCCGTGTTGTTGGGGGCCGATATGCAATTTCCTTGTAGTGTTCTGTACTTGCTGGAGAGGTTAACTGCCGGTCTATTTAGGGAGATGTTTGCCAGTTACTGAATTGTCCGTGGGACATATATTCCACTTTAGGGTCCACTGGTGCTCCCGTTAAGGCCCCAGCTTCCCAGGAGGTCCCAGCCATGAACACAATGTGCAGGCCCCTCCCCCTCCGATCTCTGCCGCTCCGTACCTATTCCGCAGGCAAACGGGTCTTCTAGAAGGGCAGTCCTCCCCTACAGGGGGTGAATTGGCAGTGTCGCGCCTCGGGTTGATGGTAGGGGTGGGGGGGAGACTCCGCAGATAGACTGTGTAGGAGCCAGCTATTTCTCAACGTCCGTCCCTCATCCTCCGGGTGTAGTCTCTGCGGTCCTCAGGCGCCATCTTGGGTCACGGGCACTCGGGGACAACACTGCTCATTTCTCAGTCCTCCAACGGTCCTGAGCAGCGGACCCAGGTTCTTTAAGGGCTGTAGACATTCCGGTTGCGGGATTCGTTCGCCAGGTGGGTTTTTAACGCGGCGGAACGCCGCTTCGGAAGTTTGTGCGTGGGTGCACCACGGAGCTTCAGCTCCGAGCTGCCATTATGGTCGCTGGTCCGGGCACGCCCCCCAGGGTGGCGATCCTTCATGACAACCTTCGCACCACACTGAAAGGTGGATTCCCTTGCCCTTCAATGCTGACTTGCTTTGTATTCTGCCTTCTCCTCTAGGTTGTTTCAACATCGAGCTCTGCCGGTTGCCATCCCGGATCCGCTGGAATGATGTCCCGGGAAGGGCCCTTGAACAGTAATACTGCCAGGGCACAGCTTGTCGTGCTGCAGGGCATCTACCGATAGGCTAGTCGGAATTGGTGAAGGCAGCTCTCCAGATCTACTCTTTGGTTGACCTCAATGCGAAGGGCCCTGTTGAGGATTCGCATGAACCTCTCCACCTCGCCTTTTGCTTGCGGCAACTGAGGGGTGATTCTTCGGTGAAGGATGGCCAGCCTTGCCATGTAGTTTTGGAATTCCTGGCCATGGAATGGAGGTCCATTATCCAACCTCACTTCTTCGGGCAGCACTAACAGCGTGAAGGTCTTTTCCAGTACTAGTCAGACGTGTGAGAATGCCGTGGAGGGCACCAGCTCCACTACTGGGAATTTTGAGTAAGAGTGAACCATGACTAGTGTGGTATGCCCATCTGGGAAGCTGCAAAAGTCTATGCTTACTTTTGACCGTGGACACAGGCTGGGGTCCTCCGTCAGTACGTGCGCAGGAGGTTGCACTCCGCTTGTTATTGTGCAAGAATGACATTGCTGTATCTTCTCGTCCACCAAGGCATAAATCCCCGGAAACCACACTTTGCAACATAGCCTAGCTTTGGTCTTGGTGGTTCCTTGATGCCCTGCATGCACAAGATCTATCAACCGATCCCAAAGGCTTTTGAATACAACAACTTGTTGGCCTCTCAGTAGTAATCCATCTCCGCTCTCACTCAGTTCAGTCCTGACTCGCTATAGTTGTTGTCTATTGTTTTGCTTCTCTAGCGTTAGTACCCTGATTCCTTCCAGAAAGTGCTGCCGCTGTTGCTAAGCTTAGGCCTCCTTTGCTTTTATTATGCCCCCGTCTTCCTTGGATGCTTTGCAAATTTCTTCTAACATTATGTTGTTCATTCATTTTTTTTCTTCTTGTTAATATAATTTTTTTTTTTTTTTCCTTTTGTCTTTGATGCTTGGGTGCACTGTGGAAGATGTAGTCTACGGTGTTGTGGCTATGCTCCCCAGTAATTGGCTGACTGCAGTGTAAATTACCATGCAGGGGGTCAAGGCAGTTCACAGTACCCATGCATGATTTTGAGGATGAGAGGCTCACTTACTTTTACCGCTTCCCAGGGCAAAGAAACCCAGACTCCGATCAGACTTGCCAGGAAGAACAAGCATTTGCAGTGCAATAGGTCTCGCATTTGCGAGAGTTTGTGCTATTGACATTGTAAATGACACTGCCTTTTATTTATGTTTTTTGTGGTGCGCGTAAACACACACTTTGTAGGTTTTCTTAACACATACATAAAAGGCATTGTCATTTACAATGCCATATTGCATTGTAAATGCTTTGGGCACGTTTACGCTACATAACCTGCTATAAATATAAATAAATACTATAACATTGCTGTGCCCCTTACCGTGGCTGCAGGGTATGCTGTGCCCGTGGCTTCAGGGCGTGCTGTGCCCCTTACCGTGGCTGCAGGGTATGCTGTGCCCGTGGCTTCAGGGCGTGCTGTGCCCCTTACCGTGGCTGCAGGGTATGCAGTGCTGTGCTGTGCCCGTGGCTTCAGGGCGTGCTGTGCCCCTTACCGTGGCTGCAGGGTATGCTGTGCCCGTGGCTTCAGGGCGTGCTGTGCCCCTTACCGTGGCTGCAGGGTATGCAGTGCTGTGCTGTGCCCGTGGCTTCAGGGCGTGCTGTGCCCCTTACCGTGGCTGCAGGGTATGCTGTGCCCGTGGCTTCAGGGCGTGCTGTGCCCCTTACCGTGGCTGCAGGGTATGCAGTGCTGTGCTGTGCCCGTGGCTTCAGGGCGTGCTGTGCCCCTTACCGTGGCTGCAGGGTATGCAGCGCTGTGCTGTGCCCGTGGCTTCAGGGCGTGCTGTGCCCCTTACCGTGGCTGCAGGGTATGCTGTGCTGTGCCCGTGGCTTCAGGGCGTGCTTTGCCCCTTACCGTGGCTGCAGGGTATGCAATGCTGTGCTGTGCCCGTGGCTTCAGGGAGTGCTGTGCCCCTTACCGTGGCTGCAGGGTATGCAGTGCTGTGCCCGTGGCTTCAGGGCGTGCTGTGCCCCTTACCGTGGCTGCAGGGTATGCAGTGCTGTGCCCGTGGCTTCAGGGCGTGCTGTGCCCCTTAACGTGGCTGCAGGGTATGCTGTGCTGTGCCCGTGGCTTCAGGGCGTGCTGTGCCCCTTACCGTGGCTGCAGGGTATGCAATGCTGTGCTGTGCCTGTGGCTTCAGGGCGTGCTGTGCCCCTTACCGTGGCTGCAGGGTATGCAGTGCTGTGCCCGTGGCTTCAGGGCGTGCTGTGCCCCTTACCGTGGCTGCAGGGTATGCAGTGCTGTGCTGTGCCCGTGGCTTCAGGGCGTGCTGTGCCCCTTACCGTGGCTGCAGGGTATGCAGTGCTGTGCTGTGCCCGTGGCTTCAGGGCGTGCTGTGCCCCTTACCGTGGCTGCAGGGTATGCTTGTTTTCGTTGCTGCTAACCTTTAGTAAGTAAAGAAATATGAATATAATATGTGCCTGTGTATTTTTAAAAAAAACAAATCAGGATTTTTTTTATTCAGAAGGAGTAGGAAGATTATTAATGTACCCTTATTAATTGACCGAAAATAGAAGACAGATGTCACATAACCTCTGATTAGCTGGAGAGAGCATGAACCTAATTTCTAACATTCAACATACGATTCCTCATCTCCCTAATTTAAATAAAATACACAGGGCAAAGACAATTTTAGCCTGGTTTTAAGCATAGAAATGAATGAGACCTGTAGTACCTACAGTGCCCGACAGCATCGTTTTTGTTTAACAGCATTGGAATTACAGAAGATTCTAGAACGCACTTCTAGGTATTTTATCGACCCCTGAAGGATGAAAGGCAAAGTCAACTGCTGGTTTTCGAACCTGCGAACTGTAAGATGCAAATAGGCGCCAGCAGCAAGTGTTCAGCTGACGCAGGTATCCTGCCTGCACGGCAGCAGTGCACTGTGAGAAGTTGGCCTGGCATATGCTGTCCACTAATTATAGTGGGCACCTTGCACCAGTCCAAATCGACTCTTATGGTAGGTAGGTTAAAGACAACCTTATTGAAAGCTATCCTAGTGGTAGCTGTGGAGAGCAGCCTTCAGGCTAAGTCTTGAAGGAATGTAAAGCAGCTTGTTTTACCAGTCTATAATCTCTTGAGTGACCAAATGAAAGAGCACCACACCAGGTATATATTCAAAATATATGTATTTATTACTAAACACACCCCTCTAGTCTCTTTATGAGGCTAGAGTTCGAAGTACATAGGTTATAAGATCTTAAATCACAGTAATAGCACAAATACACGTTTGGGCCCTAGGGGCGTACCAAACCATATACCAATAAAGTGGTATGCGAACCACGACTGAACTAGACACTAGGCCTAGAGCCTCTAGAAGTGCTTGGACCACAAGGAACCACCCAAGGTAGTGACACAGGGGACCCACGGGAGACGCGTGCAGTGTAAATACACAACCGCGATACGCCGTTAACTTCTATGGAGAAAGTCGGGATCGGGAAAATAGAGGAAAGGGACACTTTAAAAGGACTAGGACAAAACCCTTTGAGATCTAGGACTTTGAAGAGTCTCTACCCACGGGAGCACCGGAGTACTCGTGTTACCTCACCCAGGGAAGCCGGGTGCATAGGTGCCTTTCGGGGTCGGGTTTCGTCGTCGTTTCTTATGGCGATCTGCTGCAAAGTGCTGCTGGCGACCAGGAGAAAAGTGTCCGGGTGGATCCAAGAGTGGATCGGAGTTCTGAAGAACCTGAAAGCAGAGGGGACAGAGTCTGGGTCACTAGCCAGTGACCAGGAAGGCGATGGACAGATGCCCACCGATGTCGAGTGCTTCAGGTGCGTTGACGGTCGTCTCGTTTCTGTAGCCACGAGGTCCAGGAGGCGTTGTTGGCGACCAGGAGCAGGATTCGGGCTGGTACACGATGTTTGTCGAGTGCTGCGGTGTCGGCGACCGGATTGGACCCAACAAGCCTTGGCAACGGCAAGTCTCAATGTAGCTGAAGATCGTCAATGGTGCAGACCAGCAAGGTCTGGGGAACTCACCCAGCGAGGGTAAGTCAGGGCAGGCCTGGAGCAACCAGGGGAGCCCTTTGGTTTCTTTAGAAAGTCTTCTGGGGACCCACGAGCCGGCTGGCAAGGGATCGCAAAGACACCTCGGGCGGAATCACTCAACAGGGGCCCACGGTCACTCAGGACGGTGTAGGCCTCTGATCTTCCGAGGGATTTCTGCTGGAGGTTGGGACCACACGTGGTCCAAAGCACAGGTTCGTAGAACGTTGGAAGGGGTTGCACTCGATAATAGTGCACGGTACCCAGGGGTCGCGGTTCCTCGTCACTCGTGGGGTCCACTTGCCTCAGCTTCGCTGGGGACTCACGATGGCCTTGGAGAAGTCAGGAAATCCACTTCTTGGGCTGCAGGGACTTCGGACTCCGGCGGGAGCGGCGTAGTTTGCGACCGTCGTTATCGTTTTTGGTGCCTGCCAAGCAGGGGAGTCACTCCTTGACCCCAAGGGAGATTCTTCAGTCCTCTAATCATGATGTAGAGCGTCGAAGGTCCAGGATTCAGTTTCAAAGTTTAGTCCAGGGATATCTAATCTAATGTCCTAAGGACTGGGTGCCTACCTTTATTCCAAAAATAGGGGATGGACTACTCTGTGGCCCCACCTATGGGTGGGTCAGGGCAGAGGGGTGGCTACACCCCTTTCCCTTTGTCCAGTTCGCGCCAAAGCAGGGGCTGCAAGCCCCTGATCCGGTTTGAACTGGGGTATGCACAGGGACACCAAATGTGCCCCCAGTGCAGGACTTCAAAGCACCCGAAAGTGCTCCCGCCCAGCCCCAATACACATTGTCCTGTCTGGGGAGGTGGTCACACCTCCCTGGGACAGGAAACCTATTGTCCAGGCCTCCCCTGCCGGAGTTTCGTCCAGCAGCAGGAGGCCAGACTCGTGTCTGTGGCAGTAGCATCCATTTTGTGATGCCAGGCTCTGGAAAGAAGTTACCGGACTCGTCAGAGTTAACATGCCTTTCCCTCTAGAAGGGTGGAATGCTACCCCCGCCGCCAGAATTGGCGGGGGGTAGTATTCCAAGATGTTTGACACCAAACACGACATGTTTCGGTGCAGCCATTCCATAGTTAGCATTTTACCGCGAGGATATAATGCGTTTAAGAGTATATGGTCAGGCTGCACTACAAACAGCATCAGAGATGGTCTCCGAACGCTGCAGAGGGGCCCTGCTCATGCAGGGGCACCCTCTCACATAGAAACCATGCACTCTGCCTTTAGGATTGATAAGGCCTGCCTTAGGAGTGACTTATAGGTTTATATGTGTGTATGCATTTAGTGATATAGGTAACCTATACCACAGCAAGGGGTGCATGCACCACCTTACCCAGGCTGCAGTAGCAGACCTGTGGTGTCAGTTTGGATGGCCTACCAGGGGTGGCATAATATATGCTGCAGCCCCTGGCAGGCCTCTGAGGTACCTATGCCCTTGGTACATAGTATACCATATACTAGGGACTTACAAGGGCACTCCAGATCCCAATCAGAGATGTGCCTAAGGCACATGGAATCCATTTTACAGAGAAAGCAGATAGACTGGGGCCCTGAATAGCAGGATCCCAGTCCAACTAAGTCATAAACCAGCAAAACACCATAAAAAAAGTGGGGGCAACCATATAGTCAGATTCCACCTTCCTACATAACCCCCCAAACGAAAGGAGATAAGGCTAACCTTGGCCAGTTGAGCCTATATTGACTAAGTGGCCATATAAGGAAGCACCTGCACTAGCATGGTTGCCCCCTATGTTATGGTCCACTAAGCAATCCCTCACCCTAAGGGTATGAGAGGGTCTCCACCATGGGGAATCTCTACCTCTGGTGTGCTTAGGTAAAGTACAAGGCTGGTGAGGTGTCTGAGTAGGGAAGTGAGGCCCTAGGAATGTTGGCCTCAGTTTCCTCAGATCACTGGTCACCATGTATGCCTGTCTTTCCATGACTGAGTTGCACTTTGCTCTAAGGGTCAACCTTTGGCTGCCTACAGCTGGGGGTTGGGTCCCTTTGGATGGAACACTGGAGGGACATGGCAGGTTTGGAACCTTCTGGTCCCAGGTTTGCCCTTGCCTACCAGAGTCCTTCTGGGGGAGGTCCCTACATAAAGGTATGGGGGATCCCTCAGTGTGTAGAGGAATTTTCACCTGGCTAGGGCTACTAGACTGGCTGCCCCTAATCTGCTGATGGGGGCTTCCTCTGGACAGGGGGTCCGGGGGTCCACTGACCTCCCTGACCTCTGCAGCCCTGGGCTGACTGAGGCAGGGTAGAGAGGGGCAGGTTACCTGCTCCAGACTGGGTACCACCTTGGAAGGGTCCTCTGCCATCAGGGGTGTGGCCAGGCCAGGCCTGACTACCTCTGTGGCAGTTCCTTCACTAGGGGTAGGGTCAGTTCCCTGAGGAGGCTGACCCTTACCTATTGTCTGGGGGAAGAAGACTTTTCTTTAACCCTTGTGCTCTCTTTTGGGGGAGAGTGGGCCATTCTTTCAGGCTCCATCTCTCCAAATTCTTGGGCTGGGGCTGTGGCCATCACAGCCCCACTAACCTTTACAGGGACGCCCAACATCCTAAGATGGGTTTGGTGTTCAACTTCAGCCCAGGCTGAAATTTCCAAATCATTGCCCATCAGGCAATCTACAGGTAAGGTGGGGGACACTGCCACTCTCTTTGGGCCTGTGACCCCCTCCCAGCTGAGATTGACTATGGCCATGGGGTGATCTGTTCTGACACCATCAATGTTGGTCACCTGGTACTTAAACTTAGGTAAAAACTGGTGAGGGGGGACTGGTTTCCCTGCCACCATGGTGACACTAGCCCCTGTGTCCCTAAATGCCACAGCTTTTTGACCATTAATCATTGGCTCCAGTCTGTACCTGCCCAATGCTATGGGACCCATGGTAAAGGTGGCAAATCCTATACCACCATCAGAGTCAGAGGAGTCTGTTGAGGGGTCCCTGTCTAAACTAGGGCCCACCTCTGTTCCTCTTGCAAAAGCACCTAACTTTTTGGGTGCACTACTCCCAACTGGAGGATTACTACTGGTAGTACCAGGAGGGGTGGTAGTAGTTGTGGGAGGAACATTTTCTTTATTGCCAATCCTGGGGCAACTGGGATCAGTTTTCCAGTGCCCAGGCTTTTTACAGACATGGCAATATGGTTTCTTTTCAGGAGAGGAAGGAGTTTGGGACCCACCCCCAGAAGAGGAATTTTGGGGCCCTGTAGGGGACTTATCCTTAGATTTATCCCCACCTTTCTCTTGGGACTTAGTAGAATCTTTCTTCTGGTCACCACCCTGATTTCTAGTTTTTACTCTGGTTCTGACCCATTTGTCTGCCTTCTTTCCCAATTCTTGGGGAGAGGTCAGATCAGAGTCCACCAGATACTGGTGCAAAAGCTGGTTTTGACAATTATTAAGGATCTGCTCCCTCATAATCAAATTGTACAATCCTAAAAAGTCATGCACTTTGTTGCCATGTATCCAACCTTCCAGAGCCTTTGTAGCACAATCTACAAAATCAACCCAGTCTTGAGTCTGAGCTTTTTGGGTGTCTCTGAACTTCAACCTATACTGTTCAGTGGTTAGGCCAAACCCATCTATCAGAGCACTCTTCAAGACTGTGTAATTGTCAGCATCCTCTTCTCTTACAGTGAGGAGCTTGTCTCTACCTTTGTCTGCAAAGGAGAGCCACAAGATTGCTGCCCACTGCCTCTGGGGGACCTTCTGAACTTTACAGGCCCTCTCCAGTGCAGTTATCCATTTGTGGATGTCATCCCCACTCTGGTAGGGAGGGACAATCTTGTTTAGGTTTCTATGGTCATAGGACCTTTCCCTATCTCTAGGGACATGGCTGCCACCATGGGACTCTAGTCCCAACTTTCTTCTCTCTTTAAGGAGATCTAGGGATTCTCTATCTAAAGCCAATTGCTTCTTCCTGATCTCCAGTTGAGTTTCCTCATACTGGACCAGTCTCTTTCTTCTCTCATGAGAGGATTCCCTCCTGTGAGAAGAAACAGAGCTCCCTATTGAGGTGCCAGAGTGGTTAGACTCCTGAGAAGGAGACCTAGACTTTCTGAGCACACTCATAATCCTTCCTGGGGGGACAAAGGTGTGGTTCTCCAGATCCTCATCTTCATCTTCCCCAGAAGGGATTGGGTTTTCCAGGTCAGGGTCATTGTCACCCTCCTGGTCAGTTTCAGAGGGGGGGCTGCACAAATACACGTTTGGGCCCTAGGGGCGTACCAAACCATATACCAATAAAGTGGTATGCGAACCACGACTGAACTAGACACTAGGCCTAGAGCCTCTAGAAGTGCTTGGACCACAAGGAACCACCCAAGGTAGTGACACAGGGGACCCACGGGAGACGCGTGCAGTGTAAATACACAACCGCGATACGCCGTTAACTTCTATGGAGAAAGTCGGGATCGGGAAAATAGAGGAAAGGGACACTTTAAAAAGGACTAGGACAAAACCCTTTGAGATCTAGGACTTTGAAGAGTCTCTACCCACGGGAGCACCGGAGTACTCGTGTTACCTCACCCAGGGAAGCCGGGTGCATAGGTGCCTTTCGGGGTCGGGTTTCGTCGTCGTTTCTTATGGCGATCTGCTGCAAAGTGCTGCTGGCGACCAGGAGAAAAGTGTCCGGGTGGATCCAAGAGTGGATCGGAGTTCTGAAGAACCTGAAAGCAGAGGGGACAGAGTCTGGGTCACTAGCCAGTGACCAGGAAGGCGATGGACAGATGCCCACCGATGTCGAGTGCTTCAGGTGCGTTGACGGTCGTCTCGTTTCTGTAGCCACGAGGTCCAGGAGGCGTTGTTGGCGACCAGGAGCAGGATTCGGGCTGGTACACGATGTTTGTCGAGTGCTGCGGTGTCGGCGACCGGATTGGACCCAACAAGCCTTGGCAACGGCAAGTCTCGATGTAGCTGAAGATCGTCAATGGTGCAGACCAGCAAGGTCTGGGGAACTCACCCAGCAAGGGTAAGTCAGGGCAGGCCTGGAGCAACCAGGGGAGCCCTTTGGTTTCTTTAGAAAGTCTTCTGGGGACCCACGAGCCGGCTGGCAAGGGATCGCAAAGACACCTCGGGCGGAATCACTCAACAGGGGCCCACGGTCACTCAGGACGGTGTAGGCCTCTGATCTTCCGAGGATTTCTGCTGGAGGTTGGGACCACATGTGGTCCAAAGCACAGGTTCGTAGAACGTTGGAAGGGGTTGCACTCGATAATAGTGCACGGTACCCAGGGGTCGCGGTTCCTCGTCACTCGTGGGGTCCACTTGCCTCAGCTTCGCTGGGGACTCACGATGGCCTTGGAGAAGTCAGGAAATCCACTTCTTGGGCTGCAGGGACTTCGGACTCCGGCGGGAGCGGCGTAGTTTGCGACCGTCGTTATCGTTTTGGTGCCTGCCAAGCAGGGAGTCACTCCTTGACCCCAAGGGAGATTCTTCAGTCCTCTAATCGTGATGTAGAGCGTCGAAGGTCCAGGATTCAGTTTCAAAGTTTAGTCCAGGGATATCTAATCCTAAGGACTGGGTTCCTACCTTTATTCCAAAAATAGGGGATGGACTACTCTGTGGCCCCACCTATGGGTGGGTCAGGGCAGAGGGGTGGCTACACCCCTTTCCCTTTGTCCAGTTCGCGCCAAAGCAGGGGCTGCAAGCCCCTGATCCGGTTTGAACTGGGGTATGCACAGGGACACCAAATGTGCCCCCAGTGCAGGACTTCAAAGCACCCGAAAGTGCTCCCGCCCAGCCCCAATACACATTGTCCTGTCTGGGGAGGTGGTCACACCTCCCTGGGACAGGAAACCTATTGTCCAGGCCTCCCCTGCCGGAGTTTCGTCCAGCAGCAGGAGGCCAGACTCGTGTCTGTGGCAGTAGCATCCATTTTGTGATGCCAGGCTCTGGAAAGAAGTTACCGGACTCGTCAGAGTTAACATGCCTTTCCCTCTAGAAGGGTGGAATGCTACCCCCGCCGCCAGAATTGGCGGGGGGTAGTATTCCAAGATGTTTGACACCAAACACGACATGTTTCGGTGCAGCCATTCCATAATTAGCATTTTACCGCGAGGATATAATGCGTTTAAGAGTATATGGTCAGGCTGCACTACAAACAGCATCAGAGATGGTCTCCGAACGCTGCAGAGGGGCCCTGCTCATGCAGGGGCACCCTCTCACATAGAAACCATGCACTCTGCCTTTAGGATTGATAAGGCCTGCCTTAGGAGTGACTTATAGGTTTATATGTGTGTATGCATTTAGTGATATAGGTAACCTATACCACAGCAAGGGGTGCATGCACCACCTTACCCAGGCTGCAGTAGCAGACCTGTGGTGTCAGTTTGGATGGCCTACCAGGGGTGGCATAATATATGCTGCAGCCCCTGGCAGGCCTCTGAGGTACCTATGCCCTTGGTACATAGTATACCATATACTAGGGACTTACAAGGGCACTCCAGATCCCAATCAGAGATGTGCCTAAGGCACATGGAATCCATTTTACAGAGAAAGCAGATAGACTGGGGCCCTGAATAGCAGGATCCCAGTCCAACTAAGTCATAAACCAGCAAAACACCATAAAAAAAGTGGGGGCAACCATATAGTCAGATTCCACCTTCCTACATGCACAAACTAAGCAAATTTACAAGAAAATGTCTCATCTGAGTCAGAATCAAAGAACTTCCTCACATGGGCCAATTAAGAGACAAAAAAACTCATTAACGCAGGTATGGTCATACTTCTGAACCGAAAGCAGTCTATCTTCAGTCTAGCAAGAGAACTGAATTTTCAGGAGCTGCCTCTTGCGTAAAATATGACGAATTCTCCAAACCGATTGCCCCCTTGTCTTCCACAATCGATTGAACATGTTGTTTGTATGGAATTATCGGCGCCCTTTAAACCCAGAGAGATAGAAGCAGCCTCGGGCCCTTTAAGCACAAGCCTCATTTTAAGTTTCTGGAGTGCTATACACAGATGGTAAGCACTTCAAGGATAACAGTGAGTTGGTGTTCTGCATTTATTTGATGGCCTGGTATGATCATTTAATTTTGACATATAGTACATTTATTTACTAAGTATTTCCTATGACACCAGCTGCCTCAGAACACTTTATACCATTTTACAGACGGTGCAACTATCAGTAGTGCAGCAGATTCAGTTGCACGGGGCCCCAGGGGTCTAAATTCCTGTGCACCCCTGGTTTGGCTGCACAGAAGTACACATGCATACAGGAGGGGCCCATGTTACATCCTTCCCAATCTGCTGCTCTGTTCCGGGGCGGGGCTCTGCCGGCCTCTGGTTCGTTGGGGATCTTCAAAGAGAACTCGTTCTTCCAGTCCGGGGCTCATTAGCCACCAGTGAAGGGGGGGCTGGGCAGGGGCGGGTGTTAAATATCCCTGCCTGCTGGGGCTTGTGTTTACTGCCGGAGAGGAGGCGCAGGGCCAGGGGAGCAGCTGGAGAGAGGGGCCACCGGAGCACAGGTACCGAGATTACAACTTCAGTGCAGTGGCTTAAGGCACCATTGTTTGCGGAGCTGGGCATTTCCACATGTGGAAGAAAAAGTTGTGTGCTTTTAGTGTGTGAAAGTGCACTGTGAAGGTGCAGAGGAGGAGTGGGCGGGATGTTGCTTTATACCCTCTGGGTTCACATGGAGTTGGCTGAGGCAGAAACCCCAATGGAGAGGGAAAAAAAGGTGCTAATCAGCAACGAGGGGGGAGGTCCTGACTGCAGCCCGCGTATCGTTTCTGCTGCTTTTCAATTTGACCATCAATTAGAGAGAGGGAGGAAGGGGCAAGGAAATGTGCCGCTTGTGTTGGAAATGCAGCTCAGCGGGGCTGGGATCCAGGCCCTCCCCACTGCATCACTGTCTCCCTGAGAACCTCCAGCCCAATCACAGGAAGCGGCCGCAAAAAATGTTTTCCACGAAAACTTTTTAAATATGATGAACTTGCATGATTGAACTTTCTTAAAGCAGCAGGGCTAGACGACCCCTCCCCACCGTGACCCGCCCCTACTCTAAACCCCGAAAGGCAAGTTCCCAGTCACACGCTGTTGTGTTTGATAACAAATACAGCGGACCAACGCTCTCCATTACAAATCGAGTCCCGTTATTAAACAAAAGATATTAGTTACTTTGCTGTATACATTGTAGCGTTGTTGTAGGTATTCGGGGTTATGCAGGGCCATTGGAATTATGCGACAGGAGACGCCCAAATTATGCGACACTTTAGCATGCCTCCCTGTCAGTGTAAAGACACGAATCCATCCGAAATATTTCCCTTTCAGGACGGACTCTTAACAGCTCTGAGTGTACGCGCGGAGTTTGTTTTCTGGAGATCAGATAAGCAGCGACGGTCACGCCCTATGTTTAAAGAAAAAGCTGCTTTTGCGTTGGAAAGTGGACTATGGTGAAAGAAGCGCAGCGCCCGGAATGTGTGCAACTGCCAGTGAAGCAGGCATGGCGAGCTGCTCCCTACCGGCTTCCATGGGGGTCACGGGCGAGTCCATGGTGAAGCCGGAGGAGGAAGACGAGGAGACCCTAAAAAAATATAGTGCTCACCAACTACAGATGAACACACAAAAGCGGACGAAAACTGTAGTTAGGCGGTGCTGCTTCCGGAATAAACGGAAGTGAGTATCGGAACAGCAGCCAATGAAAAGCCCAATAAGAAGAGCAATGCCAGAGTTAAACCAATGGCAAGCAGCAGTAGAAATTACCTTGAGTTTCACCCAACATACTGATTACTTAATGCCTCGGAGAGGCAGCGCATGCGCTGCCCTATGCGAGACCTAAAAAGGAGGGGCTCCTAGGCATCAGCTTGAGGCCGCTAGGAAGTGAGTACGAGCCAGCAGAGAGCTTCTGGCTCCCAGTAGTCTTGAGCCCCCGCCCCCCACATTTCTTACTCACCACTGGTAAACCTCGTGAGCCACGGGGCAACATCAGCAACTTCCTACCAGGAGGGTGGAGTCTCCAGCAGGCCGCACCTCGGGGTTCTAATCCGGGCTTTGCGTGTTGCTTCCCCTTTAAGGGATGGCGCTCCTCACGCCTACACAGTGCCGGGCAGGGAGGCATGCGATCAGCAGGCGCAGTGGCAGTCAGCTCTGATGCAGCCAACATGGGGCACCACAGAGTCGCGCCGGCTCTCGCACATCACAGGCAGCAGGGCACAGGCGAGGGCGGCAGTCGGGGCCAGCCGGAGACCACACACCAGCACTGCGGAATGACACGGACCCAGCACCCAGCTTCTGTTGGTCGTCGCAGCAGGCACCATGGCCTGCTGAGACTTATAGCCTGCAGCGCTGGGTGCAATGATGCAGGAGCTTGCATGGGGACTTTCCATCCCTCATCGCCAAAATTAGACTGGGGCCCTAGGCAATAGGCCTGATCTGCGATCACTCAGTAAAGTATCCACACGCACTCTGGATACTTTTATCAGCTAAGGCCATGAGCGACCTTAAGCCCATTTATTTGTATCCTTGGACCGTGCTCAGCCCTTGTATTGAAAGGTGACTACAAGGTATTGTAGAGGCCGGGTGGCTCTCTACAGCTAGAACCCATTTTGAAAAAGGCGGTGACAATGCTCATTCCCAAAGTGGTGACAGACCCTTCAGATTGCAGTGTCCATCTCACTTCTTCATCATCTCCATCATCATCATTATATTTTTATTTGGTTCGTAAAAAAAACCAAATAGGTACTTATGAAAGACATTCATAGTATGCAGTAAATAATAAAAATAGTATAAAAACGTATTAACATAGATGTCAAAAGTTTTGAAAAAATACTATCATCCTGTGTTTTCACAGTGCAGGCGGCAACCCGCCTGCACTTGGAAGGGGGATTAGAGATCCCCTTGCAGGCGGGTGCAGTCACTGACTGGGGATTGCCTGGGGGTCCAGAGGACACCGTTTTCCCCCTTGAAGAGGGCTGCCATCAGGGGGCACACTGACAGTGCGCCACCTTTTAAGTGGCACACTGTCTTTTTAGGTCTCGCCTACGCAGCGCGCATGCGCTCCTTAGGAAAAAAGACCTTTTGAGATCGATTCGGCTTTTCAGCCAAAACGTGCACGCGTTCCATTGCCTTCAATGGCAACGCGTGCACGTTTAGCATTCACTTGCGGGAGCGAGCGGCACCATATGGTAGCAATTATCGCTCCTGGCGCCGCTCGCTCCCGCAAGTGAATCGCGCAGGCTCCCTCCTCTCCCCCCTCCCCCTGCTGCCGTGCGAGGCGCGCGCGCTTGTTATATTGAGAAATGTCCAGCGAGGCTGCATGGTGAGTACTTGTACTGACACACACAGTTAATAATAGTAAGTACGACTACATCTTGTTTTGAGAAGCTTATCGTGGTCACATTCATATGAGGCACATGGGATCAGTGACTCTGACAGGCAGACACTTTTTCCTGAGGTTCAGGCTCAGTGTTGGCACTTTAGCATCTTGAGTTGCCTCCAGCCCAGCAACATGGCGTGATAGTACCTTGTGTAGCACACACAGGCCAAATCACCGTTCGCCTTGATCTCAGCACTATCCTTTTTGGCTGCATATAAACTGTCTTTGATCCGCACGTAAGCCTTGTGGTTTTCTTTTGTGAAATTTGTGTGAAACTTTTTATCACATTTCTGCTGCATGTCCGTGTTTGATCCTCCATGTGATTGAGAGCCCATGACTATAATGTGCTTTAAACAAGGAAGTCTCACAAAAACAACACTTTGTTCCACAGGCCAAATGATCTTCTGTGTTCTTAGATAAAAGAACTTCCGCATTTCGGTAGCAACCTTATCTGTGACTTGTATTTAATCATTATTAAGTACTCATTGAGGCAGAAATAAATTTAAAGCTACATCGTTACAGAGCCGAGCCCCAGAGTGAGACGTTCTTAACTGATCAGCGAGCACCTAGTCTTTTCACTGTATGCTCTTTCAGCAGCATAAACAAAGTCCGTGGGGCAGTGACAGAGCTGAAGTATGTGACTGGTGGCCTGTTGGTGCTGTTGAAGCAGTAAAAAAAAAATTTCAATTTAATTTTCTATCCAAACAGGTTCTTTATTTGAGCATCTTTTTTGTATTTAAAAGCCTTTTGTACATACAACTCGCCAACATATCCTTATCCAGAACTTCAAGACCAGTAGTTTTTCCTGAAAAATGATATTCGAAGAATAATACAAATGTAAATCGAGCACAAGCTTTGTACAGTTTAGTGAGTTTAGGCTATGTACCTATCCGCATCATCAGTTAGTCATTAGTTGATAGTAAAGTGTAGTGTTGCATGTCGTTGAAATGGGGTTGCAGTTTGTCTGAAAACCCTCCTGCTCGTATGGGAGCCACAAGATGCTTTAAGCAGCTCGCATTCGGACTTTGCTTAATTTCAGAATGGGTGTTTACTTTTTAAAATGGAACATTTGCTGATATATGAACTTGTTTCGACAGATTCGACTGTTATTGTGGGAGATAGACTGGTTCCTTTGAGGGTTCTACCTCCAAGAAATATTGATTTGCTTCTAACAACTAGAGTTTTGACGTTTGAATAATCGTTGCTGGTAGTTTATTTTTTTCTTCTTTTCTCCTGTTTTTGCAGAAAGGCGCATGCTTGGTATGAAGTGATTGTTCTTCCATGTATGTTATGTCTAACGTGTTGCCAGTGTGCTGTTTATTTACATTTTTTAGGGCTTTTCTGTTGACTCTCACTTTGGTTAAGAAAACAAGCATTGGCATAGCCAATAGGTCTCGCCTTTGGGACCTTATAAGTGTTTAGTTATCCAGCACACTATCCTTGGTGCAACAACATCAAGTGTTGCATGGCTAAACACTTATAAGGTCCCAAAGGCGAGACCTATTGGCTATGCCAATGCTTGTTTTTAAACATCTTTTTATTGGCATATACATAATACAATACAAAGATGTGCATTGAGAGCAGGGGTTATATAACACAAGGTGCAATAGGTTTTAACACACCATGGCATTCCAAAGGTTCCCAGGTCACATATATATTAAAAACCTACAACAGGGCATGTATGAACAATGAGCAGTAGAATCATGAAAATAGCCCCAGTTTCGTGGTAAGGCCCATATCTGCCCACCAGCAAACAGTTACACCTCATATAGCTCTATAACACTTTAAATAAGCGGGAGTCTGGGTTGTGAGCCCTCAGTCAGTAAATATAATATTTCAAGCACAGAGAACATCATACATGTGTACATACCAAGTCATATGATAAATGATGCCTCAAAGTAACAACTAACAAACCGGTCACCCGGTTGTCTCATAGGTAGGAGGGTGAAAGGGTCAGTACCGGAAATCTCAAACCAAAGAAGATGCAGGGTGACGGACCTGTTAGATAGCACCTCACTATGTTACTGCTACTGTATTTATAATAGTCGTGCACAGTACTCCAGCACCTGTCACCCTTTGGTGCCACTGGTTACATATTCATGAAGCAAATTGAGCATAAGGAGGTGCACCGAACAAAGCACATTTAGTCTATTATGATTTCTTCAATTTTTTCTTTATTTCAACATCGATAATTGCTCATAAAAACAGTCAACGCGTTTCGTTCCTCAAAACACAAACTTGTGGAACCTCATCAGGGCTGTAACAAATAACATAAAAACACATATAAGAACACATAAAATCCAGCCCTGGCAGCACAGCAATCCAGCCGGAGGAGGGGGGAGATGAGGGGCACCCCAATAAGCGCAAAGGCTCCACCCTAGTGGGTCAGCAGGGGCGGCTCGCACCCTGCCAAGGACATTCTGTCAGTTGATCCACACCGATACGTCCTCCGTTGATGTAGTGGGTGATGTGACGTGGCGGGCATCCCATGCCGAAGCAGCTCTGCCAACGGCCTGCGCCGCACACTCCTGGTGTCCTCCCTCTGTAGGGCCCTCTCCTCCGCCCTAGCCCAGATATCAACGTCTCTCTCCCATGTCGCTACAGTGGGACCCCTCCTATTTTTCCATCTCGGGGCTATGCGCCGCCGTGCCACGATCAAGGCGAGAACTATAAATCTGGTGCCAACCCTTCGCGCCCTGGGCCTGGAAAACAACCCCAAAAGACATACCTCCGCGCCATAAGGCAATAATGGCAGACCAGAAGTTCTGAAGTACCGGGCATTCCCACATCATGTGCTTGAGCCCTGCATCTGGTTCGTCACATCTCAGACAGGCTTGGAGTTCGCCCCCGTACATGACCTGCAATCTGTGGGGAGTCAGGTAGGTCATGTGTAGATAGTTAAACTGGACATATTTAAAGACAGCAATCCCAGAGACTCTCCTGGGGCCCTCCTTGGATCTAGCCCATTCTGCATCTGTCAATTCCCTAAATATCAGCTGAACCCATCTCTTCCGTGTTCCAGGCAGTGGTGGTGTGACCATAGTCAACAGTGCTTTATAGAGCCATTTAACCAAATGCCTCGCCGAACCCAGTGTTGCCAGTACCTCCAGCACTTTGTGTTTGTCCGGTAGCCCTACACTTCCTGGCCACATACCCCTAAACGTCCCAACCAGGGTATGGTATGTTAAGAATTGGGCAGGGGGAAGCCTGAATTGCTCCATGAGATCATTCAGTGGTAGTAGTTCTCCTAGCTGAAAGCAATCTCTCATTGTCACTAGGCTGGCCGCCGTCCAGTCAGCATGTTGTGCACCAGTAAACGCCGTGGGGGAGTCCCATGCAGTATCCCCACCAATGGTAGATCCGGAGCGTATATTTGCGCCCTATGCATGCGTCTTCAAAATCTCCGCCAGAACTGTAGTGCCACCCTCAATAATATCCCTGGTGTGGGTGTAGGTGTCTTCGGGTCGAGAAGCTTAGCCAGCAAGTGGCCTTGGTAACTCGCCTGCCCAACTGGGCCCAGCAAGTCAGCATCTCCGCCGTCCAGCCAGTGGGCCATCCACTGCAGCTGGGCAGCCAAAAAATATAGTTCAAAATCCAGCGCACCCAAACCCCCCTCCCCTGGAGCCCTCTACAGCACAGACAAGGAAGTCCTATTTCGCCCACCATCCCAAATCAAGCCAAGCAGCAGTGAATCCAGGTCATTGAACCAGGTACGTGTGAGTAGAACCGGGAGGTTCACAAAATAATATGAGTCTAGGAAGCATAGTCATTTTGGAAAGGGTGATATGGGCCATCACCGGGAGCTTCAGGGAGTAGCAAATCTGTATGCTGGTCCTGAGGGATCTGCACACGCACCCCATATTACCGTCCCTGAGGTCCTCCAAGTCCCGGAACACCAGAATACCATTTACAGAAGCCCAATCGCGTGTGTCACACCGTCCCGGCCGTCTCTCAGGTAGAGCAGTCAATCATCTCCGTATGTGGGAGCAAGACTAGAGGCAAACACTGAATACATTTCCGCAGGGGGCCAAACAATTCCGCAGGGAGACAGACAGGGCCCGGGTTTCCCTTCAGCCATCTTTCGGATAGCTTGTCAAATTTCCAGGGCTCTAACGGCGCCCCAGATCCTCACACACCATCGGATCCAGTGTAATCAGTGTCAGAGACCGAAGGAAATCCTCCACCTTCGTCATTACGGGCGGCACCGGGCTGGAGCAAAGGGTTTTATAATAATCGTGGAAGGCGGTATTGATGGCTTTACGGGCATACAATGGCATGTTTTCCCCAATAGTAATCTGTGTTATGGGGGCATCCCTGGATTCTGGGCGTACCAGCCAGGCCAGAAGCCTGCCCGAAAGGCCCCCCTCTTCATGCATTTGCTCTCAGAAACATTGCAGGTCCAGGCAGCGGAGTCTTTCCATGGCAGCATTATAACTACCTTTTGTTTCTGCAAGTGCCTCCTGTCGCCCCCCTCAGAGTTTACCCTATTACCTAGGCTGTGTAAGCATCACTCAAGAGCGGCAAGCTCTTTATGGAGCTACCCCCTGGCGGCAACCATCTGTCCCATACATTGCCCCCTCATCACCACCTTAAAGGTGTCCCATTTGATGAGGAGGTTCCCAGTGGAGTCCCGGTTAAACCGAAAGTATTCTGCAATAGCAGATTGCAAGGTGTCCTTAAAACAGGAGTATTCCAGAAGTGACGGACAGAGGCGCCAGACGGGTGCCGTCGGAGGGTCGCAGCAGGGGCGGAGATAACAGTAAGGTAGAATGATCGGACAATGCCTGACCTAAATATTCTGTGTGGGTAATGCTTAGGCAGAGGTCAGGGGAACATTTGAACATGTCCAATCATGTATGCATTTTGTCGGGCATGAAAAATAGGAATAGTTGCGCACCTTGTCGTGTTGCACCCTCCAAATGTCTATCAATCTCCATTGGCCCACCCAATCACCAAAGCCCCTGGACGTCCTGTAAGCGGTCGCCCCACGAAGTAGGGGCGTGGATCTATCCATCTGTACATCTGCGACACAGTTAAAATCACCCCCCAGCAATAAATCGTCAGCATCAAGGAAAGAAAATGGTATGGACAATGCTTGCTAAAAGGGGATCTGGTCCTGATTCGGTGCATAAACACTACCCAGTGTGACCTCTCTACCCAGGAGCCTGCCCATATCTAACCTCAGGGTCTATACTTGAGTGGATCACCTCAAAGGGGGTCCCTTCTGTGACCAATAGTAACACTCCTCGAGAGTAGGCAGAGTATGAAGTGGCAAATATCTGACCACGCCATCTACAATGTAGCCAGGGGATTTGCGGCGCTGTGAGATGCATTTCCTGCAGCATGACAACCTGTGCTCCTCTAAGACACAGATAGCGATGAATAGTATGCCTCTTAGAGGCCGAACCCATGCCCCGGACATTCCAAGTCAACATTTTAATAGTACCACAGGAGGAAGTCATGTCAACCAGTTAATATTCTATCCCAGCACCTCAACCCCCAGGTCCCGCCCCGACGCCCCCCACCCAAGCCAGCATCGACTCACGCCAACCAGGTGACCAAAACATTGAACCCCAACCATTAACTCCCACTCCCAAGGGCAGTCCAGCAATGGCTGGCCGTCCAAACCTGTTGAAAAGAAGAAACATGCTGAAGCGAAGGCCACCCATCTTGTATCCGTGCTGACCCTCCCAGGGGAATAGACAAAGGTGACCAAGCCAAGCAGGCCCACGCCGGCCCATCCAAAGTAGGATTCTAGAAGGGAGAGGGTCATTCTAGGAGCACAACAACCTGGGGCCCCTCACCCGGGCCAAGCCAGAGCTGAATAGGGGTGAAGGAAAAGATAGTAGCGCCCCATGGCCCACCATTCTGAGAGTCACCGAGGAGAGAAAAACAAGCAATAGACGCATTAAATTATGTCATCTACAGTTGTGGCGTGATAATAGGCATATCCTTTCTACCCAATGCTGAGCTCCCAGAGTATGAGGCCACTGATTAGTGGTCAAGGGTGTGTCTATGTCCCCTACAGATTTCTCGGAGGAGACCATCTCCGCTACAGCTTGCAATGCGGCTCTGCATTCTAACTCAGTCTAGGAGAAGGAGGGACGCGCAGCCTGCCCCGGAGGGTGCCCTTGAATGCTTTTCTTGTTTTTCGCCAAGCAAGTGCCGACTTCCCCGACACTTCCGCCTGGAGCGCACCCATTTTGTAGGTGTCAATCGAGGTCCATGCTGCCTTCGGGGATTTGCAGAAATGTGTTTTGCCATCGAGCATAATACAGAGTCGGGCCGGAAACATCATGGAGTACTGTATACCCTCTGCTCAAAGCGCCTTCTTGGCCTCACCGAAAGAGGCGCGCTGTTGTTGTACCTTAGCAGTAAAATCTGGACAGATAAGTACTCTACTGTTCTCGACTTCTAAAGGGCCATGTGAGCAGGTACACTTCAGGATTATATCCCAATCTCAATAGTGCAACAGTTTTACTATCACTGGTCAAGGGGGCCTGCCTGGTGCCAGGGGCTGTGCATATACCCGGTGGGCCCTTTTCCAGTGCGAAGAATTTTGTAAGGCGTTCAGCTGCTACTGTTGAAGAAAGCCAGTCCTCTAGGTAGGTGACCATATCCATTCCCTCAACTCCCTCGGGTAGGCCAATCAGGCAGATATTACTCTGTTGATTCCTTCCTTCTGCATCCTCTGCTACAGCGTGAGCAGTCCGGCTGTCAGACCCTCAACTTTACGATGCACAGCCTTATGGTCCGGGAGTAGCTCCCCCAGTGTCTGTTCTGTGGTCTCAACCCGGTCCAACAGGTACCGGTGTTCTGCATGCAGCAGCCCCAGTCCCACAGAAACTACCCCTTTGTCCTGCTGTAGCATGGCCTTGGTGTCTGCAATCACTGCCAGTACTATGTCCAGGTCAGAGCGGATTGAATCGTACACCGGCTCCTCTTATACCCCCTGCTCAGGAGGATGCATCGATGACCCCTCCAGGTCTGGCTGCTGGGCCCCTTGCTTGGGTCTGAGTTTCCTCATCCCTGAGAGTGGTGTGTGGCAGTCACCAGATTTCCAACTGCCGAGTATGCCAAAGCCCAGATGCAGCCGCTGGGCAAAACCCCCCCTCTGGGTTCAGGAGAATTGGGTGAGGTCCTCCGCAGTGTCTGCGCCACCTATGAAAGCCCCCCTGGGTTGGGACGCAGCATCCGTGTGTCCATTCAGGCCCCCAGAGCTCCCCCAGGAGACAGCAAGCCCGCCGCGAAGTGTCTTGGGGAATCCCCAACAATGGGTGGGGTCTGGGTTGCTACTGCGTTAGGGGAGACGCTCCAACATTTCCACTCATTTTCACTCAGTGTTCCGAGGGTTAGTCAGTTGCACCAAACCAGAATCTGTCCGCTTGTGCCCCTCTTCTTATGGCCCCCAAGGGCCTCCGTGTGACAGCCACGATTATGCAACAAGTGTCGGGGGCAATGCGGTCTTCTTCATCTCCACCCCCTCCAGGGTCATCACCAGCTGCCAGACTCTGTGTGCCCTGGGCTCTCGAGTCAGCACCCCTATGTAGGCCAGAGGGCCGTCGCTTATCCCCAGGTTGTGCACAAATAAAAAATGCCCTCCAGGCGGTCTGGCAGGGCCAGATCCACCACAGTCTGTTTTCCCCTGGGGGCTCTCCTCAACTCCCCAGGGGTCCCACCACTACTCACTGCTCCGCCGGCAGTCGTCAGGTCTGCCCAAGCCCGACTTCCCTCATATCATGGGCTCTGGCACAGGCAGGAAGACGGGGTCGGTAGCCAGGCAGGACACTTCACCTCCCGCAGCCCCCCTGTCAGGACACACAGGGCAGCAGCAGCCCCACCACCTGGGTTTCCTCTGCTGCACTTGCAGGCCCAGTGCAGCAAGCTACAGGCCGTCCAGGCCTACCTCCCGCCTCTATCATACGCAGCTCCCCGGGAGCAGTGCCGGGCTGCGGGAAGCACACGCCCCCCCGGGGCCTCAGTTTTCTCTGGACCCCGACCGGGGCCGGACTGCCCTCCACTAAGCTCCGCAGCCTTCAGGGCCTCACTCGACCCTGGGTGGCCCACAGGGAAGACCCCGGCTCCTACCAGCAGTCTCAGCCGGGTCCGGGGGAGTCACTGCCACGGGAGGCCCAGCGCATCGGCCGCCATGTTGATTCGGCAAGGCCACCACCCGGTTTGCACCGCGCCCGCTTAGTGAATCATGGCCCTGACAATGGTATAACCACTGAGGGGCATAAAATCCCCAAAAAATGGAACACTCGCCAAGGGTATCGGGTACCCGAAAAATGGTGACCTCTGGGTGGGGTGCAGGCTGCCAACAAAACTGATGTTCTTGGAGAGAAGTGGATTTGCCACATGTCGACATCCATTGAGGCAGGACATTTGTGGGAGGGGTGTGGATAGGGAACTGCTGCTTGCTCTTAAAAAATGTTTTTGCAACCATTCACAAAGGGGAAGGGGCCCCTTGGGGCCCTCTTCCCATTTGCAAATGGGTTATCACCAAATGGGTTATCACCAACTTGTAGTTGGTGACAAAATGTAAATGTTTCGCGACTGCATTTCAGTTGCAAAACATTCATACATCCCTCTACGATTCGGTATTAGTAAGGGACGCCCTAAACACTCCCCTTCCTGATACCGAATCACAAACCCAATTTGCAATTCAGTAATAGGTACTGAATCATAAATAGGACTTTGTACATTAAAAAATGTTTTTTTGTGCTCACAATGTATAGCAGTGTGTGAGAGATTGTGCTAAGAGGGATCCTTTTTTCATATTCTTTGGACTTGGGAAACGTATGGCCCAAGTAATGGGGACCAGGGTTGTGAATTTGGCCAAACTGTTTGTATTGTTGAATATATGGGGTGAGGAGGTGGTCCAAATACTTGAAACTATGGATGGCCCTCGGCCTGATTGTGGCAAAGCTACATTTTGCCAGGCTAGAGAGAGACACCGACTATAACACTGGAACAAAAAGACTGGACTGGTGAACGCTGGGGGAATTAGTGATATCTGAATGTAGGCGATGCCCTCGAAAGTGAAGGCAATTTGAGGCGAATAGAAATCCTATAGGGGACTCTGAGAAACGAGTCTCTTGGGATACAGTAGCCATGGAAGGAAAGGGGATTGAATGGGTGTATATGCGATGGACTGGCAATGCTGATAGACATCCCACTGTATTCCTGGGGGTTTATTGCTCACTGCTAACTACCTGGCTAATTCTGATGTTAGTGACATAATGTTATTTGTTCTGTATACAAATCTGAATACAAATATTTTATTAAAAATGAGCTTGCTCTACTTGTATGTAAAGCAGAGTAACATGGTGGGAATTATCTAACTTATTAGAATCGCCTTAATCCTTGGAGCTTACGTGTAAAGTGATCTCTTACTTAAGAGTCTGCACTCGACTGCCTCCATCTTCCAACTCTTTACAAAATGCCTTCATTCCCTCATCTCCAATGTTATTTCCAGACAGGTCCAGGTTGGTCAGGTAGAGGTTTGTCCTGAGAGCTCTGGCAAGATGACCACAGCACTGGTATGAGAAATCACAGCATATCAATCTGCAACAACAAGAGTGACAAACATGGCTACATTAACGGCAGTCTCACAGTGACAAGCTAAAGCCACTCGGCTGACCAGTTTGTGCTAACAAGAAGAGCGCATTGTTTCTTACGTTGTGTGGTGAGACCAGTGGTAATCATAACACATCACAATACAATCAAAATCAAAGGTTTCTATGAACTGAAGATATTATGTTGGATTCTGTAGAGGAGACAAGTTGAAGGACAGATATCTATTGTGGCCTTCTAAGGGGTTTAGCATATTATTTATTCAAGCAAATTGTATGGTTGCGTTAATTCACAGATGACTATTCCATCGTTTTTCGACTTGAAAACTCATATATATACCGCTGAACGGGATTACACCAAATTTGAGAGAAAGGTAGATATTTTTCCAGACAAATACCTTTTCTTGATTTGGTGTAAATCCATTCAATAGTTTTTGAGAAATTAAGGGAAAACTACATTTGTATATATAGGGACGAAGATTCTCCGTGAATCCTACAGTCTCCGTGGTGAAATCTGATTTGCAGCCAACACTTCAACCAGGAAGTGTTGGCAGCTATCTTGGGACTCGGCTTCAGCCAAGTATCACATAAAAGGGGAAAAAAATCAGACGGGGCAGGGTAGGAATGCCCTGACCCCCCAGGCCTCTTGGCGGGCATCCCTCAGGGATCCCGACTTGGGCAAAAAAGCATTTAAAAAAAAACATTTGGGCAGGAGTCGCACTGGACTCACGGCTCCCCCCGAAAAATAAAAAGCAAGAACTGCAGGCTCCTGCACTTCTCTACAATTTAGCCCCCCCGGGTGGGCCAGGTCCTGGGGGCATGTGGGCTCATAGAAAATTTAAAGGAGGGGGCGCACAGGGCCCCCCTCCTGAGGCTCATTGAGCCCCAGGGACCACCACCTCCCAAGGGCTAAAGAAAGATTAATGGGGGCTACTCAGACCCCCCTGAGCCCCGGGGACCACCACTTCCCTGGGGCTAAATAACACCCACAAATAAGTCCCCCACAGTGGGATAGCTCAGACCTCGTCAGAGGCCACGCCCCCTTCCTCAACCACCCTGTAAATGTGCCTCCTGATGCACTTGCTAGTTCGGGGATGAAGTCCCCTTGGCTGCTGAGGGTTGTTTGGGGCCAAGAACCACTATTGTTGCCACAAGTAAGTCTCCCACAGCAGGAGTCCTCAGACCTCTTCGAAGGCCCGCCCCCTTTCTCAACCATTCTGCAAGTACACCTACTGGTGCACTAGTGGTTGGGGGATGAAGTCCCCATGGCTGCTGAGGGCCGTTGGGGGTAAGAACCCCTATTGTTGCCACAAGTAAGTACCCCACAGCAGGATTGTTCAGACCTCATCAGAGGCCCCGCCCCCTTTCTCAACCACTTTGGGAACGCGCCTCCTGGCACACTACTCTTGAGGGATGAAGTCTAGGGCTGAGTGCGCCAGTAAACTCCGCTCTGCCAGCAGTTGGGGAGTTTTTTTCCCTATTCCGAGAGGAGCGCAGAGTGGCAAAACTTTGCAAACTCCGCTGGCAGAGCAGAGTTTACTACCCACCTCTATCAGAGACTCACACACCCACTCAGACACTCATATACCCACTTACAGCCACAATCATACTCTCTCACATCCACTCACAAACCTACTCAGACACTCATACACCCACTGAGACACTCATGCACTCATTCACCACACACTCAGTGTCAAAGGTTAGTGGTTACAGTTAGGAAATAAAATTTAAAAACCTTACAAATTCACTCAGAAAAAAACAAAGGTTACAGGGATATTATTGTTATGAAATGGAATTAAAAAAACTGTAGAAATTCACTGAAAGAACCAAAGGTTACAGGTATGAAATAGTTATGAAATAGAATTTAAAAAACCTTCGAAAGTCACGGAAAAAAACAAAGGTTCCAGGGAAGTTATAGTTAGGCACAAATTTCACTCGTACAAAACCAATGAAATTCAGCAGTTATAGTTACCTGAGCTAACTATAACTTAAGCCCTCTAAATGCACTGCTTATGACCTCACATATTATATCACTCATGACATGGTCAGTGACATCACTGATGACATCATCCATAGAAGCACTCACACACCCATACAACCTTTCATATGCCCACTCACATGCCCATTCACAGACCCATACAAGTTCTTACACAACCATTCACTTATCTATAGAGCCACTCATACACCCACTCACTCACTCATAGAGGCTGATCATACAACCAGTCAGTCATCCATACAGCCACTCACTTATCCATACAGTTACTGACACACCCAGTTATTTACCTATATAGCCAATCACACACCCACTCACTCACCCATACAGGATATCAACAGAGTCACTCACACACCCATACAACCACACAAAATAAGGGTGCATTTGTAATGTTTATTCCCATAGGAACGCTTCGTCGAACTTACAGCCCGAACTGCTGGATGGAATTATATCAAATTTGGCAGAAAGGTAGATGTTGTTATGCAGATTGTGCTTTTTGTTATTTGATGCAAATCCGTTCAGTATCTTTTGAGAAATGTTAGTTGAAAATTATAGTGATATCTCTGGCTGCGGATATTTCGCGACGATTTCTAGGGGTGCGTCAACGGGAATGCTGAGATTGGCTAGATGCACCCTGGACAGAAAGTTACGGCTGCAATTTTATTGATTGGAAACGGTTCCCCGGGCTAAAAATTTCTGTGAAAGCTAACATAAGGGGTCAGGGTGGCTGACCCCATCTTTGAGAAATGGGGGTGTTAGTGACACAACTTATGTGTCTAAACGTTATTTTTTTAATCACGCACGATATTCGCAATGATGACACGACCACCAGTGTGGCCCCCCTGTACCGTTGAGGGGACGTTGGGACTATCGCAATGCGGTGATTGCGGGCACCGACGTCATTTCGAGTCCCGGCATCACAGCAAAAATGGAAAATAGGTTTTAAAGATGGTTTTTATAGAAACTCACTAGAAAAACATGACTTTAGACAATACAGTAATAAACCCCTAGTACCAAAAATACTTTAAGATGTGTGCATATATGTGCTTTTCAGTCTGTAAAAAAGCACAATCGTCACGGGTACCAACGTCATTGCGACTCTCGGCGTCACCGCAAACACGGAAAATAGGTTTTAGAGATGTTTTTATAGAAACCACTAAAAAAAATCACTTTAGACAATACAGTAATAAACCCCAAGTGTGTAAAATACTGTAATATGTGTGCATTTTTGTGTTTTACACTTTATGAAAAAGGCACAATCATCACAGTTAACGACGTCGTTGCGACACCATGAATAACTGCGAAAATGGAAAATAGGTTTTTTAAGATGGCTTTTAAAGAAACTTAGTACAAAAACATGAGTTTAAACATGTTTTTTAAAGAAGCATGTATATAGTAATAAGTGTAGTGCAAGGTTTAGAATGGATTTTTTTTTTGTTAATATTTTTGCATGTGCTGGTGGCCGTTGAATGTCTGCTTTTGTTTTGCGATTTCGCAACTTACTCGCGACCACCGCGACGTCATTGCGAAGATTCCCATAAACTAAAAAAAAGGATTTTTATAAAAAAAATAACTAACTTTCGGGTATTAGGGTGGGTCTGACAAGAGCCTGTGTGTTGATTTTATCTATATGACAGCTACACATAAGACCCGATGCAGAGTTTCAGGTTACTTAGAAACACCCTGTTGCCTTCGTCTGTAAAGTGCACTCCATCATTTCTATAAATTCCATGCATGACCATGCAATGGTCTTTGAGGAATGCAGAAACAGTTTTATTAACATGTTTCCTGGCTTTGTCCATCTGTGGACAGAATTGGTTTGACTACATCCATTTCTGTCTGTGGCCTGTATTAGAGTACACCAAGACAGTGTGAGGGAAAAGTGACATCAGTTCTGCAAAGGTTTCCTTCATTAGGATTTCCAGCCCTACCCCAGTCAATGTACCTAGGACATTGGCACCACAGTGCACAATTATGAGGTGAGGAGCTTGGCAACCCACAATGGTTTTAACCAAAGCCAGCAACTGATGAAACTTTAACCCTCTCTGTCCAAACCAAGTAATCTCTACATTTAGCAAAATCAAGTCCCTGTAAATACCTCTCTTTTTGCAGCCTCTTTAGCCCAATAGACATAGCCGTGGCCAACAATCCACACTCTAAGCATTTTGAAGTGAAGGAGTAATAGCAGTCAGGAGAAGGCTAGAGCTGAATACGGTAGTTCTCCAAATGAAAAGCAGTAAAAATGAAGGTATTTCCTTTTTTCTTTTTTTAAAAAAGATATATTTCATTGGATGCTGTCAGCATGTAAGTGAATAAAATTAGATTGTGTGTTGGATGCATTAGCAAGAAGTCCTATTATTGGCTGTTGTTTAAAAAAGAAATGTAATACATACATGGATATGCTTTTGAATCTTTGGTGCAAACCACACCTGCTGTATCTGTTTTGGAAGTAGTGTGGTCCTTCTAGAATGTCCTGTGAACTTGTGACCTACTGGTTTCACTGGGTTGCTACACACACTCAGCTAAGAGTGTATTAGGGGAAGGGTGTTAAAGAGACAGAACATTTTTGAGGAGTTATGGCACAATTTAAGTAATGATAAACTTTAATTTCCAACCCAGGACTATGTAATAAACTGTTGTGCAATATTTAAATTTAAAAAAACAACTGAAGCTAAATAAAGGTTTGGACTCCCGTTTTATTTTCGCGATTAGTCTGCGATGATTGCAAAAACACATACAAAAACAACAATTGATGGACAGAATGCAGAACAATGTCGTACATTCACCCCAGTACAGAGATCTGGGCCTAAATCCATTGTTTTTTTGCTCACCATGCCATTCCAGTTTGGACCCCGCCATATGCAAATCAGTCTTGACCCTGCGCCCAATGGGAACAGTCCAGCCCAAACTGCCAGGCCAGGTCCTCCCTGGACTGGAAACAAGCATCCTAGGACCGGTTTCGGGCTTTCAGCCCTCATCAGCCAGGATAGCTTGACTCCAGTGGCATGGAGAGCACGGGACCCACGTCTGGGCATACCCGTCCCACTCGGGGTGACAAATGCAAAAACTACAATTGATGGACAGAATGCAGAACAATGTCGTACATTCACCCAGTACAGAGATCTGGGCCTAAATCCATCATTTTTTTGCTCACCATGCCATTCCAGTTTGGACCCAGCCATATGCAAATCAGTCTTGATCCTGCGCCCAATGGGAACAGTCCAGCCCGAACTGCCAGGCCAGGTCCTCCCTGGACTGGGAACAAGCAGGGAGCACATGGCTTGGCAGTTCGGGCTGGACTGTTCCCATGAGGCACAGGGTCAAGGCTGATTTGCATATAGCTTTGTCTGAACTGGGGTGGCGAAGTGAGCTAAAGAACGATGATGGATTCAACCCAGATCTGTGACTGGGGGTGAGTGTCTGAAAAGTTTCAGCACTCCGTCCATCATCTCCTTGTGTTTGCTTTGCAAAAACAAAGACCGGAATCTCTTTTTGAAAGAGAGGGAAAGGGTTAACAGATGCTAACCATTGACAAGTGGAGATAGAGTAGTCTAAATGAAAGACATGATTTCATTTGCTGTCTTTCTCATGAGCATAGAGTGGAAAGTTGAAGAGGTTGCAATTTTATAGTTGGTTTCCATGAGAGTGGTGTACCATTCTTGTGCTTAGTTTTTGCAAATCCTAACAGTGTCAAAACTATGCAAAAACAGCTAAGCTAAAACAACAATATAATCTATGAACTCAATTCGTTAGTATGTACATAACTTTTTAATTATTTTGAAAAATTACATTAGAAATGAAGATGTATACAGGAGTTTAATAAAAAAGAGTATCACAGTGAAATGAAACAATATATCAGATGAACTGTATCTCACAGAGGACATGTGTTTAAGATGTTAGTACCAAATGTTTTGAGAAGCAAGAGGAATATTAATTAGAGCCCCTTTATTCGATTGTGTACTCTATAGAAAAACAACAGTATAGTATTGTTGAAAGTTACAATGAGGAATGTATTCAAAACTAAGAATGTTTTAAATATCTAAGCCTCATGTGCAGAACAGACAGACCTATGTTATTTGCATTCTGGGAACTGTAGTACTTTTAGTCACATTATTAAACAGGAGTAATGTAGTCATGAATAAAAGCTAAGAAGATGCGCTGCGCCTGTATATGAATTATTTATAAAGTAATAATACTTGTTAGGTATGTATTAGGAAGTGTGTGGCAATGTGCTTCTTAACTTATATGACCGGTTTGCATATGTTTAGATGGTGTGATATGGTTTTTCTGGGTGCAGATAGTTATATGCACGATGAGACTCTTGAGTTTACTTAAAGATGTAGAGAACTATATATTTTGGGAAAATGGCCTGGAGGAGTATATCTAGTATGAAATCACATATATGTTTACATGGTGATCTATGTTCTTTAAGGCTTTAGAAAATGTCATGTATAAGGTGAGGGTGGTATATTTCTTTAAACATGCTGTGTTTAGAATTGAGGAGGGATAATAGTGCAGAATGTCTATTCTTGTGCTAGCTTCACTTGGTGTGCAAAGTTTCTTTGCAAAATGCTGAATATATGTTTTAAAAACGCAAGAAATATTTGAGAAATGATGTAGGTATGCCATTAAGAAAACGTTTTGTTCTTTAAAAAAGTAAGAATTGTTGTTTTCAGTTTTAGAAACTTACTGATGCATGTGCACGATGTGTAACAGAGCAATGTATGCTCCTAGATAATTATATATCAAGTGTGATATGCAGACTTCTCTCACACATAGCTCAGTAGAAAAGGATAGATACACTAAAATAGTTAGTTTGATACTGACAGATTGACTTAAACAATGAGTCACATCTGTTATGTATCTAACAGCAATAGAGGTACTTTCACAGTCAGCCAGGCACTACTCAGACACTCATCCAATCACCCAGCGACTACGCAGGCAGTCATTGAATCACTCGCGCAATATCCACGCTCTTGTTCAATCACACAGGCACTACACCTGCACTCTTGCAATGACACAGGCACTAATTATGTAGTCATTGAACTATGCAGGCCCTACCCATACATTCATTCAATCACCCAGGCACTAAACATTCACTTATACAATAACCAAGGTTGTATCAAAGCAGTCATCCAAACACCCAGGCACAACCCATGCACTCATCCAAACACCCACTTACATCCCATGGACTCATCGAAATACTGAGGCACAACCCATGCACTCATCCAATTACGCAAGCAGTACCATTGCAGTGAACCCATCACCCATCCAGTACCTAATACAATCACCGCAGCAGTACACTTACTTTCATCCAATCATGCTAGCTTTAACAATGGACTCATCCAATCACTCAGACACTAGCCATACTCTCATCTAATCAGCCAGGTACTACCTATGCATTCATTCAATTATCCAGGCACTACCCATGTACTTATCCAATCACCCAGGCACTACCTGTTCACTCAACCAAAAACACATGTGCAGCAGCCATATACTCATCCAATCACTGAAACACTACTCATGCACTCATCCAATCTACCAGCTGCTATGTATGCACTTAACTGATCACATACGCACTATCCATGCACTCTATAAATCACCTATATACTATGCATGTACTCCTGCAATCACCCAGGCACTACAGTGCACTCATTTAAGCATCCAACCACTATCTATGCGAATATTGAATTATTGAGGCATTAGTTAACGCTCATCTAATCATTCAAGCACTACTCATGCACTCATTCAAACACTCAGATAGTGATATACTCATGCAAACACGCAGTCAGTAACTATGCAGATATGGAACAACCCACAGAGTTCCCACATACTCACGGAATCATCCAGGTACTACCTATAGCCTCAGGGAATCGGCTAGGCACTACCTATGCACTCATTCAATCATTCAGTCATTCAGTGAGTATTGATGTACTCAACCACAAACACATGTATTTACAAGTTTTAGTGAGGAATATGTAGTCTTTTAGAACCATCTGGTGAATTATATATGCAACCTGTCACACACTCTTTGTATGTACTCGGAAGAATTAGTTAGCTAAATGCTCTGATAGAGATTAATGTGCAGATTTTTATATGCACTGTTTCCCAAAATTTAAATCTGATGCACCTGGGGGCATGGCTTGCCGCTGACAGGAATGGCTGCCTCTCAGTAGAGCACCGCAGCGGTTCGGGAGAGTCGAGCCCCTTCAGACCACATGTTTTCATGTGGTGCCGCTCTACTTGGCCCCGTGCGGCCATGAAGACATCCACTTCTGTTTGCAACCGCTGAAATCTATTTCTTCACCAGCAGTGAGCAGTATTTTTTTTTAATCCGGCCAGCGCGGTTCCTCACAGGACTTGCGCCCACCATTTTGTTTTTTATCGCGGCAATGATTCCCTCTACTAAGCGATAGAGGTATTTTTTCACCAATTCTTTCAGCGTCTTTACTCACAGCAGTGTTCTCTATGTATTCTTCATGCTGGAAGCCTGTCATTAAGTATGACTGCCAGAAATTTCATTTAGTGGATTCTTGCATTTAGTTTCCTCCTCAAAGACATTTCTGGTGACTCCTGTTCCTGTATAGGTTCCCTGAGGTCCTACTGCCTTAATTTTTGACAGCATCTGTGTTTCTTATAATAATTTTCCTCTGAACATTTTTTTATTGATGAGGCGAAGGAATATTATTTTCTCTATAATATCATTTTTCAAGGCACATCTCTCCAGTATATAAAGCTTCTTATTTCTTTGGCTCTTTTCTGTATGGGGAAGACAAAGCCTGTCCGTCGTGCTGTTAACACCTCTTCTACTCCTCCGTCTGTGGTGGATTAAAACCCTTTTAGTTTTCTTCAAGAGACTATGGTGGAGTCAGAGCAAGGTGTGGTGCCTTTTCCAATAAACGCAACTTCCTCAAGTATTCCACTTCCTACTTCTTAAATAACAACTACCTTTGCTGTTACTTCGACACTTTCATTAGGAAAACGGGTTAAAAAGGACCCTCCTTCACCAACTGTATCTCCTCCACCAATATCCATGGAACTAATCCTTGAGGAAGTACAAGCGCGTAAACCATATATGGAAGAAACTAATATACATCTTCAAAATTTGGATGATAAATGGTCTACTATGGAGAGTAAAGTCGTTCAAATAGAGACTAGAGTGGACTCTTTTCAATCTGTTGTGAGTCAAGTTCACTCTATACAATTGCAAATCTCACAGCTTCAGAAGCAGGTTGAGAATCTTGAAAATCGTAACAGGCGCAATAACCTGCATATTTATGGATTAGCAGAGGGACCCGAAGGCTCTAATCCTATCACCTTTTTTCAATCTTTTCTCTGAAAGATTCTTAGTCTTCCTGATATGACAGCATTAAATATTCAAAGAGCTCACTATTTATGTCATAGTCCACAAACTGCATCTTCATCTAATAAGCCAAGAGGTGTTATCCTGTATTTTTTAGAATACACAGATTTGTTGAAGGCAGGCATGCAAAGGAAGAATTTCTTGGCAAGGTTCCACTCTTTTCTTTTCCCAAGGTTATTCTAAAGCAATGGCAGATAGAAGGAAGACGTTTTTAGACATGAGACCAGCGCTTCTTAGTATTAATGCCAGATTTTGTCTTATACATCCTTGCCTTTTCAAGGTTACTTATAAAATTAAAACGACAACCATATGTATCAACCCTTTTTCCCGTTTGCAAATGGGCAGATTCTCAGAATCGGCCCGTTTGCAAATTGAAAAAGCCTTTGGGATGTATCATCCCAATAGGCCATCGCAAAATAGAGAATTGCAAAATTTGCGATTCTCTATTTTGCGAATGCAATTAAGGAATTGCAAATTGCGATTCCTTAAATGCAATTCTGGAAGCACCAGAAATTTGCTATTTGGCTTTAAGGAATTGCAAATTACCACCAACTTCAAGTTGGTGGTAATTTGCGATTTTCTTTAAAAAAGCACTTTTTGGATTTTTTAAAAGTGCCATATGTCGCCATATGTCGCACATACATGCCCTTAGGGCATGTATGTGCACAAAATGTGCACACATGCATATTTCAGGGGTGCAACAGGGTGTCCTTTTGGCACTCTTGCAACCTTGAAATTGCATTCTCAATTTGCGATTCTCTAATTGGTAATCGCAAATTGAGAATGTCTTCCCATTCATTCCTATGGGCCTCCTAGCCCATAGGAATGAATGGGAAGGTATTCCTTATTTGCGAATCTCAATTTGCGATTCGCAAATAAGAAATATGTAGGATTCTCAAGATTTTAACAAATCCTACATACATTGCATTTTGCGATTCTCTAATTGCGATTCGCTAAAAATCGCAATTTGAGAATCGCAAAACTCTTTTTTGATACATATGGCCCTAAATCTACTGTTTGACTTTATATTATCTCATTTTAAGTTTATTCCTTGTTGTTTGTAATGTGTACTGTGCTGTGTTGTGTTGCATTTTATATAACATGTGTTTTCTTTTGTTCGGTGCTGTTTTCCATAATACTTCAATGTGACTCCTCCTTCCATCTGGATGGTGTGCTTTCTCCCTCCCATTTCCACCCTGCGGTCTCATATGTATATGGGCTTCGTCTTTTTCTTCCTTAGTCTTTTTGTATTCTCTTATCTCTTTTTTCTCGTTTTATTTTTTCTCAGACCTCTCTTATCAACTTTATTTCTTTTTCATTTTTATTCCTATTTACGTCTTTTTTTATCATTTTTTGTCTATTCTTTTTTTCCTATTAATTTAATCTCTCTTCCTCTTTTTCTGCATTTCCATTTTCTTTCTCGTATGCTATCTATTTTTCTATGTTATTCCAGTTCCATTGTTATATCTTATTATCCTTATGTTATCTTTACATTTTAATAGTTATTCTCGCCTGTTTTAACATTTTGAACCTAATAATGTACTGTAGATGGCTTTAAGATTCATTTCATGGAACGTTAAGGGTTTAGGCTCCCCTTTAAAACGTCAAGGGGTTTTAGCACATATTTCTAGTTTAAAGGGTGAGATTGTTTTGTTACAAGAAATTCGTATCTCAGGTAAAGAAGTAACTAAGCTCAAATTAAAATAGGTTGGGCATATTTTTTGCATCTCCTGGTTCAGGGAAACGTAATGGATTTGCTATCTCATGTCATAAATGCCTCGATATACAAGTCATCGCCCAAAATACGGACGATGAGGGTAGATTGGTTTAAGTTTCCTTACTTGTTGATAAAATTCCCTTAACCATTGTTAACCTTGTATGCACCTAGTATTCCAGATAAGTCCTTTTGGCCCAAGTGTTGTCTAAATTGATGACTTATAATGATGATTATTTATTAGTAGGTGGTGATTGTAACACGGTTTATGATCCTGTTATAGACACACACCCTAAAACTCTCTTTATTCCTTCACACGTCCATTCTCAGTTTAAATCTACTATACTTCAAAGATCTCTTGTTGATGCGTGGAGGTCATGTAATCCGACTCTTCAGGAGTATATTTTTTTTCCCCTTTTTATATTTCTCAATCTCGAATAGACTATTTGTTTATATCTAAAGCAATTGCTCAACATTTCATACACTCAGATATAGGTTCCATATTAATCTCAGATCATGCCCCAATCCCTATGGATTTAGATCTCCTTCCCCTCACTCCTAGTACTAGAAGATGGAGATTTAATAACACCCTTCTTTTAGATCCCACGTTTATACAAGCTTTTGAACAATTTACCAATACATTTTTTCTGGAGAATGAACGCCCTGGCATTTCCCCTCAAACTTTTTGGGATACTTTTAAAGCTGCTTTTAGAGATTTCATTATTTATTTTGTGGCCCGGAAACGGAATTCATATTCCATTAATTTAAAATCACTCACCTCTCATATTAAACAATTAGAACATTCTTTTTATAATACCAAATCTAAAACTGATCTCGATGAATTAGTCAATGCTAAATTTATGTTTAATAAGCTTTCAACAGAAATTGCTAATTCATCTTTACTTAAATCTAGTGGCAAATATTATGGCGGCCAGAATAAAGCAGGAAAGCTTCTTGCTAATTATCTTAAGATTAGAAAAGATTGTACTAAAATTGATTCTCTTTTAACCTCTACCAATAGTACTATTCATAAAAATGAGGCTATATGTTCGGAATTTACTCAATTCTTTCAGACCCTCTATACCCCGGAACCTCAATCTGCCCATCAAGAATCACTCAAATATTTATCGCATCTCTCCACCTTCCAGTCCTAACATAGATTTTTCCTCATTGGATGCTGATATTCAAATTTAAGATATTTTTAATTCTATTTGTCTTATTAAACGTGGTAAAGCTCCAGGACCTGATGGTTTCTCTTTAGGGTTTAGAGTTTTATTCCTATTTTTCCAAACTTCTCATACCAAAATTAAACCAACTTTTTCTCTATTTTATATCTAATCAATCATCTGGTGGTTCATTCCAAGAAGCTTTAATATGTCTCCTTCCTAAAGATAACAAGGATCATACACTATGTAGAAATTATTGCCTGATTTCCTTAATTAGTTTAGATTATAAAATATTTGCAAAAATTCTGGCTCTATGCTTGGATGTTTTGCTTACCTTAGCTAATTGGGAAAGAACAATGTGGTTTCATTAAAGGTCGGCATCTTTCTGACAATACTAGATTATTTTTTAATGTTCTTAATAAGCCTAAATCATATAAATTTTCTTTAGCAGCAGTGACTTTGATGCGGAAAAGGCATTTGATCGAGTCAATTGGCCTTTTCTTTTTTCCAAGCTTTCCTGGTTTGGTTTTGGTGCTAAGTTTATTAGTTATGACTCTTTGTTGTATTCTTCCCCTAAATCTTCTATTTTAGCTAATGGTCTCATGTCTCCATTTTTCCCCTTTATAGAAGTGTTCGACAAGGTTCTCCTCTTTCTCCTCTATTATTTATTCTTGCTTTAGAACCTTTTTTAATAGAAATTCGTTCCAACCCAGACATCACGGGTTTTGTGTATGGTGATAAACAGTTAAAACTTTTTGTTTATGCTGATGATATTTTACTTTTTATTTCTCATCTGCAAACATCTGTACCAGCTTTTCTTTTAGAGGTGGACAATTTTGCATCTATTTCAGGTTATGTTAAATGCTGACAAATGCAATACTCGTCCCTTAAATAGACTGTGTTTTCAAGCGGATTTTGCTTCTTTTTCTTTTCACTGGAATTCGGACAAAATCAAATATCTTGGATTGTGGTTCACTGATTCCATTAAAGATACTATATCTTTAAATTGTAAAACATTACTTACTGTATGAAATTCATTTTCCTCTTGCTGGAATCCCATATTTTTATCTTGGGGGGTTCACTTGGACACTATAAAAATAATGCTAGTTCCCATAATATTATTTTATCTTTCAAATATGCTGGTGAATATTCCTCATTCCCACAATAAAAACATATACTCTATCCTGTCTAAATTCTTAAGGTATGACAAAAAACCTCAGATGTCTCTCCAAAAACTCAAAAGACCTAAACACATGGCGGTTGGATGGGGGGTTAATTTTCCGCATTTGCATACATACCATTTAGCTTTTTTCCTTAAACAAACTTCTTTCCTGTTCCAGGAGGAAGACTCTTTACAATCTCCCTTATGGACTGATCTTGAAAAAACCTTCTTTCATCATTTCTCACTTATGGAAGTTTTGTCTTTTATGTCTATGCCTTCATCATTATCTCTCCTGATTTTTACAAATACATGCAAAGTATTTCAACCTATATTTATCTGCTCTAGAAATCCTAAAGATAAGTTTTTACAGTCATCAATTTGGCGTAATATTCTTGTTAAGTTACATAATAAAACCATTTTTGGGAAATATTGCTATGCTAAGGGCCTCAAATGGGTTTATCCGCTTTTTCAGAACATGTTTGTATTCCTTTTTTGGTAGCTCACTCTTGCTTTTCCCTTCCACTTTCATGTCAGGTCAAATACATATCCTTAATTTCTGCAATTCAATCCTCCTATAATAATCTTCATATTTCTAATCCTTCTCGCCCAATATCCAGTATAAATAAACTTTTTATATTTCCCATTCCGCATCTCAATTGTATAAACATCTGATAGCTCCTCCAGATGCTAGGGATAAAACAGAAGTGGAGCGCTTTTGGGAAACTGACTTACAAACTATATTTTCAATTTCGATCTGGAACAAGATTTGGAATAAAATAAGGAAATCTTCTAGAACAGCTAACACTACCCAAACCTTAATAGGCTCTTGATCACTCCTGCTACATTGCAAAGACTAGACCCTGCTATACCATTTACATGTTGGTCATGTTCCGCTGCTCCAGCAGATCTTAAACATACGCTATTTGAAATTCCACATATTTATCAATTCTGGTAAAAAATTTGGCAACAGATCAATACTATTTTTCACACACACATTCCGTTCACTTTTATTAATATTTTTTAGGAAGCGTTTCAGAAGGTTGGGAAACTCAGTCTAAAGTTGACAACATTATTGATTTGCTTCTCGCAGTTGCCTTTCAGCAGATTACAAAAGCATGGAAAGATGCTTTGAAAGTATCTATTCAGGTATGTTGGTATGGAGTCTGCTATAATCATGGTCTAGACAGAGCATATGTTCACCCAATTACTCTTGCTATTAAAAGAGATCTCTTATGGTTACCCATAACAATTGTTTTTATTGTTCTGCTCGTAAATCATATTCCCTTATCCCTTGGATTGAAGAGGTCCCTAAACCTCCATGAATTTTCTATTTATCATTGTTATTGCCACTAATTGTTGTTGTCTTTTTTTATTCATAGAGCTTTGCATTAATTTTCTATAATTATTAGCTTTTTTAAGATGGTATATGAGTATTGTTTTTTCTCTCTTTTTCTATCTTCTTCTCTTTTCTTTTTTGTATTTAAATGTTGATTTTTCTTTGCATAATGAATATCTTTTGTATTCCTTTCCAATGTCAATGCATTTTTTCTCAATAAATTTTACTTTTTAATCTTAAAAATCCGATGCATCTAAGTAGAAAAGTAATGAGAAACCAATCCACCAGTGACACAGTGGTAGAGAGGCACACAAAGAGCTCTTTTGTCTTGTTTTCGGATTTACAGTATTGAGACACTGTATGAACTTCTACACTTTGGTTGATATTCATTTTAAAATTTACTACAGAAGGAATAAACTGGTCTTTCATCATGTATAAGTGAGCACTGAGATATGGTGCAGCTGTATTGTAAAAGAGGGTGCTATAATGTTAAAAGGTAACCAATAAATAAAGTTGTGTGTTTTGCTTTGGGTTTGGTATATTGAAGTAAGTGCATGTAGTTCTATAGCTAGGTTCATCTGTAGATTTAAAACTACAACATAACATAAAAACTGTTTTTGTATCATGTGTAAGTCAGAGGCAAAGTAGTTGGTAAGTTGGCTAAGGTAAACATTAAAATATACTTATTGTTTTTTACAGAACAATATCTACATAAATACAGTCAGAAAGCCTACAAAAACTCAAAGCAACCGAAACAGTATCTATGCAGAACTAAGACTCAAAAGGGCCAAAATGCAGAAAAAGTGGTGAAAGAAAAAAGAGCTAATGGCAAGAGGACAAAGTCATTTTTTTAAAATATATGTGGACACTTGTAAAGATTACAAAATAATGAAAATAAAAAGCAAATTATGAAGAAAAAATAAGAGTGGACAAAATCTATATTACAAGAACAGGAAAGAATGTAACAAAGATGGACACACTTTAACCAGGAGACAGAAGCAGTTTAAGGAAATCAGAGCCAGGATGTTTCGTGGTGGAGCGGTTGTAAATCTATTGAGAAGTATAGAAGAAGGAGAGAGGCACTGAAACAGAAAAAACAAGTTGAGGGAGTAGTTGATAAGGCCTTTGCTTTGAAGAGGAAGCTTTTCATTTTGATTATAAATAGAATGAAGACTCTTGACAAAATGGTGTTGTACACGAGGAGACAAAACCAGAAGAAAAGATTAGTGAATAGAACTAACTTTTGTTCAGTGTTTCGTGGAGAATGGATACATACTTCTACTACACAGCCTTTCTTTAATGAAGAAAGCTATCTCCTGGATAACACATTAGTTCATGCTATTGATGAAAGAGGACGATGTTATGAAATGAAGAATAGTACTCCTATAGCGAAAGAGGCTATGGTATCTAGAAATGCAGAACAAGTTATTGCAGAATCGGTACAGGGAAGGCGTAGTCAGTCTCCTGTATACAAATGGAATTGTAGTAGTGTTTGTAGTATTCATCAGCAATCCATTAATATACTAAAAAACGTTCTACATATCTTTGCAATACGAAGTTTAAAACACAAAATAAGTACTTCACAAGGATTGGATCTTTGCAAGGTTAGAAAGTATGCAGATTTTGATGGATGCTCACTAGCTTGTTTATCAAAGAAAGTGTGCCTAGGCATTTTTCATCATTTTAGGATGTAAGCTGTACACCTCTCAACAATGCAAACTTTAGTTAGAAGGCTGTACTATGTGAAAACTCCTGATTTATGTTCCAGAGAAATTAATAGAGCACTTTTGCATTGTACTGTGGCAGAGGTAGAAAAGGTTTGTGATGATATGCAGTTCCGTTTCTTTTGTCCAGAACAGGAATCTACAGAAAATGAAGAGTTGATAACAGGTGAGTTGCAGAACAGGACACAGGTATTATAGTTGATAGTTTTGAAGAAGAGGTTACAAAATTTAACACAGTGTGCTCTGAAAAACCAGAATATGTTTATATATGTTGTCGACACAGTCACTATAAGATTCAAACACAGACTGTCGACTCGTATTTAAAAAGTGAAAAATAAAATAATGATAGCTCACAAAAGTTTGCTATGTACTTATTTGTAGAGGAACACTTTGACTTGTCCTCACAGCAAGTTATATGTAAGTACTGTTACAATAATTTAGAGGATAATAAAATGCCAGCTAGAGCTGTGCATAACAAGTTAGTACTAGTTCCCATTCAAGAACCACTTCAAGGTTTAAATGTTTATGAGCCAATTCTTATCCAAAGTATACTTCTATTTCAGGCTATAGTTCGTATGGAGCCACAGACAGGCAAGATACCACCAATAGAGCTGCAGAAAGGTCTAAAAGGTAGAGTAGTTTACTGGATCAGTAGTGTTTTCTCAAAATGTTCAGCAGGGTGCTCAAGAATTGTTAATGGCAATGCTAGGACTATTAGAGGAAGAAATGTGAATATTAATGAATTATTTGGTTTAACTTATAATTGGAATCATAACTGTGAACATTGTGAATTCACCTCTAGTACTGAAATCAATTCGGAACTATTCCTCTACTTGACATTACCAGATTGTAAAGCTGTGGCCTTTGAAAATGTAACCAAAAATGCCCATCAAGATATGACCTGTCCAAACTGCAGTTCAGAACTTAGGTCTACGTTGTTACTACAAGGGAATGGAAAATATGTCATAGTCATGGAACAACGATGCACAGAGGATGGTACTAAATTAGAAAGTAAAATTACAAACTTTGTAGATGGACAAATTTCCATTTCAAAAAGAACTTTCACAACTATAGCAATCCTATTTCATGAAGGAGTTAATATAACCGCTGCACTCTACACAATATATGTAAGATGTCAAAGAGGATGGATAGGGTGCAATGACGTAGAAATGACATTCAAATCAAGAGTACCTAAAAGTTACCAAACTCATATCTGCTATTTCTAGAACCAAAGTTCTAAGGACAATTTAGGATAAAAAAAATATGGTATTGTGTTGGCATGTATATGAATGATGTGTTTCTGAGACATTATTTGACCCATTAGGGGTATTGTCTACAGCAAGCTGTTAGAAATGAAAGACTCTTTCAAACTGCAGGAAAGGAATTTATAAAGAATTACAGGACTACATTCTGTTACTACAGATGAAAACTAAATGGAGGTATTATAATACCAGCAACCTTAAGTTGCATATAAGAAGTCTCTTCACCACTTCACTGTTGTATCTTGTTTTGGTTGCCTAATGTTAAAAATGAAATCCTAATGCATTTTTGTTTGTTTATATTTTTACACAGTGGTTGAACTGCTGCAATAAAAAAGGAAAAATAATTAACAGGTATGGTTTTTCAAATTTGCAAAATTACAATCAACAGATTGCTCCCTGGCTGTTACAATGATGTTACAGTCCATGCAGAAGGTAGCAAATGTATTAGTTCTGTTGACATTTCACTGCATCTTCTTTCCATTTCAGCTGGAACTTTGTCACCAGGAGCTGGGGCTGGAGGTCTGGAGGCTGATGATCCCTCTCCTTTTTTCTCTCTGTATAGTTTTAAGTTCCTTCTTGTGGTATGCTTTCAAGTGGTACAAGATGCTTGTTGTACCACATGAATATTTTTCTGCTGTGCCCTGAGATAATGTCTTCTTACAAATGCTGCACCTCACCAATTTAGCTCGATTCACCAAATGGAATAGTGAAACAAGCATTGGCATAGCCAACAGGTCTCGCCTTTGGAACCTTATAGATGTTTAGCCAGAGATATTGAATTTGCCTATGTCTTTAAGCTGTGCTGTACAGAAGTCTGCAGCATGCTGAAAAGTTATAATAAAGAAGTGTCAGAAGCATTTTTGTTACCTTATATATGACCAAGAAAGATTATGTACAACTGAATGACCATATTAAAAAGTATTAACAATTAATAATGTAGTGAGGTTTTTTTGTCCTTTTAATGCTGGCAACTTCTACCTGCCTGTCCCAATAGTTGCTTGTTATGGTTTTTTGTTATGGGGGTGGGGCATAAATAACAGGAGGGTGAAGGTTGGAAAATAGAACCTGTATAACAGCCAGTGAGAGAGTCAGTCAGTCAGTCAGTCAGTGAGAGAGTCAGTTAATTATTCAGTCAGTGAGAGAGAGAGTGAGAGAGTCAGTCAATCAGTCAGAGAGTCAGTCAGTCAGTGAGAGAGTGAGAGAGTCAGTCAGTCAGTGAGAGAGTCAGTCAGTCAGTGAGAGAGGGTGAGAGAGTCAGAGAGTCAGTGAGAGAGAGAGTCAGTCAGTGAGAGAGAGTCAGAGAGTCAGTGAGAGAGAGAGAGTCAGTCAGTGAGAGAGAGTCAGAGAGTCAGTCAGTGAGAGAGAGAGAGAGAGAGTCAGAGAGTCAGTCAGTGAGAGAGAGTCAGACAGTGAGAGAGTGAGAGAGTCAGTCAGTGAGAGAGAGAGTGAGAGAATCAGTCAGTCAGTCAGTGAGAGAGTCAGTCAGCGAGAGAGTCAGTCAGTCAGTGAGAGAGAGAGTGAGAGAGCCAGTCAGTCAGTCAGTGAGAGAGTCAGTCAGTCAGTGAGAGAGTCAGTCAGTCAGTCAGTGAGAGAGTCAGTCAGTGAGAGAGTCAGTCGGTCAGTCAGTCAGTGAGAGAGAGTGAGAGAGAGTCAGTCAGTCAGTGAGAGAGAGAGTGAGAGAGTCAGTCAGTCAGTGAGAGAGTCAGTCAGTCAGTCAGTGAGAGAGTCAGTCAGTCAGTGAGAGAGAGAGTCAGTCAGTCAGAGAGTCAGTGAGAGTCAGTCAGTGAGAGAGTCAGTTAATTAGTCAGTCAGTGAGAGAGAGAGTGAGAGAGTCAGTCAATCAGTCAGAAAGTCAGTCAGTCAGTGAGAGAGTCAGTCAGTCAGTGAGAGAGAGAGTGAGAGAGTCAGTCAGCCAGTGAGAGAGAGAGTGAGAGAGTCAGTCAGTCAGTGAGAGAGTCAGTCAGTCAGTCAGTGAGAGAAGGTGAGAGAGTCAGTGAGAGAGAGAGAGTCAGTCAGTGAGAGAGAGTCAGAGAGTCAGTGAGAGAGAGAGAGAGTCAGTCAGTGAGAGAGAAACAGTCAGTGAGAGAGAGTCAGTCAGTGAGAGAGAGAGAGAGAGAGTCAGAGAGTCAGTCAGTGAGAGAGAGTCAGACAGTGAGAGAGTCAGTCAGTGAGAGAGAGAGTGAGAGAGTCAGTCAGTCAGTGAGAGAGTCAGTCAGTCAGCGAGAGAGTCAGTCAGTCAGCGAGAGAGAGAGAGAGAGAGTCAGTCAGTTAGTCAGTCAGTCAGTCAGTTGGTGAGAGAGTGAGAGAGCCAGTCAGTCAGTCAGTGAGAGAGTCAGTCAGTGAGAGAGTCAGTCAGTCAGTGAGAGAGAGAGTCAGTCAGTCAGTCAGTGAGAGAGTCAGTCAGTCAGTCAGTGAGAGAGTCAGTCGGTCAGTCAGTCAGTGAGAGAGAGAGTGAGAGAGAGTCAGTCAGTCAGTGAGAGAGAGAGTGAGAGAGTCAGTCAGTCAGTGAGAGAGTCAGTCAGTCAGTGAGAGAGTCAGTCAGTCAGTGAGAGAGTCAGTCAGTCAGTCAGTGAGAGAGTCAGTCAGTCAGTGAGAGAGAGAGTGAGAGAGTCAGTCAGTCAGAGAGTCAGTGAGAGTCAGTCAGTCAGTGAGAGAGAGAGTGAGAGTCAGTCAGTCAGTGCGAGAGAGAGATTGAGAGAGTCAGTCAGTCAATCAGTCAGTGAGAGAGAGTGAGAGAGAGAGAGTCAGTCAGTCAGTGAGAGAGTGAGAGAGTCAGTCAGTGAGAGAGTCAGTCAGTCAGTGAGAGAGTGAGAGAGTCAGTCAGTGAGAGAGTCAGTCAGTGAGAGAGTTAGTCAGTCAGTCAATGAGAGTCAGTCAGTCAGTGAGAGAGAGTGAGAGTCAGTCAGTCAGTCAGTGCGAGAGAGAGATTGAGAGAGTCAGTCAGTCAATCAGTCAGTGAGAGAGAGTGAGAGAGAGAGAGTCAGTCAGTCAGTGAGAGAGTGAGAGAGTCAGTCAGTGAGAGAGTCAGTCAGTCAGTGAGAGAGTTAGTCAGTCAGTCAATGAGAGTCAGTCAGTGAGAGAGTGTGAGAGTCAGTCAGTCAGTGAGAGAGAGTGAGAGTCAGTCAGTCAGTAAGAGAGTCAGTGAGAGTCAGTCAGTCAGTGAGAGAGTGAGAGAGTCAGTCAGTCAGTGAGAGAGAGATTGAGAGTCAGTCAGTTAGCCAGTGAGAGAGTGAGAGAGTCAGTTAGTGAGAGTGAGAGAGTCAGTCAGTCAGTGAGAGAGAGAGAGTCAGTCAGTCAGAGAGAGAGAGAGTGAGAGAGTCAGTCAGTGAGAGAGTCAGTCAGTAAGTCAGTGAGAGAGTCAGACAGTCAGAGAGAGAGAGGGAGAGAGTCAGTCAGTCAGTGAGAGAGTGAGAGTCAGTCAGTCAGTGAGAGAGAGATTGAGAGTCAGTCAGTCAGCCAGTGAGAGAGAGAGTGAGAGAGTCAGTTAGTGAGAGAGAGAGTGAGAGAGTCAGTCAGTCAGTGAGAGAGAGAGAGTCAGTCAGTCAGAGAGAGAGAGAGTGAGAGAGTCAGTCAGTCAGAGAGTCAGTCAGTAAGTCAGTGAGAGAGTCAGACAGTCAGAGAGAGAGAGGGAGAGAGTCAGTCAGTCAGTGAGAGAGTGAGAGTCAGTCAGTCAGTGAGAGAGAGTGAGAGAGTGAGTCAGTCAGTCAGTGAGAGAGAAAGTGAGAGAGTCAGTCAGTCAGTGAGAGAGTCAGTCAGTCAGTTAGTCAGTCAGTGAGACAGAGTGAGAGAGTCAGTCAGTGAGAGAGAGAGTCAGTCAGTGAGAGAGAGAGTTAGTCAGTGTGAGAGAGAGAGTCAGACAGTCAGTCAGTGAGAGAGTCAGGCAGTCAGTCAGTCAGTGAGAGAGTCAGTCAGTCAGTTAGTCAGTCAGTGAGACAGAGTGAGAGAGTCAGTCAGTGAGAGAGAGAGTTAGTCAGTGTGAGAGAGAGAGTCAGACAGTCAGTCAGTCAGTGAGAGAGTCAGTCAGTCAGTCAGTGAGAGAGAGAGTGAGGGAGTCAGTCAGTCAGTCAGTGAGAGAGAGTGAGAGAGTCAGTCAGTCAGTGAGAGAGTCAGTCAGTCAGTGAGAGAGTCAGTCAGTCAGTCAGTGAGAGAGTCAGTCAGTCAGTGAGAGAGAGAGAGTGAGAGAGTCAGTCAGTCAGAGAGTCAGTGAGAGAGTAAGTCAGTCAGTCAGTGAGAGAGTGAAAGTCGGTCAGTCAGTGAGAGAGTGAGAGAGGCAGTCAGTCAGTGAGAGAGAAATTGAGAGAGTGAGTCAGTTAGTCAGTGAGAGAGAGAGAGAGTCAGTCGGTCAGTCAGTGAGAGAGTGAGAGAGGCAGTCAGTCAGTGAGAGAGAGATTGAGAGAGTGGGTTAGTTAGTCAGTGGGAGAGAGAGTGTGAGAGTGAGAGAGTCAGTCAGTCAGTCAGTCAGTGAGACAGAGTGAGAGAGTCAGTCAGTGAGAGAGAGTCAGTCAGTGAGAGAGAGAGAGTCAGAGAGTCAGTCCGTGAGAGGGAGAGTGAGAGAGTCAGTCAGTCAGTCAGTGAGAGAGTCAGTCAGTCAGTCAGTGAGAGAGTCAGTCAGTCAGTGAGAGAGAGAGTGAGAGAGTCAGTCAGTCAGTCAGTGAGAGAGTCAGTCAGTCAGTGAGAGAGTCAGTCAGTCAGTCAGTCAATGAGAGAGAGAGTGAGAGAGTCAGTCGGTCAGTGAGTCAGTCAGTCAGTCAGTCAGTGAGAGAGTCAGTCAGTTAGTTGGTGAGAGAGTCAGTCAGTCAGTCAGTGAGAGAGAGAGTGAGAGTCAGTCAGTCAGTGAGAGTCAGTCAGTCAGTCAGTGAGAGAGTCAGAGTCAGTCAGTCAGTGAGAGAGAGATTGAGAGAGTCAGTCAGTCAGTCAGTGAGGGAGAGAGTGAGAGAGTCAGTCAGTGAGAGAGAGAGTCAGTCAGTCAGTGAGAGAGAGAGTGAGAGTCAGTCAGTCAGTGAGAGAGTCAGTCAGTGAGTCAGTCAGTCAGTGAGAGAGAGTGAGAGAATCAGTCAGAGAGTCAGTGAGAGTCAGTCAGTCAGTGAGAGAGTGAAAGAGAGAGAGAGAGAGAGAGAGAGAGAGAGAGAGAGTCTGTCAGTCAGTGAGAGGGAGAGAGTCAGTCAGTCAGTGAGAGAGTCAGTCAGTCAGTGAGTCAGTCAGTGAGAGTCAGTCAGTCAGTGAGAGTCAGTCAGTCAGTGAGAGAGAGTGAGAGAATCAGTCAGTCAGTCAGTCAGTCAGTGAGAAAGTGAAAGAGTCAGTCAGTCAGTGAGAGAGAGAGAGATTGAGAGAGTCAGTCAGTCAGTGAGAGAGAGAGTGAGAGAGTCAGTCAGTCAATGAGAGAGTCAGTCAGTCAGTGAATCAGTAAGTCAGTGAGAGAGTCAGTCAGTCAGAGAGAGAGTCAGTCAGTCAGTGAATCAGTAAGTCAGTGAGAGAGTCAGTCAGTCAGAGAGAGAGTCAGTCATTTAGTCAGTGAATCAGTGAGTCAGTAAGTCAGTGAGAGAGTCAGTCAGTCAGAGAGAGTGAGAGAGTCAGTCAGTCAGTCAGTGAGTCAGTAAGTCAGTGAGAGAGTCAGTCAGAGAGAGAGTCAGTCATTTAGTCAGTGAATCAGTGAGTCAGTAAGTCAGTCAGAGAGTCAGTCAGAGAGAGAGAGTGAGTGAGAGAGTCAGTCAGTCAGAGAGTCAGTCAGTCAGTGAGAGAGTCAGTCAGTGAGAGAGAGATTGAGAGAGTGAATCAGTCAGTCAGTGAGAGAGAGAGTGAGAGAGTCAGTCAATCAGTCAGTTAGTCAGTCAGTGAGAGAGAGTCAGTCAGTGAGAGAGAGAGAGTGAGAGAGTCAGTCAGTGAGAGAGAGAGAGTTAGTCAGTGAGAGAGAGAGTCAGAGAGTCAGTCAGTGAGAGAGAGAGTTAGAGAGTCAGTCAGTGATCAGAGAGTCAGTCAGTGAGAGAGAGAGAGTCAGACAGTCAGTGAGAGAGTCAGTCAGTCAGTCAGTCAGTGAGAGAGAGTGAGAGAGAGTCAGTCAGTGAGAGAGAGAGTCAGTCAGTCAGTGAGAGAGAGAGTGAAAGTCAGTCAGCCAGTGAGAGAGAGAGTGAAAGTCAGTCAGTGAGAGAGTCAGTCAGTCAGTGAGAGAGAGAGTGAGAGAGTCAGTCAGTCAGTCAGTCAATGAGAGAGAGAGTGAGAGAGTCAGTCGGTCAGTGAGTCAGTCAGTCAGTGAGTCAGTCAGTCAGTGAGAGAGTCAGTCAGTTAGTTGGTGAGAGAGTCAGTCAATCAGTCAGTGAGAGAGAGAGTGAGAGTCAGTCAGTCAGTGAGAGTCAGTCAGTCAGTCAGTGAGAGAGTCAGAGAGTCAGTCAGTCAGTCAGTGAGAGAGAGATTGAGAGAGTCAGTCAGTCAGTCAGTGAGGGAGAGAGTGAGAGAGTCAGTCAGTGAGAGAGAGAGTCAGTCAGTCAGTGAGAGAGAGAGTCAGTCAGTGAGAGAGAGAGTGAGAGTCAGTCAGTCAGTGAGAGAGTCAGTCAGTGAGTCAGTCAGTCAGTGAGAGAGAGTGAGAGAATCAGTCAGTCAGAGAGTCAGTGAGAGTCAGTCAGTCAGTGAGAGAGTGAAAGAGTCAGTCAGTCAGTCAGTGAGAGAGAGAGAGATTGAGAGAGTCAGTCAGTCAGTCAGTCAGTGAGAGAGAGAGTGAGAGAGTCAGTCAGTCAGTCAGTCAGTGAGAGAGAGAGTGAGAGAGTCAGTCAGTCAATGAGAGAGAGTGACATAGTCAGCCAGTCAGTTAGTCAGTGAGAGAGAGAGTGAGAGTGAGAGAGTCAGTCAGTCAGTGAGCGAGTCAGTCAGTCAGTGAATCAGTAAGTCAGTGAGAGAGTCAGTCAGTCAGTCAGAGAGAGAGTGAGAGAGTCAGTCAGTCAGTGAGAGAGAGATTGAGAGTGAGAGAGTCAGTCAGTGAGAGAGTCAGTCAGTCAGTGAGTCAGTAAGTCAGTGAGAGAGTCAGTCAGTCAGAGAGAGAGTCAGTCAGTCAGAGAGAGAGTCAGTCATTTAGTCAGTGAGTCAGTGAGTCAGTAAGTCAGTGAGAGAGTCAGTCAGTCAGAGAGAGAGAGAGAGTCAGTCAGTCAGTCAGAGAGTCAGTCAGTCAGTGAGTGAGAGAGTCAGTCAGTGAGAGAGAGTGAGAAAGTCAGTCAGTCAGTGAGAGAGAGAGAGAGAGAGCGAGAGAGTCTGTCAGTCAGTGAGAGGGAGAGGGAGAGAGTCAGTCAGTCAGTGAGAGAGTCAGTCAGTCAGTGAGTCAGTCAGTGAGAGTCAGTCAGTCAGTCAGTCAGTGAGAGTCAGTCAGTCAGTGAGAGAGAGTGAGAGAATCAGTCAGTCAGAGAGTCAGTCAGTCAGTGAGAAAGTGAAAGAGTCAGTCAGTCAATGAGAGAGAGAGTGACATAGTCAGCCAGTCAGTTAGTCAGTGAGAGAGAGAGTGAGAGAGTCAGTCAGTCAGTGAGAGAGTCAGTCAGTCAGTGAATCAGTAAGTCAGTGAGAGAGTCAGTCAGTCAGAGAGAGAGTCAGTCATTTAGTCAGTGAATCAGTGAGTCAGTAAGTCAGTGAGAGAGTCAGTCAGTCAGAGAGAGAGGGTGAGAGAGTCAGTCAGTCAGTCAGTGAGTCAGTAAGTCAGTGAGAGAGTCAGTCAGTCAGAGAGAGAGTCAGTCATTTAGTCAGTGAATCAGTGAGCCAGTAAGTCAGTGAGAGAGTCAGTCAGTCAGAGAGAGAGAGTGAGAGAGTCAGTCAGTCAGAGAGTCAGTCAGTCAGTGAGAGAGTCAGTCAGTGAGAGAGAGATTGAGAGAGTGAATCAGTCAGTCAGTGAGAGAGAGAGTGAGAGAGTCAGTCAATCAGTCAGTTAGTCAGTCAGTGAGAGAGAGAGAGTCAGTCAGTGAGAGAGAGTGAGAGAGTCAGTCAGTGAGAGAGAGAGAGTTAGTCAGTGAGAGAGAGAGTCAGAGAGTCAGTCAGTGAGAGAGAGAGTTAGAGAGTCAGTCAGTGATCAGAGATTCAGTCAGTGAGAGAGAGAGAGTCAGACAGTCAGTGAGAGAGTCAGTCAGTCAGTCAGTGAGAGAGACTGAGAGAGTCAGTCAGTCAGTCAGTGAGAGAGAGAGTCAGTCAGTCAGTGAGAGAGAGAGTGAAAGTCAGTCAGCCAGTGAGAGAGAGAGTGAAAGTCAGTCAGTCAGTGAGAGGGAGAGTGAGAGAGTCAGTGAGTCAGTCAGTGAGAGGGAGAGGGAGAGAGTCAGTGAGTCAGTCAGTCAGTGAGAGAGTCAGTCAGTCAGTCGGTGAGAGAGTCAGTCAGTCAGTGAGAGAGAGAGAGTGAGAGAGTCAGTCAGTCAGAGTCAGTGAGAGTCAGTCAGTCAGTGAGAGAGTGAGAGAGTCAGTCAGACAGTGAGAGAGAGATTGAGAGAGTGAGTCAGTCAGTCAGTGAGAGAGAGAGTGAGAGAGTCAGTCAGTCAGTGAGAGAGTCAGTCAGTTAGTCAGTCAGTGAGACTGAGCGAGAGATAGTCAGAGAGTCAGTCAGTGAGAGAGAGAGTCAGACAATGAGAGAGTGAGTCAGTCAGTGAGAGAGAGAGAGTTAGAGTCAGTCAGTGAGAGAGTGAGTGTCAGTCACCATCCCGTGAATATGGGTAAATCAGTTAATCTGCACGTACCTTTAAAACAACATAAAAACCTGTCCACTCAAATGTAAGAAACTGAGCTATCCATTCCCTTATACTTGAGGCGAAAGATCTGCGAGATCAGATATCTACCGATTCGGAAGTGTTTTAAGAGCTGACAGGTCGGGATTCTTATAGCCAACTGGAAGACTCCGTGTAAAACAGAGGCCGCGGTGCCAGGCATGGATGTCTGTCTGGAGCAGTGGGTAACTGGCCTATGTGGAAATCATGACCGTCATTGCCCCGGCCCTCCCGGCCTTTCAAAACCAAGCACAGTCGGCAGATCATTCTATTTTCTTGTAAGCCTGAGGCAATGTGGTAATGCTGACTTTGCAACAGAGGAACTAGGTTCGAGTTCGGCGTGAATCACCATCCCATGAATATGGGTAAATCAGTTAATCTCCACATACCTTTAAAGCAACATAAAAACCTGTCCACTCAAATGTAAGAAACGGAGCTATGCATGCCCGTCTACTTGAGACGAAGGATCTGCGAGCACAGATATCTACCGATTTGGAAGTGTCACAGAGAAGTGCGTCTCTCCTTTCAATGACATCAAAGCGATGAAGAGGATAAAAAAAACAGCAGCTCAAGACAAATGGTGGGGGTGGGCACAGGAATGCAGCTGCCTCCCTGCGCGCCCCTGCTCGCTCCCGAGAGCAAAACGCCATGGGAGTGAACATTTGAAGAAGAGGTGGGACATGCACCCGCCTCTGGCCATTTGCGTGCTTTCATTACTGAAAGGCCAATCAGAGGTGTGGGAGGAGTCTGACCCACACAGAGAAGTTTGGAGTGATTACATGAAGCCTCCCATAGAGCAGCGCTTGCGCGCTGCGCTAGGCTCGACCTAAAAATCCCAAGCTATGCTTTGTTTCTTCATTGGTTGTTCTTCATCAGAAGACTGTTTACGTGCAGCCGAGTCCTCCTGGTCTTCAACAACTTCAACCAGTTGTAGGTCTTCCTCTGGTTCTTCTGTTGCCATTTTATTTTTGTAGAAATAGCCCAAAAAAGTTAAAAGAACAGCAACATTTTCAAAATCAGTTTGGGACAGCTCTTATAACAAACTAACCAGTACCTGGAAAGTTCAAGAAGAGAGAAATGTGTCTGTACTTCCTTTCATAAAAGGTCAGCGACCTGCTCTGCCCCCGCAGCTCCGCTCCTAAGTGCCACCACTCAGGTCTGCTAGCCGCTGTTGTCTGGTTCTGTCCTTGTGCCTCTTGGTAGGTTCTGTCTCTTTTGTGCCTGTGTCTGTCTCTGTGCCACTCGGTTGCCTCTGTCTCTTTTGTGCCCGTTTTCTGCCCCTCTCTGTCCCCCTGCTGCTGCTGCCCCTGCGGCCCCTCCCCCCCTGCTGGTTCCCGCCTCCCAGCTGCGCTTCCCTCCTCCCTCCCCTACTTAATGGCAGCCGCTGCGAGGGAGTGTGAGCAAGACCTCTGACCCCTGGTCAGGGACCTGCTCTCCCCCGCAGATCCGCTCCTAAGTGCCACCACTCAGGTCTGTTAGCTTCTGTTATCTGGTTCTGTCATTGTGCCACTTGGTAGGTTCTGTCTCTTTTGTGCCTGTGTCTGTCTCTGTGCCACTCTGTTGCCTCTGTCTCTTTTGTGCCCGTTTTCTGTCTCAGTGCCTTTCTTTTCTGCTTTTTGTGCCCTTGTCTGTCTTTGCGCCTTTTTCTGATTTTTCTGATTATTCATCCCCCTCCTGCCCGTTTTCTGCCCCTCTCTGTCCCCCTGCCGCTGCTGCCCCTGCGGCCCCTCCCCCCTGCCGGGTCCCACTTCCCGCCTTCCAGCTGCGCTTCCTCCCCCTCCCCTACTTAATGGCAGCCGCTGCGAGGGAGTGTGAGCAAGACCTCTGACCCCTGGTCAGGGACCTGCTCTCCCCGCAGATCCGCTCTTAAGTGCCACCACTCAGGTCTGCTAGCTTCTGTTATGTGGTTCTGTCATTGTGCCACTTGGTAGGTTCTGTCTCTTGTGTGCCCGTGTCTGTCTCTGTGCCACTCTGTTGCCTCTGTCTCTTTTGTGCCTGTGTCTTTCTCTGTGCCACTCTGTTGCCTCTGTCTCTTTTGTGCCTGTTTTCTGTTTCTGTGCCTTTCTTTTCTGCTTTTTGTGCCCTTGTCTGTCTTTGCGCCTTTTTCAGATTTTTCTGATTATACTTCCCCCTCGTGCCCGTTTTCTGCCCTTCTCTGTCCCCCGCCGCTGCTGCCCCCGTGGCCCCTCCCCCCTGCCGGTTCCCGCTTCCCACCTCCCAGCCGCGCTTTCCTCCCCCTCCCCTAAATAATGGCGGGCAGGCACAGCGTGCGCGCCAAAGGCAAGCCGTCTGCACCCATCCACGACCCGACCGCGGCGAGTGACAGGAATCCTGGTTCTCCGGCCATCCACCGCTACGACTCAGCTGCCCTCCTCGCACTCAACCCCGGAAGAGACAACAACTGCCAGAGATCGACGCCAAACACCACCCACGGCCAGTTCTCCTGCTGACACTGCCGACAACCCTTCACCAGCAACAGCCCCCCCATGACCGCGGAACCCACGCCAGACACCCGCACCACCGAAGCCCTGACGTGCATCCACCTCAACGTGCGCTCCATCCACAGACACGCCATGGAGATCTGGGACCTGCTGGACACCTTCTCGCCAGACGTCGCCTTCTTCACAAAAAAACATGGACCAATGCCACCTCCGCCCCAGACATCACCACCACCATCCCCGATGGATACAAGATCCAAAGAAAAGACCGCCCCACCGCCCAGGAGGAGGACTCGCCATCGCACACAAGAGCTCCCTATGACTCTCCACCTCCAGCATGAGTGACCCCCTCTCCAACACAGAGCACCTCCACTTCCAGATCCATACCAGCCCCAGAACGACGCTGCATGGGACCCTCGTCTACACACCCCCCGGGCTTCGCGCCTCTTCCGCAACCACCATTGCTGACCTCGTCGCACCTCACACCATCGCCTCCACGGACTACATCCTCATCGGAGACCTGAACTTCAACCTCGACAACCGCAGCGACCCCGAGTCCACCACCCTACTTGACAACCTCACCAACCTCGGAATGAAGCAGCTCGTCACCACCCCCACCCACAGAGACGGACACACCCTCGACCCCATCTTCGCAGGAGGGACAAACATCCACTTCAACCCCACCACGCAGCCCCTCTGGACAGACCACCATTGCATACACTTCACCTTCAACACTACCACCGCACCCAAACCTGCCCCGCATCCGCCACGACGGAACTGGAGCAAGATCACAGAGGAACACCTCAAAACCACCCTCCTCCACGACCCCCCCTCCACCACGACTGACGCCAACTCCTCAGCCAAAGAACTACACCGCTGGATCTCCAACTGCGCGGACAAGCTCGCACCGCTCCTCCACCCCACCAAACAACGCCCCCTGAAGGCCGCCTGGTTCACCACCGACTTCCAAGAAGCCAGGCGCTCCTGCAGATGCCTTGAGAAACTCTGGCAGAACAGGAAAACCACCGAAGACCAAAACAACTACAGGAACACCATGAATGAATATCACCAGTGTATAAGAGCCACCAAGCGGACCTTCGTCAAAAACAAAATCCACACCAACTCAAGTAACGCAAAAGAACTCTTCAATGTCATACAGCAGTTCACCAAACCCCCCAGCAAAGCCACGGACCTCACACCATCTCAGGACCTCTGCAACAAGCTCCGCTCCTACTTCCACCTGAAACCAAGGCCCTCTACGACAACTTCAGCGAACAGACTCCAAACACCACCCCCGCTACACCACCGACAACCAGCCGACCATCACCACCTGGAAACCTGCCACCACCAAAGACACCTCCACGACCATGAAGAACACCCACTCAGGAGCCCTCACGGACCCCTGCCCACCGCACATCTACCACAGAGCCGCCACCGCCATAGCACCTGAACTAGGCCAGACCATCAACGCCTCCCTCGAATCCGGCATCTTACCCGACGACTAGAAGTGAGCAGAGGTCAAGCCCCTCCTCAAGAAACCCTTGGCCAACCCGACGGACCTAAAAAACTACCAGCCCATCTCTCTCCTTCCATTCGCAGCCAAAGTCACTGAGAGATTCATCAATGCCCAGCTGACCACCTTCATTGAAGAAAACGCTATCCTCGACTCCTCCCAGTCCGGTTTTTGCAGCAACCACAGCACCGAGACCGCCCTCCTCACCGGCGATTTCCGCATGCTACTTGACCAGGGCCACACTGCGGCTCTCATCCTACTAGACCTCTCTGCAGCCTTCGACACCGTCTCACACCGCACTCTCGCAGCCAGACTCCATGACACCGGTATACGAGGAACCGCCCTTGACTAGATCTGCTCCTTTCTCTCTGGCAGAACCCAAAGGATCAGACTCCCTCCCTTCCTCTCCGAATCTACAGAGATCAACTGTGGAGTACCCCAAGGATCTTCGCTTAGCCCCACACTCTTCAACATCTACATGGCCCCCCTCGCTACCATCGTCAGACAGCACGGGCTCAGCATACTATCTTATGCCGATGACACCCAGCTCATCCTCTCTCTCACGAAGAACCCCGAAGACACCAAACTCAGCTTCCAAGAAGGAATGAAAGACGTTGCAGCCTGGATGAGTGACAGCTGCCTAAAACTGAACTCGGATAAGACAGAGGTCCTCGTTCTCGGACCCTCACCCACCGTGTGGGACAGCTCCTGGTGACCCCCTGCCCTTGGAAACCCACCCACCCCGACAGACCACGCCTGGAACCTCTGCATCATTCTAGACTCCTCCCTCACCCTGACCTGCCAGATCAACGCCATTGCCTCCACCTGCTTCAACTCCCTCCTCATCTTCCGCAAGACCTTCAAGTGGATCCCCCCCGAATGCAGGAAGACCGTCACCCACACACTCATAACCAGCAGACTGGACTATGGCAACACCCTCTATGCTGGAATCAACAAAACCCTACTACACAAGCTCCAAACCATCCAAAACACCGCAGCCAGACTCGCCCTCAGAACCCCGCGACATGAGCACATGACCCAGCACCTACGAGACCTCCACTGGCTCCCCATCGAGAAGAGAGTAACCTTCAAGCTACTCACCCATGCCTACAAATCCCTGCAAATACCTCAACGAAAGAGTCTCCTTCCACGTACCCAAAAGGAACCTCCGCTCCGCCGACCTCGCCCTGGCAGAGGCCCCACACATCCACAGAACCAGAGCAGGCAGAAGAGCCTTCTCCTACGTCACAGCAAAGACTTGGAACGAGCTCCCAGTCAACATCAGACGCTCCCTCACCCTGCACACCTTCAGGAAGAGCCTCAAGACCTGGCTCTTTGACTGATCCGGAGCTGTACCGCCCCCCACGCCTTGAGACCCTCACGGGTGAGTAGCACGCTTTATAAACCCCTGATTGATTGATTGATTGAAACTGTGTAAACCATTGAAGTTTCTATATTTGGTAGTCGTGTGCTAGTCGCAAGTACCAATGTGGAAAGTTATGTTTTGAAACTGTTATTTTCGGCAAATGTGTTGTGAAAATAAAGTTCAACCAATATGTTACTAAACAGCTAGACTCAAACTTTGTGTAAAATATATCTATGTATATGTTTTATGCTATGTCATTTGTATTTGTGACTACTGACATCATCGCGACCTTCGGTGTCTATGTGAACAAGGAAAATGCATTTTTGAGGTAGTTTTTTCGACAAATGAATAATAAGGGGAAAGTTAAATTAGTATCTTACTAAACAGCTACACCGAAACTTTAAGTAAAATATGTCTATATATGTGTTTTACACTTTGTCAAAAACATGCAGTATTCACGGTGTGTCCGCGGCGATCACGACATCATCACGAAAATCAAAAATATCTTGAAATAAGATGATTAATGTACTTTTTAAATAGATAGATGACAAATACAACAAGTGCTGCACCATGCAGATGTAATGTTCAATATCTAATTATAGAAAAAAAAATACAGGGATGTTATAATTATGAAATAGAATAAAAAAAATTAGAAATTCACTGAAAAAACCAAAGGTTACAGGGACGTTATAGTTAGGAATTAGCATTTAAAAAAACATAGAAATTCACTGAAAAAACCAAAGGTTACAGGGGCACTATAGTTAGGAAATAGAATTAGAAAAACCTTATAAATTCACTGAAAAAACCAAAGGTTTCAGGGACTTTATAGATAGGCTGACATTTCACTCTTACAAAACCAGAGAAATTCAGCAGTTATAGTTACCTAAGCTAACTATAACTCACGTCCCCGCAATGCATTGCTAATAAGCTCACATATTACATCACTCATGACATGGTCAGTGACATCACTGATGACATCTCTGATAACATCTAAAATGGCATCACTGATTACATCATCCAGTGACTGTGACTGTTTTCTAAAAGTTACCAAGTGTTAAACATATATACTAAGGTAACTTTCTGTGGAAGAGCCAGTTTGGGTAAATGAGTTGATGTGTAAGTGATGTATAGAAGAGTGACTGGGTATATAACATCCTGTATACATGGGATAGTGGGTGTGTGAGTTTTTGTATAGGTAAGCGAGTGGGTGTGTCAGTGGGTGTATGAGTGAGTGGCTGTGTGAGTATGCGTATAGTTTACTGAGTTGGTGTATCAGTGGTTGTAAATGGTGAATCAGAGGGTGCATGAGTAGCTGAATGGGTATTTGAGCTGAAGTGTCTGTATGGGCAAGTTACAGGCTACATGTGTGGCTGTCTCGGTGTATCAATTAGTATGTAAGTGGGTGTATGTGTGAGCGAATGGATGTTTGAGTGGTTGTATGAGTGAGTAACTGAGTGTGAGAGAGGTTGTATGGAAAAGTATGTGGTTCTCTCAGTCACTGTATAGGTGAGTATGTATTAGTATATGTATAGTTATAGTTAGGACCTAGTTTCCATAGGAAAAGCATTTTTTTGATTTGCCTATAACTTTGGCATCGTTTGACCAATGTTCATGAAATTTTCCCCAAAAAATGTCAACGTAGGTTCTGTGTATCATGGAAAGTGTGGGGATGAGCTGTGCAGTGGGGCCCAAGAAATAGGTGCACGAAATAAGGGTGCATTTGTAATTTTAATTCCCATAGGAACACGTTGTCGAACCTAAAGCCCGAACCGCTTGATGGAATTGCGTCAAATTTGGCAGAAAGGTGGATGTTGTTACGCAGATTGTGCTTTTTATTTTTTGGTGCAAATATGTTCAGTAGTTTTTGTGAAATTAAATCCGAACGATATAGTGATATTCTGTCCGCAGATATTTCATAACCGTTTTGCGGTGATCGCGGTTAAATCGCGAAAGCACGCACCAGCGGAAATGCTCTGATTGGCTGGATGCAATCTAAATAGATAGTTTCAGCGGTTTTGCGCTGATCGCAGTTAAATTGTGACGTGTTCGAGGTAAAACTCGAAAGCACGCGCCAATGGGAATGCTGCGATTGTCTGGACCCAACCTGAACAGAAAGTTGCGGCCACCATTTTATCGATCAGGAACGGTTCCTGGGGCTGAAAATATGTGTCATACTTAAGATAGGGGGTCAGGATGGAGATACTCTGACCCCATGTTTGAGAAATGGGGGTATTAGTGACAAAAGTTGTGTGTCCAAAATAGATTTTTTTAATCACGTGCAATATTTGCACCGCTGCCACAACTGCCAGTGTGGGCCCCCTGTGTAGCATCGTGGGGACATTGCGAATATCGCAATGTCATCATGAATATTATTGGAAATATAAAACAAAAAGTATACATATCTATATACACACCCTCGCTGGTACCAGTTACAGACTCATGTAAGCACTCACAAACTCACTCAGACACTTATACAGCCACTCATACTCATGTATGTACACACAGTCCCAGATACTCACAAACCTACTGCAGACCCAGTGAGACACTCATACACCCACTCACAGATCAACTCAGATACTCATACACTCACTCACACACCCATACATACAGTCGCTCACATACCCAGTCACAAATCCTCTCAGAGAGATATGCACTCAATCACTCACTCATACACTCAGAGACTCACACACCCACTCACAGACTTGCTCCGATGTATACACACCCACTCATTCACCCACTCAAAGACTCATGCATCCATTCACAGACCCACCCAGACACTTGCCCTCCCAGTCACAGACCCACTCAGACACTCATGGATGAACCCATTCACTCACCTACTCAGAGACTTATGCTCTCACTCACAGACCCATTGAGCCACTTGCACACCCATTCACAGATCCACTCAGACACTCACTCACAGACCATCTCAGACACTCACATACTCATACAGTCACTCACACACCCACTCACAAACCCACTCAGAGACTTTTGCACCCAGTCACTCATACACTCAAAGACTCACGCATCCGCTCACAATTGCACTCATAGACCCACAAACCCACTCACAAAACCACTAAGACACTTACGCTCTCAGTCACAGACCTATGTAGAGACTCATGCACTCAGCCACAGATCACCTCAGGCACTCATGCACCCACTCACTCATTCACTGAGACATGCACTTAGACACTCATGTATCCACTCACAGATCCAGTCAGACAGTTATCTTACTTACAAATGCACAAAGGCACTCATGCACCTACTTACAGATTGACTGAGAGACTCATGCAACAATTCACAGACCCATTGAGACACTGATGCACCCACTCATAGATGCACTGAGACAGTCACTCAGTATGTTACAGAACTATTGATAAACTGATGCACCATCTCACAGGTGCACTGACATACTTATACAGTGAATGAGAGACTTACTGATACAGTGATGCATGTAGTCACAGATTCCACTGAAAGAGTTATACTGTGTTATAGAGATATTATGAGTTATACATGCTATTATAGAGTCATTTAGATATTGTGTTTAGTGTGTTGGTTATAATCCATTTTGCAGTTATAAGTTTTGAGTGTGGTGGTGGCTGAAAATCACTTAAAAAAAACAAAGGTTACAAAGACTTTATAGTTAGGAATTAGAATTTAAAAAACCCTAGAAATTCACTGAAAAAAACAAAGGTTACAGGGACATTATAGTTAGGAAAAACAATTTTTTTTAAAACTTAGAAATTCACTGAAAAAAACAAAGGTTACAGGGGTGTTATAGTTAGGCTGACATTTCACTCGTACAAAACCAGAGAAATTCAGCAGTTATAGTTACCTTAGTTAACTATAACTCACGCCCCCGCAATGCACTGCTAATGACCTCACATATTACATCACTCATGACATGGTCAGTGGCATTACTGATGATATCAATGATGACATCTCATATGACATCACTGATTACATCATCCAGTGATTGTGAGGGTTTTCTAAAAGTTACTGAGTGTTAAACATATATACTAAGGTAAATCGCTGTGGAAGTTCTAAAATAAGGTAAAAACTAATAATTATTCGTCCTCTGGCTAAATTAGTAGAAATGATTGAATATTTGGCAGGTGACCTTGGAAATAGCAGTGAAATGTCACTATTTAACCGGCTGCTGGCTAAATAATAGAGATTCTGCACTGTTTGGCTCGACAGCCGTGCAAATAGAGAGGTTTCACTATTTACCTGGCCACTGACTAAGTAGCGAGATTCTGCACTGATCAGCTGGAGGCCTTCCAAATAGCAGAGAAACTTCACTATTTCCCAGGCTTCTGGCTTGTAAGTAGGGATTCTGCATTGTTTGGCCAGCGATCTTGCAAATAGAAGAAAATCTTTATTATTTACCCGGCTGCTGGCTAAATATTAGAGATTCTGCACTGTTTGGCCGGTGGCCGTGCAAATAGTAGAAAAACTTCACTATTTACCCTGCCACTGGTTAAATAGTAGAGCTGCTACACTGGCCAAGTGGTGGCCATACAGATAGCAGAAAAACGTCTCCATTTCCAGGTCACTGTCTAAATAATAGAGATTCTACACTATTTGGCCGGAAGTTTTTGAAAAACCTCTTTCCCCCCTGAGGCTGCCAACATCCTATCCTGAAGGCAGCCCTTCCCTTTCGCAATTTAGTTGCCACCTAAACTCGGGGGTTGTTAGCTCATCAATGGTTTGAGACAGCAGTTGCAGTCACAAACTATCAATAAGTTATTTTCTGGAATGGAAAAGGGAGGGAGGAAATCCTTTTTACTGAACCCTCCTATTTGCAATTCAGAAGTGATCGCAAAAGTCCTTTTACTAGTCTAAAGAAACTTCCAACTCATAAAAAAGGGTTTTGTACATAATGATAAGTACTTTTGTGGTTTCAAACCTTGTTATTTTGTGACATGAGGCACAAAGGGGGTCATTATGATGGCGGGCGGATCGCCCGCCATCACAACATGATTTATCCCCTGCCATATTATCATGGCAGGGGTACCGCGGCGGATGGAAAGTCCGTCCGCCGCTTTTCCGTCGGTCGGCAATTGTTCGGATTGCTGGCCAGGCGGTCCTGGGGCTGAATATGGTGGCGGTGCCTAGCAGGCACCGCCATCCATATTACGATGTGAGGGTTTGGAAGCTTTTCCATGGCGGCAATGCCGCCATGGAAAGGCTGGTGGGAATTGCATTGGGGGCCCGTTGCGGGCCCCCGGGGAGGGTGGAGGGCTGCACTTGGGGGGTACCTATGGTACCCCCCTGCATTGCCATGCATAAGGTAGCAGGCACCGCGTGGTGCCTGCCACATTGTGCATGGCAATGCACGACATGCCTCTTAGGCATTGCAGCGGGTGCTGCTTACAGCAGCACCCGCCGCAATGCCGGAGATGTGGCACGCGACCGCCAGGATGGCTGGCGCATCCTAATTTGCGGTGCGAGACCGCAGCACCGCTGGCAGCCAGTCCCAGCACCACTAGGGTGGCGGGCGGACTGAAGTCCGCCCGCCATCCTAATGAGGCCCTTAGGGGCCGATTCCGATCTCGGTCGGAGGCGCACCCAATACCATTCGGTCGGGAAAAAAGCCATGCGAAAGCCTGTTTCCCGACCGATCCGTACAGCACACCGAACGAGCAAGTACGATGCGCACAACAGCAAAAAATCCGGCCGAGCCGTACTCACCCAAACCAGGTCCTGTTCTCCGACCGAGGCGAATCCGGAAACGCCGAATCGAGTCGCACGGAAGGAAAAATGCAGCCCCGTCCGGCCGGACAAGTACGATGCGCTTTCCGTACGCGCCGAACCCGTCGCTACGCACGGCACGTCAAAGCATCCGGGAGAGGCGCACATAAGCTCCGATTCGCGCCACAACACGATCCAGGGCTCCGAGATGAACACGGCAGCGACGAGGACGACGCGAAGCGACGAGGACGAGGCGAAGCGACGAGGACGAGGCGAAGCGACGAGGACGAGGCGAAGCGACGAGGACAACGCGAAGCAACGAGAAGGACGAACGACACGAACCAACCATGAATCCCTTCGTCCCGATCATACCAATATTCTACATTTACTACCGGAACAGGCACGGACGCGTACGGCGCAGAAGGTAAGCCAGACACCAACCACAAAACACATACAACACGTACACGACACATCACACACACACACAGGGATGCAGAATATACTTACACCAGCAACAGCAGCACCATAGGGGCGGGATGCCCATCACCAATGCCACATATGTACACAGGGGCCTGAATGCGCACCACCACCCCTACCCAGGGGTGGCATGATGCCTACCACCACTACCACCCTCACCCAGGGGTGGCATGATGCCTACCACCACTACCACCCTCACCCAGGGGGGCAGGATGCCTACCACTACTACCACCCTCACCCAGGGGGCAGGATGCCCACCACTACTACCACCCTCACCCAGGGGGGCAGGATGCCTACCACCACTACCACCCTTAGCCAGGGGGCAGGATGCTTACCACTACTACCACCCTCACCCAGGGGGCAGGATGCCTACCACTACTACCACCCTTAGCCAGGGGGGCAGGATGCCTACCACTACTACCACCCTCACCCAGGGGGCAGGATGCCCACCACTACTACCACCCTCACCCAGGGGGGCAGGATGCCTACCACTACTACCACCCTTAGCCAGGGGGGCAGGATGCCTACCACTACTACCACCCTCACCCAGGGGGCAGGATGCCCACCACTACTACCACCCTCACCCAGGGGGGCAGGATGCCTACCACTACTACCACCCTTAGCCAGGGGGCAGGATGCCCACCACTACTACCACCCTCACCCAGGGGGGGCAGGATGCCTACCACTACTACCACCCTTAGCCAGGGGGGCAGGATGCCTACCACTACTACCACCCTCACCCAGGGGGCAGGATGCCCACCACTACTACCACCCTCACCCAGGGGGGCACGATGCCTACCACTACTACCACCCTTAGCCAGGGGGGCAGGATGCCTACCACTACTACCAACCTCACCCAGGGGGCAGGATGCCCACCACTACTACCACCCTCACCCAGGGGGGCAGGATGCCTACCACTACTACCACCCTTAGCCAGGGGGCAGGATGCCCACCACTACTACCACCCTCACCCAGGGGGGCAGGATGCCTACCACTACTACCACCCTCACCCAGGGGGCAGGATGCCCACCACTACTACCACCCTAACCCAGGGGGGCAGGATGCCTACCACTACTACCACCCTTAGCCAGGGGGCAGGATGCTTACCACTACTACCACCCTCACCCAGGGGGGCAGGATGCCTACCACTACTACCACCCTCACCCAGGGGGCAGGATGCCCACCACTACTACCACCCTCACCCAGGGGGGCAGGATGCCTACCACTACTACCACCCTTAGCCAGGGGGGCAGGATGCCTACCACTACTACCACCCTCACCCAGGGGGCAGGATGCCCACCACTACTACCACCCTCACCCAGGGGGGGCAGGATGCCTACCACTACTACCACCCTTAGCCAGGGGGCAGGATGCCTACCACTACTACCACCCTCACCCAGGGGGCAGGATGCCCACCACTACTACCACCCTCACCCAGGGGGGCAGGATGCCTACCACCACTACCACCCTTAGCCAGGGGGCAGGATGCTTACCACTACTACCACCCTCACCCAGGGGGGAAGGATGCCTACCACTACTACCACCCTTAGCCAGGGGGGCAGGATGCCTACCACTACTACCACCCTCACTCAGGGGGCAGGATGCCTACCACTACTACCACCCTTAGCCAGGGGGGCAGGATGCCTACCACTACTACCACCCTCACCCAGGGGGGCAGGATGCCCACCACTACTACCACCCTCACCCAGGGGGGCAGGATGCCTACCACTACTACCACCCTTACCCAGGGGGGCAGGATGCCTACCACTACTACCACCCTCACCCAGGGGGGCAGGATGCCCACCACTACTACCACCCTCACCCAGGGGGGCAGGATGCCTACCACTACTACCACCCTCACCCAGGGGGGCAGGATGCCTACCACTACTACCACCCTTAGCCAGGGGGGCAGGATGCCTACCACTACTACCACCCTCACCCAGGGGGGCAGGATGCCTACCACTACTACCACCCTTAGCCAGGGGGGCAGGATGCCTACCACTACTACCACCCTCACCCAGGGGGGCAGGATGCCCACCACTACTACCACCCTCACCCAGGGGGGCAGGATGCCTACCACCACTACCACCCTTAGCCAGGGGGCAGGATGCTTACCACTACTACCACCCTCACCCAGGGGGGCAGGATGCCTACCACTACTACCACCCTTAGCCAGGGGGGCAGGATGCCTACCACTACTACCACCCTCACCCAGGGGGGCAGGATGCCTACCACTACTACTACCCTTAGCCAGGGGGGCAGGATGCCTACCACTACTACCACCCTCACCCAGGGGGGCAGGATGCCCACCACTACTACCACCCTTACCCAGGGGGGCAGGATGCCCACCACTACTACCACCCTCACCCAGGGGGCAGGATGCCCACCACTACTACCACCCTCACCCAGGGGGCACGATGCCTACCACTACTACCACCCTTAGCCAGGGGGCAGGATGCTTACCACTACTACCACCCTCACCCAGGGGGGCAGGATGCCCACCACTACTACCACCCTCACCCAGGGGGCAGGATGCCTACCACTACTACCACCCTTAGCCAGGGGGCAGGATGCCTACCACTACTACCACCCTCACCCAGGGGGCTGGATTCCTACCACCACCCTTAGCCAGGGGGGCAGGATGCCTACCACTACTACCACCCCCACTCATAGGATGGACAATGCATGACACAACCAGCACACCACAACCTAGGGAATGCAAGAAGAAGACATCCCCCAACACCATGACAAGCGTGTGTAGACTGTGTCAAATGCCTACAACACCGAACATGACTTTGAACATACAATGTGACCCCCTAGCACATGTGCCACACATATATGTGTGTGGCACCCACAATGCAAGCAGGCCATGACCATTGTGGCAATGGGGTCCAAACCCCCATCATCACAGTGACCAAAATGTAAGTGTGGGGTCCATAGCTGAAGCACATTTTGAACATTGTGGCAATGGGGTCCAAATCCCCATCATCACAGTGACCAAAATGTAAGTGTGGGGTCCATAGCTGAAGCACATTTTGAACATTGTGGCAATGGGGTCCAAACCCCCATCATCACAGTGACCAAAATGTAAGTGTGGGGTCCATAGCTGAAGCACATTTCAAACATTGTGGCAATGGGGTCCAAACCCCCATCATCACAGTGACCAAAATGTAAGTGTGGGGTCCATAGCTGAAGCACATTTTGAACATTGTGGCAATGGGGTCCAAACCCCCATCATCACAGTGACCAAAATGTAAGTGTGGGGTCCATAGCTGAAGCACATTTTGAACATTGTGGCAATGGGGTCCATACCCCCATCATCACAGTGACCAAAATGTAAGTGTGGGGTCCATAGCTGCAGCACATTTTGAACATTGTGGCAATGGGGTCCAAACCCCCATCATCACAGTGACCAAAATGTAAGTGTGGGGTCCATAGCTGAAGCACATTTCGAACATTGTGGCAATGGGGTCCAAACCCCCATCATCACAGTGACCAAAAGGCAAGTGTGGGGTCCATAGCTGCAGCACATCTTGAACATTGTGGCAATGGGGTCCAAACCCCCATCATCACAGTGACCAAAAGGCAAGTGTTGACAAAGTAAGAGGTGCAACTGCCAAACTGCATGGATGATTTCTGGTCACAGAACAACAAACACATCAGTGGCAAAGTAGTGTATGTGTCCCATTGCAACATAAATTGGGGGAGCCAAATCCTGCAGTGCAAATAAGACATAACTTTGGCCATGTGCAGACAAACAACACCCATGGGGGCTGACAACGTCGACAATCATCAATGACACAATGACAGAAGTGACCATCCGAATGCAGACCCACATATTTGCACCAATGGGCACACACATGCAGATACCCTGTGGAGACTGCAGATGTGAGGCGAACAGATACCATACTATGGCAGCAATGGGACACACAATCAACAATTAGCAACAAATGAGGGCTCCCGTCCCATCAGCCTGGTCATGGAAGTGCCAACGGAATCATCAGCACAGATCCAACACACTTGTATAGCAATGTTGCACTGACAACACAGATGAGTCCTTCCCCATTGATGCCCAAACCTGCATGTTCACTGGAGATGGCCACACTGTCAGGGAAGTAGACGAATAGAACAATGGCAGGCACAACAGATGTGCAGGGGTGGAAGCCACAGATGTGAAGTTGCCAATCTCTGTAGGAAATCTCATTGCCAAATACTGAACACATGACACCCTCAGATGCTGCTATGGATGACATGGATACACCACAGGATAGGACACATAACCCCTGGACCACATGGGTTCCTGCACAGTAACACTTCATTATCATGAGACCAAATATCACCATCACTGCAGCAAGGGCATTCTTAGCATCATCAACATCATGTACATCAGAAGCAAAAGCACTAGAGAACAGAAAGTTGCTTTATTCAGCATATGTGGCATTAAAAGTAGAAGTCCGGTAGAACATAAACAAAGGCCAATGGCCAGTCCATCAACAAAGTCACAAGTGGGTGACAGTGGCAGATGCCACCCTACACATGCCTGCACAAAACCAGGGACAATCCACTAGGAGGGGCAACCGGGGGGGGGGGTAGGCCAGGCACCGCAGGGACAGGATCAGGGCTCACCAGGAGGAAGCAGGGAAGGGGTGGTGGGTGCTGGAGAGCCACTGACAACTGCAGTGGAGGTGTCTGACATGGTGTGTGCCGGCACAACTGGGGGCATGGCTCAGATGTTGTGGGTGCCGGCACGACTGCAGTGGACCCTGCAGATGGAGTGGACAGGTCCGCCACTGCAGTGCCCAAGTCAGACAGGGTGGTAGTGGACTCCACTGCAGTGCCTACCACCAGGGGAGGAGAATGGGGAACAGGCAAGGTGGGCTGGTCAGAGGGGGAGGACACCCTCACCACATCAGTGGCACAGACAAGCGCAGCGGGGGTGTGGTGCCGGGAGAGAAAGTGGCAGGGGGAGAAGGCCGGAGCCTCTTGGGGATGGTATATCTGTGGGTGGGGGAACCTGGGGCAGGGTGTGGCGGGGGCACTTGTGGAGTGGGGGCCTGAGGGATGGAGGAAGGTGACCTGGTGCTTGAGCTGCAGGGCGGCGGCGGGGTCTTGCTCTTACCACTCCGGGGGACTTGCGGGTGGGGGCCTCAGTCTGTCTGCGCCTGGGGGAGGGTGTCCGGGGGCGAGGGGCACTCTGCTCCGTGTGGGGGGCTTCCTCTTCCCCCTGGATGCTGGGGCAGCTGGATCGGAGGGGAAGAGGCCGAGGTCACTGAGGAAGAGGCGCTGGGTCTTTGGGGTTGCAGGTGAGGCAAGGGAGGGTGCTTTGGAGGGAGAGGCAACTGAGGACTGCGCAGTGCCCGTGGATGCGTGTGTGTGTACCAGGGCCCCATCCCCTGTGAGTCTGGTTTCAGTCCCCTGACTGTGCGTGCGTGTGCGTTTAGTTTGTGGCGTGTGTGTCTGTGTGCTGGATGTGTGTGTGCTGCCTGTGCCGGTGTGTGTGTGCTTGGGACGGGCAAGGTGCTGGGGAGTGTGGATGGAGCAGAGGCAGGAGGGGTGAGGGACTGTCTGAGGAGGGACACTGCTGCCGTCAGGGAGGAGTCCATGGACCTGTTGCCCCTCTGTAGGTCAGACATGCCCGATGAGATGCCCTCCATGAACGACACCAGCTGAGTCAACAGTGCGGTGTGCGCATGGAGGACACTCAGCATGGCTGTCTGCCCTACATGGAGCTGGCGAAGGAGGTACACAGACTCCTCACTCAGGGCAGCAGGGGACACAGGGGCAGGGGGTGCGGTGCCTGGGCCAAAGGAGACACGCTCCCGAACATGGGAGCCTCCACGGACCTTGGGAATGGGAGCCGATGGGAGGGCGGTGGTGGTGCTGGTGGTGGCGGGGACAGCAACACTAGCTGGGGTGTGGTGGCTGCTGACACCCGCCTCCACAAGGGAGTCATCCTCCGAGTTGCTCTGGTCCTCAGCTGAGGTGGATGGTGCTGAGGATTCCTCGGTGTGGCTCCCCTCGCCCTCCGTGCCACTGGGTCCCTCCGACCACTCCTCGGCTGCTGACCCAGTCTGGCTCTCTGGCTCCTCCTGGTCCGTGGAGCTGTCCCCTTCTGTGGCCGTGGATGTATCTGCAAACAATGGGGAAACAGACAGACATCAGTCACCTGCACCAAACGCACACACCACTGTGAGCACAGCACATCACAGAGCAAGCCCTGGCATCATTAGTTGTACATTGCTAAAAGTGCCCTAACTGAACAGGAGAAGCCAATTGTCAGTCTGATGCCAAGCATGGCACTCACATCCCACATGGCCTTGCACCCATCTGTCTGGTGTCTGTTGGATTGCAACACCCCAGTGTGGACACATGCACCAAGTACACAGTAGTTGGACAGTGCAGAGGACACGGTGTGGACACATCACAGCTCTTGCCACTGAGTCAGTACAGGTTTCCGGATGAAAGGGATGCCCAGAGTCAAATAGGAAATGCATGTGATGCATACCAGCGACAGACACCATGATGCACCCATGTCCTGATAGCCAGCGCCACTATGGTGTGCATGTAGCACATGTCACTCCCCTGCAGGACCACAAATAAGTTGACACATGCCATGGCAGAGGCATGACTGTTAAGTCATACATCACTGTCTCAGTGATGTATGACTTGGCAGCCAGACAACAACACTATGCACTGTGTCACAATAGTAGGTCATGGGGAATGCAAGTCCTGGAGCTGCACCAGTGCACATGTACATCCCCCACACAACACATCATCTCAACCCTCATCTGTCCAGGTCACACCTATTGGACATATGGGAGACCTGTGACACTACCCTCTGAACCTGAGCCCCTCACAATTTGCTGTGAATGGGGAACAGCTGCCTGAACATCACATTCGCATACCCCAGTCTGCACGGGCAGCTGATCAAACACCTATGTGACACACAAGTATCGTCTCCTATGGTCACATCTCCAGGGGCATGCTGAGCCCCTACCAAGAAACACCCCAGCAGTCCTGGCAACTAATCCACAGCACACTGACACAGAGGCAGACACCGGAGGGGTCAAATCACTGTGCACAATGTGTCAGCTGATACACGGGAGTGGGAGTACAGAGTGCATTGCATGGCCTGGAGTAGGCATGACTGTCCTGCTCCACATGAATGAGGGATGTGCCCTGGACAGTGGATAGCTGGCTATGTATGTGTGACACACGTAATCTGCACACTCCTGGGGCACAAACATTGTTCCCACCCGCTGCATGGGCGTGTGCCACATACCCCAGGCACATGTGGTGGCTCAGCTCAGCAAGTGGACCGCATATCAAAGCAACACGCAGATCACATGTCCAAACCCAGGCGTTGTGTGAACAATGGACCCACCCATGATGCCCACAACAGAGTTAGGGAAACAGATGCTGTCCCCCACCTTTAGTGAAGCAAACTGCAAGGACACAGTCCCAAGTGACACAATTCCCTGACTGTAAGGGCCACACCTGGGTATCAGATGAGCAGTGGGCAGTGCACAATAGAGGGACATGGCTCCTGGACAACATGACTGCTGCACTGTGGCAGTTGAACCAGGCCAGAGGAGGGCACAAAGCATGTAATACAGAGTTCACAGTGCAGTCTTTGACTCACCCCCTCCTTGCTGCTGTCTGGCCTTCAGCTGCCCATCCAGGTCTGGAAAGACCACCGCCAGGATCTGGAGCATGTGGGGGTCAGGGTCCGTGTTCCGCCCCTCCTGCGAGGAGGCGACAGCTTCAGCTGGACCCGTGCAATCCTCCGGGTGCAGCCCCGAAGGTCCTGCCACCTCTTCTGGCAGTTGCGGATCCGGCGCTTGTAGACCCCCACGGACCGGACAGCCCGGACGATGTCCTTCCAGATTTCCTGCTTCAGATGGGCATTAACCTGTGAGGATGACAAAGTGAAAAGGCCATTACCACACATGCAACATATCCGTGCATGACACAGTTGTATATACATGTCTCAATCACAGGGGCACATGATGTACACAGGCAGTGCAAAGCTGACCATGGACAGTTTGCCAGACGTCACTACATGGTATCATTGCATGGGAAGTAAAACCATGTTCAAATGCACTGTCACTGCACCATACCTGTCCAGTGCAAGTCACTACACACTATGGGGGGTGACAACTACTCAGTGAGCCTGCTAGCCAGTGGCGTGCAGACTCTCAGCCTTGCTAGTCAGACAAAATGCACATTCAGAAAGGCAGTGCACAGAACACTCACCTGCTCCCCTGGTGTCCCATACAGCTTGCTGTACTGTGGAAGTAGGCTGTCCAGCAGGGCCTGGTTCTCTTCAAGGCTGAAGGCTGGGGCTCTCTCCACAGTACGTGCCATTGCAGGGTCCAGAGGGGCAGAGACAGCAGCAGTGCAGTGGCAGATGTCGTCTTGGAGCATGTAGTGCAGGCAAGTGGGCTCTCAGGGGAACAGCCAGCAATATATATGTGCTGGAGAGGCAGATACTGTCCCTTGTGTCCAAAGTGATAGGTCCAAGTCGTTTGCATCTTCTGAATCTGGCCAATCCATGGAATAGCAGCACCAAAACACGCCCACAGCATCCTTCAAATCTTCAACTTCATGACATACATGATTTTGCAACATTGTTGTGGGTGACCAACTGATTTTCCAGCAACCGACTCGTTCGAAATTCGAAAACGCGTCCGTTGCCAGGCAAGCCCATTGTCAATGGGTGCGCACCGATCGGTCCATTGCGGTACAACGCGCACAGGGGTACAACGCGTACCCGCACACATTGAAAGCAATGGGCCGGCCGGAGGCACCGATCGGTCCATTGCTGTTCAACGCGCACAGGGTACAACGCGTACCCGCACACATTGAAAGCAATGGGCCGGCCGGAGGCACCGATCGGTCCATTGCAGTTCAACGCGCACAGGGGTACAACGTGTACCCGCACACATTGAAAGCAATGGGCCGGCCGGAGGCACCGATCGGTCCATTGCAGTTCAATGCGCACAGGGGTACAACACGTACCCGCACACATTGAAAGCAATGGGCCGGCCGGAGGCACTGATCGGTCCATTGCTGTTCAACGCGCACAGGGGTACAACGCGTACCCGCACACATTGAAAGCAATGGGCCGGCCGGAGGCACCGATCGGTCCATTGCAGTTCAACGCGCACAGGGGTACAACGCGTACCCGCACACATTGAAAGCAATGGGCCGGCCGGAGGCACCGATCGGTCCATTGCTGTTCAACGCGCACAGGGGTACAACGCGTACCCGCACACATTGAAAGCAATGGGCCGGCCGGAGGCACCGATCGGTCCATTGCAGTTCAACGCGCACAGGGGTACAACGCGTACCCGCACACATTGAAAGCAATGGGCCGGCCGGAGGCACCGATCGGTCCATTGCTGTTCAACGCGCACAGGGGTACAACGCGTACCCGCACACATTGAAAGCAATGGGCCGGCCGGAGGCACCGATCGGTCCTATTGCTGTTCAACGCGCACAGGGGTACAACGCGTACCCGCACACATTGAAAGCAATGGGCCGGCCGGAGGCACCGATCGGTCCATTGCTGTTCAACGCATCACTGTACATGTGACTGGCATATGTCAGCATGCCTGTCTCAGATGGACATATGCCAGCCACAGATAGCTCCCAGGGAGTGAGGGGCACACCTACATCACGACAGCCTGTCCAAACTTTATCATAAGGCATGTAAGGCTGCATTTCCTATTGTGTGTATGTTGGTGTACATGTTGTCCTGTGGGAGTCACCTGTGGGCAGCCACCCCAGGCTGTGCACGTGTTCATGGGGACAGGATCCTGGGTGTTACGTGTACGTGACCACTGTGATGTGCAACTGTTCATATCTGTGCATGTGCCATGGTCACATTTCACAGTGGTGTATGTGTATGTCATGTCACATACCCCGTGAGACCCATGTGGGACGGTATGTTTGAGCCAGGGTGTCCCAGTGGCACAATAGTGATGGTCCTCCACAGTCTTTGTGCATGTGGTGTTTACAATGTCTCTGATTTCATGTGCACAATGGGAGACAGTCTCCACATCCACGTTGTGTGTGCATGGACTCTGATGTTGTGCGTGTGTGTCACAGACGTCCATGTCTGTCCTGCCGTGGCAAGTGGGGACACTACCTGTGGGGGTCATGGTTGTTTTGCTGTGGTGTATACATGATACTCCATGTAATGCCAGTGTCCATGTGGCATTACAGGGTCCCTGGGAATGTACCTGTCGTTGAGCTGTGGTGCCTGGGGCACATCTGTCCTCACATGTCCCTGTGGGGGGTTATTGTGACACGGCAGCAGGAGATGGGAACTGTGACACGGCCTCATGATATCCAATGGGCCACCCTGGGACTAATTGATGCCACCTGTTGGACCGTGTTGACAGATGTTGGCCATGTATGTACCATACATGTCCTTCCGGTACTGCACACTTCATGTAGTTGTGCCTCATAATGATGTATGTTGGGATCTTGAGTGTGTTCAATGCCGCATATGTGGGGTGACTGGCAATCTTGCTTACTTCTCCTCTGCACTGCAGGGCTCCTGCTGTCCATCGGCCATTCCCAGACCTGGCAACGATGGTGGAACGGGACAGCATCCGACGGTACCGCTTCACCAGGCAGCTGATTGAGGATTTGGCAGTGCAGTTGTCCCCACATTTGCAGCCTGGCCGGCCGTATCCTACAGCGCTGACCCCCAAGGTGAAGGTGATGGCAGCCCTACACTTCTTTGCCACTGGTACCTTCCAACATACTGTGGCGACTGTTGGTGGGATGTCACAGACCATGTTCAGCCGTGTGCTCCGCGATGTTTTGGCGGCAATGTTGCTCTTCCTGAACCGGTACATCTATTTCCCTAGACTGCGACGACTCACTGACGTGAAGAGTGACTTTTATGCCCTGGGGAGGATGCCGCATGTAATTGGCTCCATTGATGGGACACATGTGGCTTTGGTACCACCACAGGCCCAGGAGCAGGCCTACAGGAACCGCAAGCACTACCACTCGGTCAATGCACTGGTGGTGTGTCTTGCAGACATGACCATCACACACGTGTGTGCCCGTTTCCCTGGTTCAGCACACGATGCCTTTGTGATGAGGAGTAGTCGCATCCCCAGGATGATGGCACAGATGCAGAACCAGCGTGCCTGGCTTGTCGGTGTGTACTGACTTTGTGCCATTGTGTGTGATCTGATCTGTAGTATTCCGCCCACTGTTCCAAGTCAGCTAATGTGCACTTGTCTGTCCGTAGGTGACTCGGGATACCCCAACATGCCGTGGTTGCTGACACCCCTCAGGAACCCTGTGACACCTGCCCAGATGCGCTACAATGAGGCACATGGTCGGACCAGGAGAGTGATTGAGCGGACCTTTGGTCTCCTGAAGAGCCGCTTCCGCTGCCTGGACAAGACCGGAGGGTCCCTCCCATATGCCCCTGCGAAAGTGTGCAAGATTATCATCGTCTGCTGCATGCTCCACAACCTGGCAGTGCGGAAGGAGTTGCCTCTCATCCAGGATGACAATGACCAACATCCGCCACCTGTGGAGGATCCTGGCCTGGACCACGATGCCAGTGACGATGATGATGATGATGATGGTGATGGTGATGTCCGCACACAGCTCATCACCAACTTCTTTAGCTGAATGTGAGTATCCTGAGGTGTCATGTCAATGATGTGAGTTGGCATGATGTGTGGGTGGTGCTCTGGTGCTGTGGGAGTGTGTCCATGGGCCACTTGACTGGATGTGTGTTGCGATGTGTGCTAACAGGTGGGCTGTACTCCCCAACAGTGTTGACATGCTAACTTGGTTCTGGGTGGGTATCTTGTAACATGTATTGTGCATGTGTTTTGCTGTTTTGTCCTGTACTCCATTGCTTTTGACTGTGTGTCATTTCTGTCCTTCACAGGGTACTTTCAGATTCGTTTGGTCAACTGTGTCCACCGACGACGTGATTGCACATCCAGGCTGGTAGCTGTTGTGTCCCTACAGGTGATGTGCGCCACACCCATGGACTTCCTTCCGTCTACAGTTGTTGACTGTGTGCCCGCTGCCAGGTGGGGTTACCTTGCATCTGTAGTGGTTACGGCATGTTGCAACTGTGTAATAAACCTGTGCTTCACTTTGTGATGTGCGTTGTCTGTGGTCACATATTTGACTGCCATTTGCTTACTGCACCTGTGGGCTACTTGACTACAACTGGGAATGGGTGTGGTGTCTGTGCATTGCACCGTCTTCCCTGGCAACATCAGTGTAGGCAATGAGTCAGATGGCCTAGGTGTGTATGTGTCGTGTAGCCCTGGTGGTGTGTCTCCCTCATGTGTGTCACGTTTCCTGTACTCACATGCCTGTGTTGTCCTTGCTGTTGCAGTTCGCATACACAGTGTAATTTTGCAGTTCATCATCCCCATAACAGCACCCACGTTGGAATCACGACAGAGGCAAGTATGGTGTATTAGTGTGTTTATTGTGATACATTTGTGTTAATAGTGCATAGGATGTGTTGTGCTGTACATGAATCTTGCAATCCCAAGTTCCTAGGTGAATTGAAAGTCCGGGTAGACAGGATCCCCAGTATCGGGGCCACAGTTGTCTGACACATTGGTCCAACTTGTACTCCCCATGCAATGTGTGGGAGTAGTGTTGCCGTCAACAGGGTGAACAGTCTGTGCACAAAGGCGAACATCCAGAACAGGTTCAGGCTTCCTGGGAGTTGCGCTTGGCCAACGGCCTCTCACTTTTCCCTCCTCGGACGACCCCTCTTCTTGGGGGGGGGCCCTCAAGTGCAGGCTGCTGCGGTGCAGGGGACTCTCCGCCAGAGTCCTCCTCCCTCCCTGTGGCAGTTGCATTTTGTTCGGCACCAGATGTTGTTGGCACACAGGGAGGTGTGGACTGGTTGCTGTTCATCTGGCGGAGGCATTGTAAAATGTCCCTGTGCACCGCCGTCATCTCATGCAGTGCATCCCACTTGGACTCCACGCGGGACATGTGTGAGTCCACACGGGACATGTGTGACTCCAAGTGGGACATGTGGGAGTCCAAGCGGGCATGATGGGCAGCCTGCTGCTGTTTAATGTCTCTGAGGAGCCCCACTACCTGGCTGAGCTCTCCGGTGCTGGACTGGTACGCATCAGCTATGCGTACCAGTTGTGGGTCATCATGCACACCAGCAACGTCTGCAAGCAGCGACCTCTGTCTCCCACCCCTCCCACCACCCCTGCTGACATGTGCAGTGTGTGCAGTGGCACGCACAGATAACCCTGGTCCACCTTGGGGGTTGGTGGTGGTGGTGGTGTCCATGGCCCCAGGTTGGTCCAGGGTCACTGTGCTGGTGTTGCTCCTTATTCTGTCCATGTCGGCAGGGATGGTATTCGTGGTGACAGTCGTTGTAGGGGTGGGTGCAGGGGGTGCAGCTGGTGGTCCTGCTGGTGCTGCAGCTGGTGGTCCTGCTGGTGCTGCATGTTGACTTGCACCGGATGTGCCAGGTTGTTCTTCATCGTCCGAGGAGGACAGAGGCTGTACGACGCCAGTGAGCTCGGCATCCTCTTGAGCCTGGGACTGGGACTCCTCAGCGTCTGCTGCTGTGTCCCCATCATCACCTGTTTTTGGGAGACACAAACAATGTATGTCATGTTTCTGCAGGCATCAATGGTTGACACAGATGACAGTTGTGACTGTGCCTCTGGGTGCGGGCCTGTACATTGCATTGTCCTGAGTCATCACAGTCAGGGGTTGATATTGGTGTGGCACATTGTCCTGCATTATTTGGGCATTTCTATGTATTTTCTGGGGTGTGAACATGGTCTGCATTGGTTGTGTTTGGTTGGCAGCCGGACCTCCTTCCCACCCACCCAGCCAGTCAGTTATCCCACCATGGAACGTGCTTGCGTTGCAGGGAGTGTAAGTTGTCTCTCAGGATGTCAGTCAGTGGTGTCCTGCTGTTTGTTGGTGCACAGTTGGCAGCAGGGCCTTGTGCTCCCCACAGCAGTAGCCAGTGTCAGCCATCTTGTGAGTCCTTCTCCACTCCCTGTGATGTGAGCATGGTTCAGGGTGGTGTTGATGGGACAGTTGTGGGGGTGACCAATATCAGTGACTACGACTCCCATCATGCTATTGCCTCCACCCCCTTCCCAACATGCCCATGCTTCCTTCCTTTTGACTCTGCTTCCCTGTGGGGTGGGCTGGCTGTGCTGACAGGATGGCTGGGAGTGTTGTCCTGGCAGTTGTTTGGCTAAGAGTCCCAAGAGTGTCCCTGTGCTTCACACAACATAACCCAGGGTGGTGGTTCTTTGTGGGATCTTGTGTTAGGATGGAGGGCATTGCATTCTACCAGGTGGGTACTGTGGAGTTTGTGTTGGGGGGTGTGTGAGGGGAGGTGCTTGTGACTATAGTCAGTGCTGCAAGTCCCCCTTCCCACCCAGCTAGCCAGATATCCCACCATGGAACGTGCTTGCATTGCAGGGAGTGGAAGTTGTCTCTCAGGATGTCAGTCAGTGGTGTCCTGCTGTTTGTTGGTGCACAGTTGCCAGCAGGGCCTTGTGCTCCCCACAGCAGTAGCCAGTGTCAGCCATCTTGTGAGTCCTTCTCCACTCCCTGTGATGTGCGCATGGTTCATGGTGGTGTTGATGGGACAGTTGTGGGGGGGGCAATATGTGTGACTGCGACTCCCATGATGCTATTGGCTACACTGACTTGGCCAGCATATACAGAATTCCTTCCTTTGAGTGGTCTTCACTGTGTGTTGGTGTTGTTGTGGTGGCTACATGTCTGGATGTGTTTGTTAGTTCTATTTGTGCCACTGCCTAGCTGTAGTTGTAGTTGTTTGTACATGTGATGGCACAGTTGGATGTGACTTTTTTGATGGCATGTGTTGTGTTTATCTGACTGACATACACATTTGGGATGATTCTGTTCTGGTTGCTGTGTAATTGCTATGAGTGCATGGTTTGACTCTCCCCTTGACAGTGATGTGTGTGTGTTTTGTGGCAGTATATTGTGTACATTTGTTGTGTACTCACCAGGCTCTGGGATGTCCTCTAGTCCATATACGCTCACTGGCGGAAGGATGGCCCGCACCTTCTCCTCCCAGGGCCTGAGGTATATTGGCTTGGCAGGAGGGCCACTGCCGGTGTATTGGCTGTTGATGTAGTCTTTCTTCAGCATGTCCCGTACCCTCCTGCGCACGTCATACCACCTGTTCTGGATGTCCGTCTTTGTGCGCCGACATGGTGATTGGGCGTTCACCCTGTTGATGATCCTCTCCCACATCTTGGTTTTCTGCGACATGGGGGTCTGTTGGACCAGTGTGCCAAACAGCTGTGGCTCCACCCTGAGGATCTCGTCTACCATGACTTCCAATTCACTATCTAGGAACTTGGGATTCTTCTTGGGGGCATGGTGATGGGTGGTGATGGTGGGTGATGTGTGTGTTGGTGTGCAGGTGAGGGTGTGTGAGTGTGTGTTTTGCTGGGTGTATGTGAGGTAGGTATTTGTTGGTGTGCTGATGGTGTGTGGCTTGTGTGAGGGATGAGCTGTGGGTGTGTGGTTGCTTTCTCTTGGGTGCTGGCAGTGGAATGGCATTTGCAAAGGCTCATGGTAGTGATTTGTGTCCTTTATATAGGTGGAGTTGTGGGTGTGTCTTTGTTCTCTGTCCCCACCCCCCAGTATTTATTGGCTTGGTAATTGCTTGTTTGGCCTTTTTTTGGGTGATTTTTCCTTTGTGCTGTTTGTGTATGTTGGAAACGTTCTTGTGACTGAGTCGGACCCTGCATTGGTCTCGTACGGTGTTCTCCGTTTCGTTCACGCTGTGTTTGTGCAGATTTCTATGCTGCGTACGCGTCGGTCGCGGTGTATTGTGTTGCTTCGGCTCGGTTTTGTATGCGTGTCGGTCGTACGGCTTGTCCTCCGTCCGACTCGCTCGTGGTTTTCGCGCCTTGCATCGTACTTTGCGGTTTGGAGTTCGCGTGTACGTTTCGGTCGGATTTGTTCCGGGTGCGTGTCGGTCGGTTGGATTCGCGTGTTTTTCCGGCCGGATTGCTGCTTTCCGTGCGGCTCGGTCGGTCGACTTTGTTTCGGTACGTGTCGGTCAGATTTTTCGCGCCTTGCATCGTACTTGGCGTGTCGTGCGCCACGGGTACGTGTCGGTCGGTATTTTTTCCGGATCCGAGTCGGTCGGTGCTTTTTCCGGCCCGAATCGGAATCGACCCCATAGTGTTAAAAACGGCTTAGATGCAGGCATTAACTTATAGGGCTAAATGTCCCAACTGTTTGAATGTTTCCAAGTTATTTTGACAGGCACAGAATGCTGCTAGCGCTGGAATGCCTTCGGGTAGCTATGCGCTTAACAAATGTTGAATAATAATAATAATAATAATGCTACTTCATTCCACCCTACGCTAAGACATAGGGACTTGGGAGGTCCTTTACGGAGATGTCTGGAGCTTCACAAATGCTCCTACTCTTTTACATTAACCTGCAGATGTGACTAATGATAAAGATAATTAGAACATTTGGCAGACTAGTTAAAGCTGTTTACTCACTCTTGCTCACAAAGCAATGAGAATGTACATGGGACAGATATAGGATTGCCAAAAGGCTCCATGTTATTAGAACAACAGAAACAAATCACTCAATATACCCACAGTTGGGTAATAAACTCAATAACAAACAATACCCCTGTTTTTTTCATTTACACCATTTTTAAAAAAAAAAGAAAAGTTTTTGGTTAAGAATTTGCAACCTAATATATTTGCAGCTAACCTCGGAATAGAACTGTGTTTTTATATATAAACATTCCAAAGAACTTACAGACATTACCAAAAATATGCAAATAGGGGCTGTCAATAATTGATTTGATATTCTGCCTCTCCAAAATACATCATTTTAATTCATTTCACAGAGACAATGAGAAAAAGTTGCACCAACACATGCTAGGATGAATACACATTCATTATTTAGAATGGGAAAACCACAATTGTTAAAACCTCATTGGACCATGGGGCGCACCTCATACCAAAGATTCAAAAGTAAGCTCATAAATTCTACAATCTTTGAAAGAATGATGAAGTTCCTTCCACTTCATCAATTTTTCTGCACTATCATCAGGACAGATGTGACAACGCACACATATTATTCACTAACACATTTGATCTGTGAGAGCGGCTGGCTGGGGGGATCCATGAGAGAGGTTTTTACTAGTGTGGTTTCAAATTGCTAATGTAGGGACCGGCAGTTTGAATTGTTTTGTGTAACATGGTTTTCTTAGTGAAGTTTGGCTTTCTTTGCGAAATCCAGTACAGCACTATCGCAACACGAGCATACATACACTGCGCCACATCTTTAACTTCAAGGTGCCTCTAACCATATGTAGTTCCATTTTCAAAGTTTTAAGGAATATTACTAGGTTTATGGTGAAAAAGAACAATGCACTTGTTGAAGTCTTAAATTCAGTATGTGCCACTTGATCAGGGATTGTGATTCATTTGTTTGGGTAGCACACCTTTCATGATGATGGGCCAGGAAAATTTGCTTAAGTTGACTAAAACGCTGACATTCTCTCATGAACTGAACAAATATATATTAAGCAGGGAGCAGGTACAAAGGAAAGTACCTCATGACAGTTATTTGGCCACCAACTACCCTCAGTCGTGTCATGGCATATGTATGGTAGTCACCAATGCTGAAAGGAGGAGCTCCCATCCATAGCAGAGTGGAGTACTCTGGCAGTAAGTAACTTGCTCTAAAAACAAGTAGCATTGCAGGGGAACTTGGAAAATATACAATGTGTGTCAGAAATGTTCTAGTGAGGAACAGGACAGCACTGGGCTACTCGAAGTCAAGGGAGCCTGATATCACCTTGTAATAGATGACAGCCTTACTGCATTAATATATTTACTTGTTTGCACTTTTATTAAACATTGTACAGCAACTTTCAGACACGTCAGAGAATCTTCGGCAACCTTTATGTGAAAATCAAATCTAGGTATGATGGAATCTGTTCATCTATGTGGTAAATGCCAATCCCATATTGCACAAAGGATATGCCTTACCAGGGTTCTGAATATACTAAAGTACTACATCATATACTGACTGTCTCAGGCAGTAAGAGATGTCACGCATCTGGGGATTAATATATGCCACACCATCTACAAGTTTCTTTTTCCTCAAGTCCAAAGTCAGTTACCAGGCTGAGGAAAACTGCTGGGGATCTGATAAACAGAATTTAAAATCATTAACAAAACATTAAAATAAACCAGTAACTCACTTGAGTTTATTTAACTTTGAAGTGGAACTCTTAAGTCCTTCACAGAGCAGCATTATCCCTCTATCTTGCAGGGAATTATCAATTAACTCCAGAGTTTGCAGGAAACAGCTTGAGCTGATTACAGATGCAAGATCCTCTCCGCAAGCCTCTGTGAGACCACATCTCTGCACCCTACAAAGAAGAGAGAACAAAGTGAGGAAGCATTGACTCTGAGAGAAAATGTCCTTAAGTCCAAGCCTCTGTATGGCAGCATGTCAACAGACTGAAGAGAAGACATTAAAGTGAGTGAGTGCTGTCTCAGAGAATAAACAGTTCTTATGTTGAGATAATGTATGTTAGTACATCTGCACAAAGGAGAGAAAATAAAGTGAGAGTGCAGCATCCTAGAAAGGAGAATTATTTTGGATTGTAAAAACCTTGTTGACCCCCAAGTCAAGAAAAACACTGCCTCCCCCTTTGGCAGCTCTCTGCAATAAACTGGCAGGATATTTTCAATATAAAGTGTCCGCAATGTACAGTGCACTACAACAAACACAAGAAGTTGCACCTAACAAAGTAGAGGTAAGCACCAGGTCGAAGGAGATGTCCTGTCTCTCAGCCTTTCCCTTGATCACAAAGAGACACTTTCAGGGCTATTTGGAAAGGTAAAATCAGGGGTGAGCAGTCAAAATATCAAAAATAAAATATCGACATACATTAATATCGAAGTTACAATATCGAAGGGACAGAATATCGATGTTAAGAATATCGATGGACAGAATATCGACCCTTAGGTAAGTAATATCGAATTTTTTAATATCGATGTAAGTAATATCGAAGTTAGTAATATCGAAATCAAATATATCGATGTTACTAATATCGATGTTACTAATATCGATATTTGTATTATTGTTATGTATTTTGTTATGTTTTTAATATGTATGTGTTATATGTGTTTTTGTTAAGTGTTCTACTTGTCTAAAAATATATGTATACAATTTTTATATGTTAATAATGTTTTTTTTAAGTTATTGTTTTATTTTTGTACCGTAGCGGGTTGTGGGTTTATAGGGGAATAGGGTGGGAAGTAATTTAATTATACTAAATTAATTAAATTTTTAGGAATTATAAATTAATTTTAATTATTTTTTGCGTTTAAGTTCTGTAGCAGGTTGTGGGTTTATAGGGGAATAGGGTGGGAAGTAATTTAATTGTAATTAAGTTATAATTAATTTTAATTAATTGGTATTGATAATTATAATATTGTTAATTAATTAATAATTGGTAATTAATTTTTATTAATTAATTATTAATTTTTATTAATTGATTAATTGATCATTATGTAATTTAATTGTAATTAAGTTATACTTTATTTTAATTAATTGGTATTGATAATTATATTATTGTTAATTAATAATTGGTAATTAATTTTTATTAATTGGTAATTACTTTTTATTAATTGGTTATTAATTTGTATTAATTGATTAATTGATCATTATGTTAAGTGTATTATTTTATCATTGGAGTGTGTTGTGTGTTTATAGGGGAATACCTTTGGAAGTAATTGGAATCTAATTAAGTAATTATTACATTTATTTTGGGTATTGATAATTAATTTATTGGACATTAATTATTAATTGGTAATTTTTTTTAATTAGCATTTTTTGTTCTAAAAATTAATTTATTGTTGTTTTATCATTAATTGGTAATTAAATATTATTAAATATTATTTATTGATAAATTTAATTAATATATTAAGAAGTAATTATTAATTGATAATTAATGTTTATTATTATTTTTGGTATAAAAAAGTATTTAATTGTTCAATATTAGTTAATTTGTAATTAAGTTTTAATAATGTATATGTTTTTTGTTATTAAAAATATTTTATTGTTCAATATTTATTATTTAGTAATTAATAGTTATTAATTATTATTTATTGGTATTTATTTAATTTATTGTTAATACATTTTCTATTGGTAATTATGTTTTTAATAATTATTTATTGGTATTGGTAAATAGTTTACAGTTATTTAATAATTCATTAATTATTTTTAAAAATTATTTTATTTATAAGTATGTTATTTGTAACTTCTACGCTATCCAACACTTACCCTACTGTTGCACTCTCTGGAGTTGAAAGTAATTTTTACCCCTACGCTATCCAACACTTTCCCTACTGTTGCACTCTCTGGAGTTGGAATAGTAATTTGTACCCTCACGCTATCCAACGCTTTCCCTACTGTTGCACTCCCTGGAGTGGGAATAGTAATTTCTACCCCTACGCTATCCAACACTTTCCCTACTGTTGCACTCTCTGGAGTTGGAATAGTAATTTTTACCCCTACGCTATCCAACACTTTCCCTACTGTTGCACTCACTGGAGTGGGAATATTTATTTTTACCCTCCCGCTATCCAACGCTTTCCCTACTGTTGCACTCCCTGCAGTGGGAATAGTAATTTTTATCCCTACGCTATCCAACACTTTCCCTACTGTTGCACTCACTGGAGTGGGAATAGTAATTTTTACCCTTACGCTATCCAACGCTTTCCCTACGGTTGCACTCACTGCAGTGGGAATATTAATTTTTACCCTCTCGCTATCCAACGTTTTCCCTACTGTTGTGCTACCTGGAGTGGGATTAGTAATTTTTACCCCTTTGCTATCCAATACTTTCTCTACTGTTGCACTCTCTAGAGTGGGAATAGTAATTTTAACCTCTACGCTATCCAACATTTTTTTTACTGTTGTTTTTTGGGAGTTGAAATAGTAGTTTTATTCCCTCCGCTATTTAATATTTTTTTTATTATTTTAGTTAATGTAGTATATCATTCATTTTAAAAATATTAAAAGTAAATTTAATGTTTTTAATTTGTTATACATAATTATTTAATTTTTATTTATGTTATTGTTTTATGTGTATAGATGTATTTGTAATTTATAATATTTTTTTATAATTTATAATGTATTAAAATAATTATTAAAACTCATTAAGTATATATATTATATGTATATATTTAATTAATGTTTTATTAAATTATATATATTACTTATTAATTTTAAACATTATAAAATATTTTTAACTATGTTTATTTTATTTATAAGTATTATTTAGTTTATTTTACATATTTTTTTTAACAAAAAAAACCCGATATTTTTGATAACGATATTTTTGACATCGATATGTTTTTTCGATATTTTTGTACTTACCATGTTGTAGATAGGATATCGATATTGTTGACATCGATATTCTTGCTCCGATATTTTTGTAGGTCGATTTTTTGACCTTCGATATTTTGTCAGTGATCCAAAATCAGGTTCTCCTTCAGACTCAGCTATTCCCCATATTCTTTTTTACAAGGACAACGAGAACTTTTCCCTAGTCTTCTGGAGCTCCTTAATTTGTCAATAACCTTAGGAACAGTTCCCAGAGAGTGGAAATAAGCAGTGGTCAAGCCTTCTTACAGAGATCAAATCTTGACCCTACATGCCCTGGGAACTACTGACCCATTTCATTGCTACCAGTTATAGGGACGGTCTTAGAAAAGCATATTAATCAGCATCTCTTACTATTTCTAGAAGACAACTTCCTTCTTGATCCCACACACAATGGCTTTAGTCCAAAACATAGCACTGAATCCGCATTACTTGCGGTAAGTGACAAGGCCAAAATGCTGCTAGACCAAGAAGGGTCTACGGCTATCATCCTCCTCGACCCGAGTGCGGCATTTGATACGGTCGATCATGACACACTTGCACTCAGGCTGAGGGAAATTGGAATAAGAAAGGATGCGCTAAACTGGCTTTCCTCTTTTTTACAAGAAAGGTCTTTTTATATCTGGGAACCTCCCTGTTATTCGGAGTCTGTCCCTGTGAAGTGTGGGGCTCCACAGGGATCTGCACTAAGCCTCACACCGTTCAATATATATGTACGACGACTAGTAGCCGTAATTAAGGAATTTGGTGTGTCATTGGTCTCCTGTGCTGATGACACTCAGTTGGTGGTCTCTCTTGCTCTAAAGACTGGATCTCAACATTAGCTAGGTCCATGTCTCAAGAAAGTAGCACAATGTATGACGAGCTGCTTCTTAAAATTAAATGGAGATAAAACCGAGCTGTGGATGGTGGGAAACCATCCAACCCACACATAATGCTAAGTTGGCCAGAATGTCTTGGCCCTCCTCCTCTCCCATCTTCTCCCTTAAAAAGTTTAGGTATGTGGATGAAGAGTTCCTAAACAATGGAAGCTCAAGTCAATAGATTGACCACATCCTGCTTTGCTATGCTTAGACCTCTACGGAAAGTCTTAGATCTACTTCCCTCACATTTGAGGAGAATCGTGGTCCAGGCGCTTATTCTCTCCTGCCTGGACTATGCCAACTCCCTGTATGTGGGTTCCCCATAGTCAGTTATTAAGAGACTTTGGGTTGCCCAAAATGCTGCTGCATGGACCATCCACAATCTGTCTCTACATATCTAAGTGAATAGTGCCTTGGCCTAGCAGCACTGGCTTCCAGTGGAGGAAAGGATAACATTTAAAGCACTCTGTATGGTTCATAGGAGTGTGAATCATAGGGGACCTCCACCGATAAGTGCTCTTCTATCAGCCTATGTTCCCAATAGGAGTATAAGATCCTATAATGAAGGGCTCTTGAGCATGCCACACGTTCACAGACGAAGATTAGGTGGAAGACCGTTCTCTAATCTGTCCCCCAAACTTTGGAATTCCTGCCAAGGGAATTAAAAATGGAGCATAATGAGATTAGGTTCACAAAGGTGATCAAAACATGGCTCTAACCTCAATAGTTTACCTAAAACTCCAGCTCTAGATGATTGGGGATACACACTTGACTCACTTACTGCTGGGAAGCATCAGGGTAGCTATGTGCTGTATAAATTTGCATATGATGATATAAGAAGACCTTCCCAGCAAGCCTCTGAAAACCCATCTGCAGAAAATACAGGCGTGAGATTAAAAGTGAGTGAGCAGTATTATTACAGAAGAAACAAAATATATATAGCATGCCTAGGAGACCACATGTGCTCATGATGTAAACGCGAGAGATTAAAGTGAGAGAGTGGTGTATTGGAGAGGAGAAGACCCTTCCAGGAAGGCTCGGAGACCACAAGCTACATGATGTAAAGACAAGAGAATAAAGTGAGAGAGCAGTGTATCGGAGAGGAGAAAACCCTTCCAGGAAGCCTCTGAGACCACATGTGTGCACGATGTAAAGGTGAGCGAATAAAGTGATAGAGCAGTGTATTGGAGAGGAGAAGACCCTTCCAGGAAGCCTCTGGGAGCACATGTGTGCACGATCTAAAGACAACAGAATAAAGTGAGAGTGCGGTGTATTAGAGAAAAGAGGAGCCTTCCAGGAAGACTTGGAGACCCAATGTGTGTCAGATTTAAAGGTGAGAGTATAAAGTAAGAGAGAAGTGTATTGGAGAGGAGAGGACCCTTCCAGGAAGCCTGAGACCACATGTGTGCACGATGTAAAGGCTAGAGAATAAAGTTAGAGAGCAGTGTATTGGAGGAAAGGACCCTTCCAGGAAGCCTCTGAGACCACATGTGTGCGCGATCTAAAGACAACAGAATAAAGTGAGAGTGCGGTGTATTAGAGAAAAGAGGAGCCTTCCAGGAAGCCTTGGAGACCCAATGTGTGTCAGATTTAAAGGTGAGAGTATAAAGTAAGAGAGAAGTGTATTGGAGAGGAGAGGACCCTTCCAGGAAGCCTGAGACCACATGTGTGCACGATTTAAAGGCTAGAGAATAAAGTTAGAGAGCAGTGTATTGGAGGAAAGGACCCTTCCAGGAAGCCTCTGAGACCACATGTGTGCGCGATCTAAAGACAACAGAATAAAGTGAGAGTGCGGTGTATTAGAGAAAAGAGGACCCTTCCAGGAAGCCTCGAAGTCCCAAGGTGTGTACAATATAAAGCCAAGAGAATAAAGTGAAAGAGCATTGTATTGGAGAGGAGAGGACCATTCCAGGAAACCTCTGAGACCACATATGTGCACTATGTAAAGGGGAAGGAATAAGAGAGAGCAGTGTATTGGAGGTGAGAAGACCCTTCTAGGAAGCCTCTTAAACACATGTGTGCACAATGTGCAGGTGAGAAAATAAAGTGAGAGAGCAGTGTATTGGGGAGAAGAAGACCCTTCCAGGAAGCATCTGAGATCATATGTGTGCATGATGTAAAGGCGAGAGAATAAAGTGAGACAGCAGTGTATTGGAGAAGCCTCTGAGATCACATGTGCACGATGTAAAGGCAAGAGAATACAGTGAGAAAACATTGTATTGGAGAGGAGAAGATCCTTCAGGGAAGCCTCGGAGAACCAATGTGTGTACAATGTAAAGGCGAGAGAATAAAGTGAGAGAAAAGTGATCTGGAAAGGAGAAGACCCATCCAGGAAGCCTCTTAGACCACATGTGTGCAAGATGTAAAGGTGAAAGAATAAAGTGAAAGAGCAGTGCATTGGAGTAGAGAGGACCCTTCCAGGAAAGCCTTGGAGACCACATGGGTGCACATTGTAAAGACTAGAGAATAAAGTGAGAGAGCAGTGTATTGGAGAGGAGAGGACCTTTCAAAGAAGCCTCTGAGACCACGTGTACACAATGTAAAGGCAAGAGAATAAAGTGAGAGAACAGTGTATTAGAGAGGAGAGGACCTTTGAAAGAAGCCTCTGAGACCACGTGTACACAATGTAAAGGCAAGAGAATAAAGTGAGAGAACGGTGTACTGGAGAGGAGAGTGCACTCCCTAGAAGCCTCTGAGATCACATGTGTGCACAAAGTAAAAACAAGGAAATAAAGAAAGAGAACAGTGTACTGGAGAAGAGAAGACCCTTCCAGGAAGCCTCTGAGACCACATGTGTGCACGATGTAAAGACAAGAGAATAAAGTGAGAGAGCATTGTATTGTATAGGAGAAGACCCTTCCAGGAAGACTCGGAGACCAAAAGCTACATGATGTTAAGCTGAGAGAATAACGTGAGCGGAGTGTATTGAAGAGGAGAGGACCCTTCGAGGAAGCCTCTGACATCAAATGTGTGAACGATGTGAAGGCTAGAGAATAAAGTGAGAGAGCAGTGCTTTGGTAGAGGGGAAGTCACTTCCAGGAAGCCTCTGAGACCACATGTGTGCACAATGTAAAGGCGAAGGAATAAAGTGAGAGAGCAGAATATTGGGGAGGAAAAGACCCTTCCAGACAGCCTCTGAGCCCGCATGTCTGCATGATGTAAAGGAGGAGGAATAAAGTGAGAGAGCAGTGTATTGGAAAGGAGAAGACCCTTTCAGGAAGCCTCTGAAACCACATGTGTGCACAATGTTAAGGCGAAGGAATAAAGTGAGAGAGCAGAATATTGGGGAGGAAAAGACCCTTCCAGGAAGCCTCTGAGCCCACATGCCTGCATGATGTAAAGGAGGAGGAATACAGTGAGAGAGCAGTGTATTGGAAAGGAGAAGACCCTTCCAGGAAGCCTCTGAGACCACAAACTGTATGATGTAAAGGTAAGAGAATAAAGTGAGAGAGCAGTGTATTGGAGAAGGGAAGACTCTTCCAGGAAGCCTCTGAGTGCACATGCCTGCATGATGTAGAGGAGGAGGAATAAAGTGAGAGAGCAGTGTATTGGAGAGGGGGAGACCTTTCCAGGAAGCCTCTGAGACCACAAGCTACATGATGTAAAGGCGAGTGAATAAAGTGAGAAAGTGAGAGCAGTGTATTGGAAAGGAGAAGACCCTTTCAGGAAGCCTCTGAGACCACATGTGTGCACGATGTGAAGGTGAGAGAGTAAAGTGAGAGAGCAGTGCATTGTAGAGGAGAAGACCCTTCCCGGAGGCCTCTGAGCACGCATCCCTGCATGATGTAAAGGCAAGAGAATAAAGTGAGAAAGTGAGAGCAGTGTATTGGAGAGGAGAAGACCCTTCCAGGAAGCGTCCGAGTCCTCATGTGTGCACAATGTAAAGGCTAGAGAATAAAGTGAGAGAGCAGTGTATTGGAGAGGAGAAGGCCCTTCCAGGAAGCCTCTTAGACCACATGTGTGCATGATGTGAAGGTGACAGAATAAAGTGAGAGAGCAGTGTATTAGGGAGAGAGAAGACCCTTCCAGGAAGCCTCTGAGATCACATGTGTGCATGATGTAAAGACAAGAGAATAAAGGGAGAGAGCGGTGTATTGGAGAGGAAAAGACCCTTCCAGGAAGCCTCTGAGCTCAAATGTGTGTACAATGTAAAGGCTAGAGAATAAAGTGAGAGAGCAGTGTATTGGAGGAAAGGACCCTTCCAGGAAGCCTCTGAGACCACGTGTGCATGATGTAAAGACAAGAGAATAAAGTGAGAGAGCAGTGTATTGGAGAAGAGAAGAATATAGAGGAGCAAGTACATAATAAGTGAGTGGTGTATCTGTGAGAAGAAAAGAGACCTTCAATAACAGATTACAGTAAAACAGCACATCTGTCATGGGGTCAACGTGTATGTTCTAACTCTCTTTTAGAGTGTATGTCTGAGCTCTTTCAGTGTCACAGAGTGATGGTGTGGAGCTACCTAATTCCAGCAGTGGTGTGTGGCTCTCTTCTGGGCCAGTGACCTGTATGACAGAACTAGCCCATGCGGCCCCCTTATGGGCCACTCTTATAAGTGGAAAGAAGATGGTCTGAGTAGCTACAGAGAGAGACCTTCTCTTTCAACACTTGTTCCCAACATTGCCTGAACCCTGGAACTTAGAAATCTCCTCTCCCACACTTCTTGATTAACCTGGACACTGGTGAGTAAGACATTCCTGGAACAATGACCTGGATTTTCTTCCCAGTATTTACCATTGACTGGTAAATGCAGGTATAAATTCCAGAGCCCCTTTCTGTTTTGAGTTTAGTCTAGTTTTTAGGATGGAAGGTTTTACACAGGCTGCTCCAGACACAGTTTTTATCTTACATATTCAATGGGAAGAGGGAGCAGGAGATAAGTGTGCCGTGACAGAAGGTGTAAAATAAAAGAGGGCACAAATGAGGGAGAGATATTGTCTCTAAACCTGAATACACAAAATGTCTGCAGAAAAACAGCGAGAAAGAGGGGAAGCAGCAAGGGCAGGGGTGGCCTTTGCTTTTCAAAGGCACACTCCTGGCTCAGTTCAATCACACCTTTGACTTGACAAGATCCTTAGTCCGGTCCAGAATTGATAACTGCAACACAACACATGTACAGAGCCAGATTTAGAGAGTGAGTTCAACTTTGAAAAGACACAGGCATGTGACCCCAATGCTGATGTGCCTTCACTGGTTCATAATTCAGAACAGAATCCACCTCCAGGTTCTAGGTACCATGCATAATGTGTTGCCTCACACTATGAACCCACTAGAAGCTTAAGCTTCAAAAATGCAATTTGTCTCCTCCAAAGTAATTCGAGATGACTAAAGAATTGAGGAAGATGACTCAAAGTCCTAGATCATCATCTTTGAAATGGTTTCAACACTGCCTTACAGAACAAACCTAACAACCCCAAGTTCAAAAAAACCTAAATATTTACCATTTCAAAAAAGGCTTCAGCACACCAACAACGGAATGCAACTACTCCCCTTCGTCCAGCGCAAGGGCCATTTGACTCAACAGGCTCTATCTGAGAGCTAACACTGCTGCAAAAATTGACAGAAGTTTGGAGCGATCTACAACCCTATCATCCCTTGGTCCACTGACTTTGTGACTTATTCATAGCACCTGCTCTGAAGTAGCTAAAGAACATAACCAACGCTATTCAAACCACATCAATTAATAGGTTGAAGAACAGAAGTACTTATCATCAGGAAGAACACATTTGTATGGGACCACAGCTGGTGGCTAGCAGAACTTGGACCAACACCCACATCGAGAGACCATGCACGCAACCTGAGCATCATCCTCGACAGCCAAGTGACCATAAAACAACAAATCAACGCAGTTGCCTCCTCCAACTTCCACACCCTTCGAATGCTCCGCAGAATTTTCAGATGGATCCCTATCAACACCAGGAAGACAGTCAAACAGGCCCTCATCACCAGCTACCTCAACTATGGCAATGCCCTCTATGCCAGAATCTCCACCCAGCACCTCAGAAAACTCCAGACCATACAGAAACCACAGCCAGACTCATCCTGGACCTTGCCAAACTGACCCACATCACCCCCCACCTTAGAAACCTCCACTGGCTCCCCACCCAGAGGAGATGCCAGTTCAAGATCCTACGCACGCATACAAAGCCTTACACGCCCAAGGACCATCCTACATCAACCATCGACTAAACTTCCACCTGCCCACAAGACACCTGCTCTCCGCGTCACTCACTTACCACTCACCCTCCGCATTCGCCGCAGCCGCATCGGGGGCCGCTCCTTCTCCTATATCAATGGCAAATCCTGGAACGACTTGCGCCTCCACCTCCGAATGGCACCCTTCCTGGCGGACTTCAGGAAGAAGCTCATGAACTGGCTTTTCGATGGAGACATGGCACCCTCAGCGCCCTGACACCCCTAGGGGTGATAGTGCTGCACTTTACAAATGCTGTTTGATTGATTGATTGATTCTTCCACAGGCCCAGAAATTATCTGAATAGTGGGTCTGAGGGTTCCCCTTTATTCCTGGTGCCTTTGTAGAAGTTTTTTTTGAAGTGGGAGAAACCTCTGGAGGCGTCCCTCCCATACAGGTGTTTGGAAGTTCCTGCCTCCCTGTCCTTGTTCCAGCCTGGCTACATGCACAACAAACTAGTGTGAAGTTCTTTGTGGGAGCGCAGGGCCCAGTCTATTGATGTGTAAGTGGGGCTGTGCACAGCTCCAACCCCCCCCCAACCTGAGATGGCCCATCCAGGAACACCTTTTCCCTCTATATTGTGGCTGTCTGGAAGCAATACACAAAGACCTACTGCCAACTACACCCAGTCATGTGACCCAGGAACAGCCTGCATGCACCAAGTTGCTAGGACAAAAAATGCCAACGTTCTAAAAGCTAAACAGGTAATGGTACCTACAAGGGATTAGTTTTACACAAAAAGGTTTGTTTCAATCTATTACTTATCCAAAATGTCTCACCATGTCATCGCTAATCAATCAGAGTACCATTGGTGCTCTAATTGGTGCATGGTAGGCACCATTACCTGTTTACCTTTAATTACTCAAGCCCATAAGGGTATATTGGGTTGCTCATATCTATGTAAACTTTCTAAAAGAGGCATTTTCACAATCTTGACTTAAAATCTGGTATTACCATGAAGGAAGGTTTTAAATTACAAATCGTCCGACACCAAACATGATTTTTGTACATGCTCCCAATCAAAAGTGATCACTTACAAATGTAATAAGGTAACCCAATGCTTTCCTATGAGAGAGGTAGGCCTTGCTGCAGTGAAAAAAGAATTTATGTGTTTTTCATTTCCAGGACATGTCAAATTCAAAAATACATATTCAACTGTTTAAATACAATGCAGCCTGCTCTATGGGCTGTTTAAGGTCTACTCTAGGGGTGAGTGACTTACATGTATTAAAAATAAAGGTTTAGACCTGGTGAAAGGTTTATTTTGCCAGGTCAAAATGGCAGTTTTAAAACTGTACATTCAGTGTGCAATGCAGACTTGAGACATGTTTTAGAAGGCTACTTCAATCAAACAGTTGCTTTGTAGAGCACAGCTTGTCACCCGTGAGGGTAACCAGGCTCTACTTAAGTGGGAGGCACAATAAGTGCTGCAGGTCCACTGGTGGCATTTAATTTACAGGCCCTTGGTATATGGCATACCACTTCACTAAGGATTTATAAGTAAATTAAATATGCCAATCATTTTACCAGGTTTTTAGGGAATGAGCACAAGCACTTTAGCAGTGGTTAGCAGTGGTGAACTGCACAGAGTCCTAAGGTGCTGCAGGGATTCTACAGAGTCACAGAACTATGCCTGGGGTCATAGAACCTTAGTAGGCAGGGACTGAGTCATCCTACCACCTGAGTACCCATGAGCCCAAGACCGACTAGCTATAGTGTCGCACTTGCCCTCCTACTCACTCACAGAGGAACAAGTGATTAGACACCCCAGAACACAACACTCCTGACCCTCTCAGGAATCGCAGTGACAAGACACACCCTTTCGCTCTCACACTCGTACTTGTCCACAATAAGTTTTGACAGAGACACGAGGAAAGTTCAAAATGTTTATTTTAACTAGCGTGCTCTGGTATGCAGTATACGTGCCACAACAAGTAGGAAAATGCCTAACACAAATACGGTCAGCATAGCAAGTAGTCCATAAATCCTAACCGGAGCTGTCATTATATGACAGGATAGCCCAACCTCCCTTCCCTTCTACAGAATCAAAATGATTATATATCAGAAGATCTCTGGGTGTTAGCAGAAGACCCCGTACCTTAGCAGACATGGATGCAAGTTCTACATCTCAGGTGCTGTCACAATCTTTTCCCTGAAAAGGTCCCTCTCCAAGTGTGTGTGTTACCTACCTGTGCATACCTATATGACAAAGTACATGTTCCCAAACAACAGCTTCATTTGCGTGTTTTGTCTAGGTGCTAGGGCCAGACCAGAACAGAATAACAATGGGCATTGTTGTTCGACCTTGTCTACAGTGTTCATACTAAATCCCAGGAAAGAACAGAATGAAAATACAACAGCAAAGTTAATGTTATGTTATGTTAAATGTGAAATAAATTTCTATAGCGCACGTCTAGCCATAGGTGTCTTGGCGCTTGCGGATCATGAGTTACTGAGCTAGTGCATTTCTGATTCCTAAACAGCCAAGTCTTCAGTTCCCTTCTAAAAGCAAGAAGGGTGGGTATGGACCTAAGATACACTGGGAGGGAGTTCCACAGCTTAGCAGTGCTATTGATGAAACTCCTTCCTCCCCATTTCACTTTCCTAATTCTTGTGATGATAATCAGTTTGGCATTAGTTGACCGTAAAAGACTACTTGGTGAGTGCCAATTGAAAGCCTTCCACAGGAATTTTGCTCCTTCTCTGTACAAGGCTTTATGGGCCAGACAGAGAGCCTTAAACTTAATCCGTTGTCGCACCGGGAGCCAATGCAACTCCTGAAGGCCTGCAGAAATTGACTGGAATTTGGGGATTTTTCAAGGCCAATCTGGCTGCTGCATGTCGACCCGCTTGGAGTTTATCAAGTAATTTAACCTGGAGATTCATATACAAGCCATTATAATAATCCAGTTTGGATAAAATCAATGAAGAGACCACAGCCTTTCTGGTATCTCTAGGAATTAAAGGAAAACATTTCCGCAAGGTTTTGATTGCAAAAAAAGAAGAGGATACAACTTTTCACACTTGTGCATCATATCTGAGCTTGTCATCCATGATAAATCCAAGATTTTTTGCTTTAGCCACCGGGGTGGGAGGAGATCCCAGACTGTCCGGCCACCAAGCCAGAGACCATACTGGAGAGGGATTTCCAAACAAAATAACCTCTGTTTTACTCGAGTTCAATTTTAAGCAGCGTCTATTCATCCAGTTGCTTAGGGCGATCATGCAGGTTATAAAAAAACTGACCTCAGCTACAAAAAATAACTCTATTACTCACAATCAAGACTTCTGCAATACACTGGCTCGGTCTTTTAGAAATAAGGTCGACTTAATTTCTGACCAACTCGATAAATCCGATATTGACATGGACACCAAGGACCTGGAAGTACCCAATGACTGTTCCATAACAAAATTCACTACAACATCTCCTACCCAAATAGGACCTCTTCTTTTAGCTGCCAAATCTGGGTCTCCTGCCGATCCATGTCCCCCTAAGATCTTAAAGTTCGTAATTCACCCAATCGCCTCTCATCTTTCATTAGTATTGAATCAAATGTTTGAGCAAGGGACATTTCCTGTAGTTTGGAAACAAGCTAATATTCTCCCTCGTATAAAGAAATCCTCTCTTGACTCTAGTGACCCGACAAATTATCATCCCATTCCGCACTTCCCTTACCAGCTAAAATGGTGGAAAAAATTATTAATGTTGAGCTATCGAACTATATTCTTGACAATCAATTTTTGGACCCCAGTCAGTTTGAGTTTAGAGCGAATCACAGTACAGAGACTGCACTGATAAAAACCACTAAGGAGATAAAAATGGCACTGGATGGCGGAGGGTCACAGGTTATTGGTCCACCGTTTGTATGCCATAGGGGTTATAAGTAAAGCTCTCACGCTACTAACCTCCTTTCTGTCAGAGAGGTCTCAAATTCTGAATCTTGGTCAGTTTAAATCATAACCTTTTACTTTGCCATGTGAAGTCCCCCAGGGCTCCGCATTGAGCCCAACGCTCTTTAATATTTATGTCTCAGAACTTGCCCCTCTTATTAAAAGTTTTAATTTAATTCCAACATCCTATGCGGACGACACCCAATTGGTCATGTCAGCTGTGGATAATGATGTTAACTATTCTCTAAGATTACACGATTGCATGATCGCCCTAAGCAACTGGATGAGTAGACACTGCTATAGGTGTGGGTGACACTTAGTCAGTGTCTGTCCTGGCTGTCTCGGCAGTAGCCATTAGGTGAAATGAAATCATGAGACTAAAGACTCTCGTGGCGTCAGTGAAATTTAAATTGCCGCGGTGTCAGGTGAACATTGTAGCCAGCCGCGAGCAGAGCCAGCCCCCAAGTCTGCCACCAGCAGCGCGCCGGGGAACCGCACACTGCCAGCTAAGACCTCTGCGCAGTCAGTGGAGCTGCTAAATAGCAGCACTCCGGCAGACAGCTGAGGCGCTATGAATGCGCGACAGTGCATTTCAGTGCGGTGATGCGGACCAACACACTGAAATGCGTTAGTCTAACCCCTGATGATTGGTACTTGGCAAGGCAGAGATCTCAGCTATGTTGATAGTCACATGCTGTTGTTTGAGGTAAGCGGTTTGTTTGTCCCCTCAGTATTTTTATTCACTAATAACAATAACTTATTAAGACAGACAGATGGGACGGATGTGGAGTAACAGCCAGAGCAGCCTATTTTGGAACAGGGAAACCAGGTTTGAATCTCAATGTCATCCAGTGATTCTGGGAAAATCACTAATTTTGCCCTTTCCTAAGACACAAAAATGAATGTTCCCTTGTGTAATGTAACTGGTGGAGTTCGTGCTACATAAGACTGCAAAAACAAGACTCCTTTGCTCCCTCAGGAGCAGCGCTGAGCACCTTTGTCTTGGCACACAGCCCTGAAGTCTCTCGAGATTTGCTGTTCTCGCGAGGCCTGGGGTTTGCTATTCTCGCGAGAGCCGAGAGTGACTCTGACCCTCCACGTTGGGATCGCGCTTATAAAGCCCGAGCTCGCTCCTTCTCGACCAGCGTAGCCAGATTAGGTTATTTCTTGCACAAATGGGTGCATTTTCCCCTTTTATGCTGGCAAAAACACCCACCTGGCGTGTGACCGATTTTTGGGCTGGGTTGTACCTTGTGTGCGTGTGTTTCCAAGAGGAGGGGTGGCGCTTCATGAATTTCTATTCTTGGCTGCATAGGGCACTCAAGGTGCACACTTTCCCCTGACCATGGTTGGCTACTTTGCTCGCTCTGTCTGCCTGCTTTAGGCAGGCTCAAGGCCTCCTCAGCCTGCCTCGTCCTGACCCCGCCCCCACCAGGGGATTCCCATCCCATCTCTAGCTCTGAGGCAATAGCAGCAGGCTTTCAAGGGCATGCACACATTAATGACACTCATAACTACATTATGGCGTGATGACACGTTATGAGCCTTAATGTAGCTACTTGTATCGTATAAATACCACCCCCAAGTGGTTAAAGGTTGCAGAGCCATCATTCTAATCTAGCGCCTGAAAGCGCTTCCAATGATGGCCTGTTTGAAAAGAATCGCCTGCCCAGTGTGTGCCCAGTCCTCCAGTGACCGGGGGGACCTTTGCTCGGGAGGAGAGTCAAGCCTGGCAGTGACAGGGCCTGAAAGAGAAAGTCTCCTCTCCTTCTGCTGTTATATGTCGCTCGTCGAGCTTCAGGCCCGGCCTTACTAGTAAGGGTAAGATACATCTGTTGGTTAATGCACCCAATGTTATTATGGTTGCTAAAAAGGGTGTATTTGGGTATGAATAATGTCATTTTATATAGACTGCATCACGTTAAATCCGGGCTTAGTGTTTCACCAGACCAAACACTATTGCCCTATAACGCCTACCAGTATAGATAATATGTGACTCCTACACCCTGGAACCATCATTCTCTTATGTAACATTCCTCGCATATTTATGAGTCACTGTGTAATATGTGCATGCATGTGTGATATAAAACATTCTGACACTACCTTTACCCTGGGAGGAATAGTGCCACAAACAAATTAAAAACAAGCATTGACAAAGCCAGTAGGCGTGAAGTCGTCCACCAGCCTTTTGGCAATTCTTATTTTGTTTTGTCATGGCTTTTGCAAAACTTTGTTGTTTGGGAAGCTGACCGGCGTACGACAATCTAAAAAAAAATATTGACTAAAGGCAAAAAATGTTTTTTGGTCGAAAAAAAAGCACACATTACCATACTATTCCCTGGCACTGAAGGAAACCATTATTTGTGTGTGGATGTGCTCTTTGTGAAAGGGCGGCATGCAGTAACTCATAGTGATGTCAGCCAGTGACTGAAGTGGGCTGACACACTGTCCTTGATGCATGCTTGTGTGAGTTGCAGAAATATTTGAATGCCACATCCACAGACAATTGGATGAAGTGTGGCTGAAAACAAAAAGAACAAAGAAAGAAAGTGGGAAAAATTAAAGAAAGGAAAGAAAGAAGGAAGACAAGAAACAAGGAAAGAAAGAAGGCAAGCAAGAAAGACGGCAAGACAGAAGGAAAGAAAGATAGAAGGAAAGAAAGAAGTAAGGCAAGAAAGAACTATAGAAAGACAGACAGGAAGAAGGAAGGAAGGAAAGAAAGAAGGATAGAAAGACATAAAGCAAGAAGGGAGGAAAGAGGGAATGAAAGCAAGAAAGAAGGAATGAAAGCAGGAAAGAAAGAGAAAAAGAAATAGAAAGATAAATAGAGATAGAAATAGAAAGAAAGAAAAAAGAAAGAAAGAAAAAGAGAAAAAGAAAGCAAAAGGAGAAAGGAAGAAAGAAAGAATGAAAGGCAAGAGAGAAAGAAGGAAAGAATGGAAGAAGGAGAGAAAGAAGGAATGAAAGCAAGAAAGGAGAAATTAATGCATGAAAGAAGGCAACAGAGAAAGACGACAATAAAGAAGGAAGGTAGGAAAGAAAGAAGGAATGAAATAAAAAGAAAAGGAAAGAAAGAAAGAAAGAAGAAAAGCAGGAATGAAAGAAAAAAGGAAAGCAAGAAAGGAATGAAAGAAAATAGAAGGAATGAAAGCATGAAAGGAAAAGGAAAGAAAGAAGGAACAAACAAATGAAAGAAAAAGGCAAGAAAGAAGGAAAGAGGCAAACAAGAAAGAAAGGAAAAACAAAGAAAGTAACAAAGAAAGATGGAAGAAGAAAATTTAAGGAAAAACAGAAAGAAGGCAATAAAAAAAGTGTTACAAGTGCTGCTAACTCAAAAACTTAAAGGTTGGTTTCCTTCCTAGGCAAAGTTTATTAAAGAACCACAGGTGAAATTGAGCCCAGAATAGACCTGCTCTGAAACATTGTCCACTTAAGAATTCACATGTATAATATTGAAGCTTTCAATAACTTAGTACAGAACAGTTTCAAACGGAGGAAATAAATCTGTTATGCTGTGAAATACCAGCAGTCAAACAGTAAGCAAAGGACACAGGAGTGAGAAAGGAACTCATAAAGCATGGAATGTGGCCTCTGCTAACATCTGGTTTCAAGTGTCCTGCTGTCACATGAGACTCTAAACATACAGGCAACATTAAAGTGATAAATTAAAACAAAGAAAAATAGCTTGTGTGCGTATGTACTCCTTGTGAAAGTGCAAAATACAGTCACTCAAAGTGAAGTTATCCAGTGGCTGAAGTGGGCTGGCCCCCTGCCCCTGCCACATGCTGTAGTGGGTGCAAGCAAAATGTGAATGATACAACAGCAGGCCAATAGATGAAGAGAGCTGGCTAAAGCCCCCTTTAAATAAGTATATTGTACATATATGTATGTGCCATATATATGTGACATGTTTGCAGTTGTGTTTTCCAGTGGGTACCACCTGCACTGTGCAGGAGGAAGATGTGGATTGTACTCTCTCATGTCTGTCTTGTTTCCCCTCATCTTGCATCTTGTTTATTCCGCATTCCGTTTTACTGTAGTGGTATTTCACCCTGTGGTAACAGCACACCCGGTAAAACCACATGAAATAACTCTTGCAGGAAGATTGAATTCACCAAAATGTATTATTAACCTGAGCTGAATCAACAATGAGACGATGCAATAATTCCACTCTGTCCTGCTCATAGTGAGAGTCCAAGCACTGGAGTGAGAGGAGCTCCTCAAAGGAAGAGGAGAGGGATTATCACTAAAAGTTGTAAAGGTGCCAGACAGTCAGTCCTCAGAGAAAGACTATGAAAGAGGAGTGGAGGAGCCTGCAAGATACTTACTGTTAAACCACAGAACAGACACAAAGAGGATCTGCCCCAAACAGCCCTTCCCCTCCTCTCGATGAACTGGAAGAACCAGCTCCCCAACCCTGACCTCACAGAGATTGGAAGAAGAGAGCCATGTGCAAAGGAGCTCTGACCTCTGCAGACAGCGCCTACCTGAGCGTTTGCAGATTACACTTTGGGTGCATCAGATAGGGGCACAGCCTGGACATCCCAGAATCACCCAGGTTGTTGCAGCTCAGGTCAAGCTCTGTCAGAGTCTCCATTAAAGGGAGGACTGAAGACAGGCTGGTACAGGCGTCAGCTGTGAGTTGACAGTTCTTCAACCTGCAAGGGACAGAGAGAACTGAATGAATGATTAAAGCAGGCCAGACATGCATGTGTTTAGAGATGCTACCACATGTAAACACCACAACATCCACCCACCAGTGTTTTAGTGGGAGTTTAGAATTGTTCTTTATCCTGCGGGATACTTCTTTACATCCATGCCAGTCACTCCCTTCCAGGCACACTGGTGTAGGCAGGACATAGCTACTGGTCTGTCTTTGACAAACCCAGCACAGCACATGTATGACCCCAAATGATAATGGTCTGTGTGTTTGTAGATTCTTCAGGTACACAGTTTCTGTACATCGCCACTGTCTGCGTTCTTTCCATCATACCCTTTGCACTCCAATGGCATACCTTGCATATACTCTCTACGACAGCCTCTATGCACACTCCCACCGACTGTGCATACCCTTAGGAATCAACTGCATGTGTCTGAGGGCTGAGAACAGGCCATGGTACTACACTGCCCCAGACCACAGACCTTTCCCCTGCGGAAGAAGATGTGGTAAAAAGAGGCTTTGTGTGCCTTGAAACCTTTGCATAATGAGAAGGAGTACTGGATCCCCTGCTTACTGGAGCTTGGTGACAGGCGATGTGGTCCACTAAGGCGTAGCCTGGAGTTGTGTGTTCTGGAGAGTGATCAGAATGAACATAATGGGTGCTGACCATAGACTGGCCTTTGCTCCAGTTTGTAGCCAAGGTGATATTTAAGCAAGCTTTTGTCTCCTGGCTTTAAGTTATACCAAACCTTCAGTAGTGTAGCCTTTCGATTCAAGGATTGTTCCGTAAGATTATATTCTAGGTGATTTTGAGCTTGGCAGCTTGTATGTTAAACGATATAATCCTGTCCGAGCTTGGAAAAGCCCATTGTCAAGTTTGCCAGGAAAGGCAGCCCGTCTGTAGGTTAGCGATGGGAGAAGTTTGGCATTTAATACTTTTAGTAGAGGTCGTGTGAGATGCTGTGCTTGTTTAGCTAATGCAAATCTTAGGTCGACCTCTATTTTTTTCAATTCTTGCATGTGCACCTCATATTGTCCTCCTGATTCAAATTCTATTCCTAAATATGTTTGGGATGTTGTTCTAGAGATTGCAGGGATCCAAACTCCTTGAGATGTTTTGCTTTTTTGGGATGGTAAGGGTTACAGTTTTATTGTAGCTTACTTCAAGATTGTTATGTTGACAGTAGCCATGAAGGTTATTTTACAGGTTTTGGAGATCTACGATGGTATAGTCTAGCATGGCAGTGTCGTCGGCCAATTGCAGAATCCATAGCAGATGACCATTGATCTCAGGTGGACATGCTCTGTAGTTTGTGATTGTCACCTCAATGTTGGCAACAAGCAGATGAAATAATACCAGAGCTAAGACACAGCCTTGCTTGAGGCCTTTCTTATCAGGGATCTTCTTGATTTAGGTGTCCTGTATGTTCAGTTCCATCTGCACCTAGTGGTTGGAGCAGAGTGGGATAATTGCTTTCAGAATTTGGTTCGGAATGCCTCATTTGGACAATTTGGTCCAAACGAGGCCTCTGTCAATGATATCAAAGGTTTTTCGGGTGTCTATAAAGCAAACGTGGACATATCTATCTATACTTATGGTGTTTTGGACGGGATAGGAGGGGCCTTGATGTTGTCCACCATGCCGCTATTCCCTCTGAACCCTGTTTCATACCAGGGGACAGGGTAAGTTGTGTTGCCGAATTGCGAAGATCTGCCAGGATCAATGAGGCATAATGTTTGGACTCTACCATGGAAGGGCTATAAATCTATAATTAAAAGGATCTTTTCTGTTCTGTTAGATTGGATGAACGAAGAATCTTTACCATGATGCCTATATTAAGGAGTGATATCATTTTTGAAAGATATTGGCCAATGGTTCTAGTCAGAAATTTGTGTTGGTTTTAAAAATAATGCCTGGGATCCCATTTGAGACCTGAGCTGTGATGGAGCAGGGTAAATAAAAATTATTTGTACCCCCTTGGAAAATGAATGAGCTTTAATGAATTAACGATACTAATTGTTCGATGAAATAATCAACAAATGCACCTTTAGTAAACACTACATAAAGGGTAACCGCAATTTGTGCAAAATCTAATTTATTTACAATTGTGAAGTTGATTAATACTAATATTGTGATTTGCGTACTAATTAGAGTAAAATCGCATGATTTATGCTATGTAGTAGAATTGTATTGTGGCAAAGAATGCGGATGGTAAGTAAAATGGCTTTAAATGTCGCTTCTGCTAGGTAACACCTAACATGGGTCTTTAGAAGGACGGGTGGTAAACAAAAAGGCTTATTTTCTTTGTTTTAATTTTGGTTGCGTTTGTTCTTATGATAGTTCGTTCGGGCCTGTTAGGCCATGCTGCGAAAATGGCTGCCGAGACAGATCATAAGTCAAAGATGGCCTCTAAGCGGAAGAAATGAAGGAGCTGAACCACGTGGGTACGGCCCGTGCACGGAGTGAGAGATGTCAAGGTCGCACTGACCTGCCATAAGGAGGGTGCCAAGAAAGACTCAGCGTGTATTCGTAGGAATAAATGAGAAAAGTACATGAGCAACAATGGACTAACTAAATTGTGACCATCAGGATTGCAACAAAATGAATGGACAAATTGGACTGCTTTTACCCAAAGGTCATGAGAATCATTGAACTCTTAACCATCCCCGAAACCAGTTTGAACAAGGAAGGCGATGTGGTGATTATCACCACCCCTCAAATGGACCAATTAGCGTGATTCCTGCCCCCAAGGATTGCAACTTTTCGTGTAGTAAGATAGAAGTAGGGTATAAGAGGGACTGCTCTTATGTGGGAGGGGCTGCTTCTATAGGCTACTTCTTTGGGTTGCCTTTTGCTGCTGCTGTGGCCGCTGCTATTGATGCTACTGCTGCCGTTGGTATTTCTTGCCATACCATCTTCCTATTTTTTCCATTTTTCCACTTCGAACTCGACTGGGGAAGGAACGATACCGTTGCGGGAAATCTGTACGGGAGGTCCGGTCGAGGAGGCCATTAGCGGGACAGTCAGTCAGTTTGGGAGTCTATTCTGTCATCTACGGTTTATCTTCTTTTTGGTGCACCATTCCTATCTGCATCTAAATGGGTAATGCATAAGTTTAAATTCTTTATTAGAACTTTTCATATAAATGTTATTAATGTATTAAAGTGATTAATAAACTACGAATCTCACCCGTGCAAGCAAGAAATTAGATAAAATTTCATTCCAATTAAAAATGAGTCTGTGGTTCTTTAGTTCATTAAAATGTTTAGAGTTTAACAGGTTTTGAAGTGATTGAGCTGGTGTTAATCACCATCAACTTATTCTACTAGTTGGTCCATCGACCAAAGAGCGGAATACCTTGATGTTTGGAACCGACAGGATCAAAAGCTAATGTATACGATGTCAGAGATATTATTCTGTCAGATTTAACAAGGTATCCCGTTCCTCCAGCAACACATTTCTCCTTGGTGTGCAATCCAATGAATAAATGAATGTATGATATGCGGTGTTATGGGCCCCACCGTCATATGGTTTAGTAGATGTGAATGATTTACCTGGATTCGTGTCCTTAGGAGAAATTTATATTAGCCGCGCTGGATCAGATTTCTTGGTAGCAGAGTTATGGTTACTATAGATTAGTTTGGTGATTATTGATTATTGATTTGTTGATTATTTATGTCTAACATTTTGTGTCGAATTGTATTATGTTATGTGTAAGTCGAAATTTTGAAGCTTCCGGAAAGTAGGAAGTGGACACGTGTGGCAAGAGAAGTCACATGGAATTGTGCATTGTCTGATTTTTCAAAATTGGTGATAACACAGGATTGTGTTATGATAGGGACATTTCAAGAATAAAAACGCGTATGAGTGAAATAGCAACAAGTTTTCTTGTGAAACTCTGGCCTTAATTCTCAGGAGCAGTGTAGTCTCCGCATGTGTTTTATCCCCAGAGAAACGGGTTTACCCCTTGCTTGAGAGAAGGGTAAGGTAGAGAGAAGTGCTACACTTATCGATTGAAACAGTATTCTTGCAAGATAGAACAAACTTTTTCTTTTGTTTAGCGAAAACAGACAATGGTAATGTGTTTTACGTTGTAACTAATAAAATTCAGTCGAGAAAAGAAGGTAAGAAAAACTGCCGATAATTATTGTAAAGGAGGGGTCAGAAAAGCCAGGAGTAGAGCTGACGTTAACAAAGACCGCGCTGGTATTGGCCAGTTGTGGGAAAATGAAGAGTTTCCCGATTGGTGCGTTAGTGTGAAGACGCGCTGGTATTGGCCAGTTAAAGAGTGACGTAGAGCCTTAGGATTGGTGCATTGGCGTGAGACGCGCTGGGATAGGTCCGAATAGCCAAACAGTAGAAAGAACAGAGTAGTGAAGAATTTTCGTGAGTTTGTTGGAGAGAAAGAATCGTGCAATATGGCTTATTATGAGTATGGTAGAGAGAAACCGTCATGGATGGCAAAGATTAAAAACTTTTTCAAGAAGGACAAAAGGTAGTGACTAGGGAAGGAAAAGTACTTCTCATATGATGTTGAAATATGGTTATCATACTTGCATTTGGCTGGAAAATTGGACAAAATATACTCAGAACGATGGAGTATTGGCGTTCCCAGAAAACGGTTCGTTTAGCACAGCGGTACTTCGAAATTTGAGAGAGAAAATTATGAAACTTGAACCGAGACCTAGACCAACACAGTTTGAAGCATTAGGTGAATGGGAAGATGAGATGTATGAAGGAGAAAGACACAGAGGTGCAAAGAATTATAGTTTAGTCCATGGAAGAGTATGGGGAGTGAATCATGAAGACAGGATGAGACGATGGAGGTATGCTAATATGACGGATGGTTTTTTCCCTGTCAGAACAGTTGAAGAAGTTATAGGGAGAAAGTGTACGGAGAAAAAGAAACATGCAGTAACAGAGAGGTATGGGTATGGAGGTAGTGACACAGAGGATGAGTTGCTGGAAGACATTTTAAATAGAAAACCACCTCCATATCAACAGAATTCTGCGGTGGTGACTCCAAATGCACCACCAATGGAAACTGTGAGGAATCAAAGCCCTGAATGAAATTATGAAATAAATAGGTCTTATGAAAAATCAGAAACTCCACAGAATGCGAAGCCTGATAGTGGTAATACAGCTGAATTAGCAAGAACCACAAGAGAATTGACTTAGAAAATAAGAGAATTAACCATGAACATGGAAGCCGTGACTGTACCAGTGACAATAGGACCAGTAATACCGGTATTTGAAAACCAAAGAATAGATGAGCATTCCTTGACAATTCCAATGATCTCGAATATGCAAAGAATGAGAGAAGGGACAATTCCAGAAACTAGAGAGACCAGAGATCTGGTTGGCTCATATAGATCGAGTCCACCTACAAATTTGACAGTTAATGAGAGTCAGATAAATAGGATTCCTATGGGAACTGAGTCAGCAACTGAGACCCCAGAGAGAAGTACAAATTGGATAGAAATGAATAATACCCCTGTAGGTCCGACTCCGGAAGAATTAAATGAGTGGATGAGGAATTTACAGAAGAAAGATACAGAACCGCAACCGTTGGATGTAATCAGACTAAAGATAGACACTGGAAGAGTTGATTTTAGGGACTATTGGTACAGATAGATTGAAATCCTATCAGGATGACGAACTTATGTTCATGTGTAAGAGTGTTACTTGGAGAGCTAGGAATTTACATGAAAAATTGGAAGAAACAGTGAATGAACTGGGAGTAGAGTTTGGAAAAATCAGAGGATTGCAGAAACTGTATAGGGTAGATTTTAGTGAAAAGGATATAGAAAATCTGAACACATCAGGACGATTAACCCAGATAAAGGAACTGATTGTGTTATTGAGAAAATGGGGAGATGTGGACAGATGGAGGAGCAGGTGGATAAGAAGTAAGGAGGGAACGACCGATAAAGCATCTTTGGCTTTTCCGGTGAAAGAAAAGGAACCAATAGTACTGGAATATCCAATGAGGGAAACTCCAGGAGGTAGCTATGTACATGTTCCATGGTCCAGACAAGACATATTGTCATTTACAAATGACTTCCCAAGATTGAGAGAGAAACCTGTAGAATGGTATAGACAAGTGGAAAGATTTGTCAAAGTTTCAAAGGTGTTGTGGGAAGATCTGGATGGATTGTTTGAAATTGTAGTGCCAGCAGATTTATGGACAGAATGTAAGATTACAATTGACTGGCCGAAGGAAGAATATCCTAGAGATGCAAAGACTGGAGCGCCAGGTCCAGAAGTGATGAGAAAGTATGAACAAGCTATCACGTTTTTGAAAAATAAGATTCCACCGAAAGAGACAGATTGGGTAAAGATTGATAGAACAACTCAGGAGAGTAAGGAATCTGTACACGCCTATTATGAAAAGTTGCTTTTGGTTTTCAAACAGTATAGCGGTTATGAGACTTTGAGTGAAAAGGACATGAGCCATTTCGTATATAGATTTGTATATGGGTTGAAACCCGAAATAAGTGAAATGATTAAGCAGCATATGTTGTGTTGGCAGAATAGCACTGTAGATGAGGTACTAAGGCATGCCAAATATTGTAGTGATGACATCGAGTGTAGACAGCGTAAACTAAAAGAAAAAGCGATGTGGGCACAAGTAAAGGTTGCAGAAAAACAAGAGGCTCAAATGAATAATCAGTCTGGTGATGCAGGACAGACTAAATCCAAACCGAATATAGGTAAGGGAAAGGGTTAAATGAGTATAGAAGAGGCTAAAAAGAAATGGCCATGCCATAATTGCGGAAAGTTAGGGCATTGGAGAAACGAGTGTAAATTTCCTCCAAAAGCTAATACGGAAAATCAACCATTAAATCCACAGGTGCAGAATGAGGTGAGTTACCAACAGCTGCAACCACCACAGGTAGTTACTCAACAGAGTCAGGTGCCACAACCACCTCTTCCAAAGAGTGTAAACCCCCAGAGATACAGTGCAGAGACAGGATTCTACGGAGGAAAGCAGGTAACAAAATTGCCGCACGCAGCTGCAGTGTCGCAGTATTGGTTACGGCAAGATGGAAATGAATCGGATGAAAGTTTATGACGGTGCCTAGGAGAGGAAGAAGAGTGCGTGCTTGGCACAACTCTAGAGGTAGATCAGTCAGGTCCATTTGTGGATGGGGAAGTGAATGGTGTAAATGTTACATTCCTTGTGGACACTGGAGCTACCCGTTCTACTGTTAGATCAGTGGAAATTCCAAACCTTCCTCTCTCAGGAGAATATATCCAAGTTGTAGGTGTTTCAAACCAACAGATTAAAGCGCCTCTTACCAAACCAGTAGAGGTGAAAGTTGGACCATTTAAAGAGATGCATCGGTTTGTGGTATGTGATTGCAGTCCTGTAAACTTGCTAGGACGCGATCTGCTTTGTAAAATGAATTGCACCGTCTATTGTACCCCAGATGGTATTGCTTTCCAGACACCAGATGAAGATGTTCTGTATAAAATGACAATGGCAGAACTAGAACCAGGAGTAAATGACATGTTTCCTGTGTTTGACGCAGAGAAAATCCCAATTGAATTGAAAGAAACAGTCAGATCTGATGATTGGGATTTCACAGGCGAAGACATTGGGTTAATGAGAGGAGTAGACCCTGTAAAAATCACTGTAAGAGAAGGAACAAATTACCCAAATACTCCACAGTATAAATTAACGCCAGAAATTATTGAAGGAATAACGCCTGTAGTTAAGAAAATGATCGAACAAGGAATTTTGAAAGAATTAATGAGTAGCCCATGTAATTCACTTATAATGGGATTGAAAAAGCCGAATGGGACATATAGGATAGTGCAGGATTTGAGGAAGGTAAATAAAATCGTTATTCCTTGTTGTCCAATTGTGCCAAACCCCGCTGTAATACTGTATCAGATTCCACATGATGCGGAATGGTACACAGTTATTGATTTGTGCCATGCATTTTTCTCTATTCCGTTACATCCAGACAGCCAGCCATTATTTGCGTTCCGGTTCGGAGAGCATATTTTGGCATGGTGCCGAATTCCTCAAGGGTATACAGAAAGCCCCTCAATCTTTAATCAGATCCTAAAAAAATCATTGGAAGATTTAAAAATGCCTGAAAAATCTGTGATGGTCCAATACATTGATGACCTATTAGTGGCATCAAGGACCAAAGAAGCATGTGTTACGGACACAATTGCTTTATTGAATCACTTGGCAGAAGGAGGGCACAAAGTGTCCCCGTCAAAACTGCAATTTTGTCAACAGGAGGTACAATACCTAGGTCATAAGATTGAAAAAGGGATGCGAAAGGTAACGACAGAAAGAATAAGGATCATCCGAGGAATGAGAGCTCTGATGACACAGAGAGAGGTGAGAATCTTCCTTGGAATGGTTGGATATTGCCGACAGTGGATAAGTGGATTTTCATTAATTGCAAAACCTTTACAGCGATTGACAAAAAGAGATGTCAGAGATCCGATTGAGTTGAATGAGGAGGAAATGAAGGCTTTCAAAGAACTGAAAACAAAGTTGTGTGAGGCACCGGCATTGGGAATGCCTGATTATGAGAAAGAATTTGAGCTGTATTGTAGTGAGAGAGATGGATGTGCACTTTCAGTGTTAGTGCAAAGGCATGGAAAAATGAAAAGACCAATCGCTTATTTTTCAGCTGTTTTAGACCCAGTAGCAAAGGCATTGCCTGGATATCTGAAAGCAGTAGCTGCTACTTGTGTGAGTCTGGAACAGAGTGAAGGCATTGTGATGGGATATCCACTGAGAGTATATGTTCCACACTCTGTTGAAATTCTTCTGACTAGAACCAAAACCCAATTCATGACACATAGTCGGCTGACTAGGTATGAAAAGGTGATTTTGAGTGCAGACAATGTAACCATTGATAGATGCACAAGTGTGAATCCTTCAACTTCACTGCCAGATGAAGAAAATATAGGAGTCAAGGATAAAGTTGATCATAAGTGTCTGGATGTGCTTGAATTTTGCACAAAGCCTCGCCCAGATATTAAAGATGAGCCCTTAAAAGAATCAGATTATGTAATGTTTGTGGATGGGTCATGTCTGAGGACGAGTGAAGGAGTTTTAAGTCCTGCGTATGCTGTGTGTACAGTGGCAGCCATAATGGAAGCATCTTGTTTGAGAGGGATACGTTCAGCCCAAGTGGCTGAGCTGATTGCTCTGATTCAGGTGTTCAAACTGGGAAAGAACGTCCGAATTACGGTGATCACAGATAGCCAGTATGGCTTCGGAGTGGTCCACGACTTTGGACAGATCTGGTCTCAGAGAGGTTTCTTGACGTCTGCAGGAACTCCTATTAGGAACGGTGAGCTTGTGAAGAAATTGCTTGAGGCGATACAGCTGCCTACACAGATTGCAGTGGTGAAGTGCAGTGCACACAAAAATGGAACTGACTATATTACAGTGGGAAATCAATATGCAGATGAAATAGCCCAATATTGTGCCAGAAATATGGTCTCACTGAATAGGAGAAGAGAAAAAGAGAATGTTTCATGTCCCTTCCTGTTTACTAACCTGGTCGAAACCTGGGATGAGGTAAGGCAATTGCAGGAAGAAGCAAATGAAGAGGAGAAAGATGGGTGGATAAAAGCAGGTTGCAGACAAAGAGAGGAAGATGACGTTTGGGTTTATAGAGATGAAAGACCTGTTATGCCTGATAGCATGATTTCTAATATGGCACGGATGTACCATGGACAAGCTCACATTGGTAGGGATGCCATGATCAGACTTTTCAGACAGACTTGGTATAACCCAAAATTTAGAGCTATAGCTGAAAGTCTCTGTCAAAGATGTCTTACATGCCAACAGATAAATCCAGGAAGGAAAACAGTAGTGAGTCTAGGAACAATAGCACGTGAAGGAGGTCCTTTTACCAGAATGCAACTAGATTTTATTGAAATGCCTCCGAGCAATAGATTGAAATATGTTCTTGTGGTCGTTTGTTTGTTTTCTCGTTGGGTGGAAGCCTATCCGACAAGAAGGAATGAGGGAGTTACTGTGGCTAAGCTCCTACTGAGAGAATTCATTCCGAGATATGGTTTTCCAGTAACGATCGAAACAGATAGAGGAACACATTTCCAAAATGAACTGATCCAATTGATATGTGAAGCTCTTGACATTCAACAGAAATTGCACTGTGCCTACAGACCAGAGGCTTCTGGAGTGGTAGAACAAGTAAATGGAACAATAAAGAATAGATTAGGGAAAATGTGTCAAGCCACAGGACTCAAATGGCCCGATGCCCTGCCATTGGTGCTGATGACTATCAGAAGCATACGTGACAGAAAAACAGGTCTAAGTCCTCATGAAATAATCATGGGACGAGCAATGAGACAAGCACATGTACCTGTCAACAAACTGCTGACTATAACTGATGATCTCGTATTGGACTATTGCAAAGGGTTGGCTGATGTGGTACATTCTGTGTTTCATCAGGTTGGACCGGATGCGACCACTCTTGAAAGAAAACCAGCTCATGATTTGAGTCCAGGAGACTGGGTCCGCATAAAAGTCCACAGAAGAAGAAACTGTTTGGTTCCTCGCTGGGATAAGCCACGTCAAGTGATCCTGGTGACAACGACTGCTGTAAAATGTGCAGGAGTGAAAAATTGGGTTCATGCCAGTCACACCATCAGAGTCCCAGATCCTGAAGCTCGACCTGTGAGTTGACATCTGGAGATATCTGATACCAGTTCAGCATCCGAAGCAGAACCTGAGATAAGCAGAGTTCCAGATCCTGAAGCTCGACCTGAAAGTCGACATCTGGAAGAACCAGGTACAAGTTTGACAACTGAAGAAGAACCTGAAACGATCAAAGTTCCAGATCTTGAAGCTCGACCTGTAAGTCGACATCTGGAAATATCAGATACCAGTTCAGCATCTGAAACAGACCAACCTGAATCTGATGAAAGACAAAAGAGAAAAACAAGAACTGACATTATAAACGAAGAAATTGAACCAAGAGACAGTGACAGCGAACAGCCAAGTACAAGTTATGGAAAAATTCCTCCAGAGATAGTTGAGCTAACTGAGGGAGACTTAGATTCAGACAGAGAGATAGGGGAAGAAGTGGAAGAAACCCGAGGAGTAGTAGGGACAGACCAACAAATAGAAGAAACACAGGGAAATTTAGATTCAGATAGAAAGATTAATATAAATGCGGAAGACAATCGAGGAGGGATAGAATCAAACGTCCCAACAGAAGAGACACAAGAAGGTTCAGATTCAGATAACGAAACCGAGATCATAAGGTTTAAGGTTAGAGGAAGTGAAATAAGGTCTGAGACGGAATCAGAAGAAAGTGAAGAAGAAAGAAAACAAAGACTGGGACCAAGAAAGAGAACTTGGAGAGCTGAATGAGAGGAAGAGGAAAACTAACTAAAAAGGCCAAGAAAAGGAGACAATTGGCCCCACGAAGTTAAAAGACTGAGATATAAGATAATAAATTTGAACAGAGATGATGCGGAACAAGTAAATGAAATAACCAGTCAAAAGGGACAAGGAAAACAAAGTGGAAAACAATTACAGAAAACAAAAAGAGTGAAGAGACCTAATTTGAAATATAAGTCACCTGAGTGGCTATACATCGCATTGACCAACATTAAAGAAGAGGATAACAGTCACGAAAGCCCAGACGAAAGCTGTAAACCAATGGGTGAAAGTGAATTGCACCAAAACTGAAAAGACAAAGCACGAAAAACCGGACTGGACACAAAAACCGAACAAGACAAGAAAGAGTTCTGAAAAGAGCTGAAGAAAGCACCAAAACGAGACAAAGTAAAGGGTAGAGTGGCTGGAAAGTAATTCTGAGGTGTGGTGACACATTTTCTGTACATATATATATATATATATAGTTAGATAATAGAACAACATGGTAGACACTGAGAATAGAAGATCTAGATGTGAGTTTTTACGTAGGTGGTGTAGAATGTGTTTCTTTTGTACAGGTTTGCTAATGTTTATTTGGCTTATTTTAGCAATAATAATTCCACTTAGGTTAGTTGTAGAAGAAACATCCGTACTAGGGAATAACACGAAAAAGGGCAAAGAAGCTATCACACAAAACACTGCAGCATTAGTAGATAGTACTGATTTACATAAGGATAGGTCCATAACTGACTTTTCCAAGAATGTCTTCACGAAACTGCTGTATGAATATGTGGAGACAATGGATGTGAGGGATTGTTATGTCTGTATGCAGTTACCTGCATCTGTCACAGAAGGTGTGACCTATCATCACCTTCCTTTGACGTATGGGATAACATGTAGTGTTTTAGCTAGTTTATTTTATAAAACAGGTAGATTAGAATATTATTACACTGACAGACACTGTTTCTTAGAAAATAAGGAGTTAACGTTAGAATATATAGTTAGACACAATCTTACCTGTGAATTAAAGAAAGAGGAAAAGATTTTCTTGGATATAGTAGAAAACAGAAGAGTTAAGTTTCAGAGAAAGGTAGTAGAAGAAAAGACAAAAACACCACTTTGGGCGTTTGAAGAGAAAAATCATGACAAAGGAGAAACAAATGCAGCTATGGTTTTGGATTGGCCCCAACAGGGAAAATTGTGTATTAATAGAAATAAGACTATATATGATAACTATTTCGTAGGTTCCAGTGAATGCCGAGATACATATAAAATTTTAGGAGGATGGGGATTTAAAGGAGGAAAAGATCCAGTATTTCCAGGGATCTATTATATTTGCGGAAATAGAGCTTATTATAGGTTGCCGGACCATTGGTACGGAACGTGCTATTTAGGCCTGGTCTTTCCAAAGATTTTTCATGTGGAGAGAGGAACAAAAGGAATACACGAGATAGGTACAATATTATCACGTAGGAGGAGGGAAAGTTTTTCAGAAATAGTAGGTGACATTTTTGGAGCATTGATACCAGCAGTGGGTATATCTTTGAATGCATTCAAGATTCGGAAATTGTCCACAGTAGTAGATAGTTTGTCAACGAATACTGCTGGAGGGTTCTTGATGGTAAATACCGAAATGGTTGCCATGAGAGCTATGGTAATGCAAAATCGACTTGCCCTTGACATTCTTTTGGCAAAAGAGGGTGGAGTCTGTGGAATGCTGAAAGTCCAACATTGTTGCACTTACATTCCAGATAAAAGTGAGAATATACAGAAGTATATAAAGAATATTACTGATTTGCACAAAGAAATTGCTCCACTGGAGTTTGAAGGTGTTTGGGAGAGACTTGGTAAGAGTTTTTCCTCAATGCAGAAATGGTTCACAGAGATAGGTGGTTCCCTTATTGGGAAAATACTAATATCAGTAACAGTGATAATATTAGTAATGTTGTCAGCAAAGTTAGCATATGTGTGTATTAAAAGGAGAAAAAGACAAAATAGAATAAAAAGAGAAAATGAGAAAAATAAAGAAAGAGAACGGGAAATGGGAGAAATAGAATTGGAAGAATTCAAAGAGAACATATACAAAAGGTCTAAAAGACAAGATGAGAAAAACACTGTTGTATGAACTAACAAAAGCAAGTGGACAAGAAACATTTATCTGATAAATTGTAGAATAGGTTTTTGTAGTGATATTAAAAATCACCAAAGGGGGAATTGATGGAGCAGGGTAAATACAAATAATTTGTACCCCCCTTGGAAAATTAATGAGCTTTAATGAATTAACTATACTAATTGTTCGATGAAATAATCAACAAATGCACCTTTAGTAAACACTACATAAAGGGTAACCGCAATTTGTGCAAAATTTAATTTATTTACAATTGTGAAGTTGATTGATACTAATATTGTGATTTGCGTACTAATTAGAGTAAAATCGCATGATTTATGCTATGTAGTAGAATTGTATTGTGGCAAAGAATGCGGATGGTAAGTAAAATGGCTTTAAATGTCGCTTCTGCTAGGTAACACCTAACATGGGTCTTTAGAATGACGGGTGGTAAACAGAAAGGCTTATTTTCTTTGTTTTAATTTTGGCTGTGTTTGTTCTTATGATAGTTCGTTCGGGCCTGTTAGGCCATGCTGCGAAAATGGCTGCCGAGACAGGTGAGGTCACGTGATAAGTCAAAGATGGCCTCTAGGCAGAAGAAATAAAGGAGCTGAACCACGTGGATACGGCCCGTGCACGGAGTGAGAGATGTGAAGGTCGCACTGACCTGCCATAAGGAGGGTGCCAAGAAAGACTCAGCGTGTATTCGTGGGAATAAATGAGAAAAGTACATGAGCAACAATGGACTAACTAAATTGTGACCATCGGGATTGCAACAAAATGAATGGACAAATTGGACTGCTTTTACCCAAAGGTCATGAGAATCATTGAACTCTTAACCATCCCCGAAACCAGTTTGAACAAGGAAGGCGATGTGGTGATTATCACCACCCCTCAAATGGACCAATTAGCGTAATTCCTGCCCCCAAGGAGTGCAACTTTTCGTGTAGTAAGCTAGAAGTAGGGTATAAGAGGGACTGCTCTTATGTGGGAGGGGCTGCTTCTATAGGCTACTTCTTTGGGTTGCCTTTTGCTGCTGCTGTGGCCGCTGCTATTGATGCTACTGCTGCCGTTGGTATTTCTTGTCATACCATTTTCCTATTTTTTCCATTTTTCCACCTCAATATTACAAAGGATTTTGTCATTTTTGGACTTCGAACTTGACTGGGGAAGGAACGAGACCGTTGCGGGAAATCTGTACGGGAGGTCCGGTCGAGGAGGCCATTAGCGGGACAGTCAGTCAGTTTGGGAGTCTATTCTGTGATCTACGGTTTATCTTCTTTTTGGTGAACCATTCCTATCTGCATCTAAATGGGTAATGCATAAGTTTAAATTCTTTTTTAGAACTTTTCATATAAATGTTATTAATGTATTAAAGTGATTAATAAACTAAGAATCTCACCCATGCAAGCAAGAAATTAGATAAAATTTCATTCTAATTAAAAATGAGTCTGTGGTTCTTTAGTTCTTTAAAATGTTTAGAGTTTAACAGGTTTTGAAGTGATTGAGCTGGTCTTAATCAACATCAACTTATTCTACTAGTTGGTCCATCGACCAAAGAGCGGAATACCTTGATGTTTGGAACCGACAGGATCAAAAGCTAATGTATACGATGTCAGAGATATTATTCTGTCAGATTTAACAAGGTATCCCGTTCCTCCAGCAACACATTTCTCCTTGGTGTGCAATCCAATGAATAAATGAATGTATGATATGCAGTGTTATGGGCCCCACCGTCATATGGTTTAGTAGATGTGAATGATTTACCTGGATTCGTGTCCTTAGGAGAAATTTATATTAGCCGCGCTGGATCAGCTGCTTTGTGTAGGCTTTTGTTGATCATCCTCAAAAGTTCCCCCCTATCAGGCCACATTGCAGCCTTCGAGACCTTCTTTGCTCTTGAGAGATCCAATGTGTTTGTGATTGGAGGGTCTTTGTTTTTTGAGGAGGGGGCATAGAGTGCCATTTTCCCTTTGATTACATTTTCATTGGTTACACACTATTCTTTCACAAATTCTGTTGATGGATTACTTCAGACTCATCTCTCCCTACTTTTGTTTTTTTTTGCCTTTCTGATCATTCATTGTCGTTTCCATTTTTCAACCTTAAATTGGTCGTGTGCTGTTGGTTAGTTTAGAGGGCGTTTTTGCCCTATTGTTTTGGCGATCAGTATGGTGACAAATTTCTACTTCTTCCATAGTTTCTGACCAAACAGTAGTGTCGCCAGGACTGCAGGCCTCTGTTGTTTTGGAGAGACAGTCCGAGAAGGCAGTGGTTATGGTGGTTATCCACATATTAAGCTTTTGCCCCACTCTTGCTGACCATCTTCTGCATTTTGCTTTATGGTCCATAGCATCATTTCGAGCAGCTCAGGCTCAAGCTGCAGTGCTATGGTACTTGTTAGGACCGAGTGGTCACGCTCGAGTCGGTGGTTGAAAGTAAGCTCCATAAGTTCAGGGATGGGTTGTGCTGAGACTATTGGGTAGTCAAGAACTGTCTTGAGCTTTGTCTCAGTATTTGTGTACGCTGCAGGTTTGTCAGACCTCAAACACCCGTCTAGTGCTCTAAGCTCATAACATGCATCGCTTCAATAAGAGTTGTGCAAGGGTGTCAGTTCTTTGGGGTTGGTTTTGGGGTGTTCGTACATCCCATATGCTGCCTTCCTCTCTTGTTAGTTAGTTCCCAGAAGTAAAGTAGAACTAGTTAAGACTGAAGTCACCTGTGATAATAAAATGGGAATTAGGATTTGAGATTACTATTGATGGCCAGACTAGCACATTTTGGCACATCACATCATGACAAATATTCATAATTAATGTGTGCACACTGCAACAATAAGATGGCGGATACAATGCAGATTCCACATTCTTTTTAAAAGACTAAAAGGTCAACATAGGTTTTCAAAACATCCAGATGAAATGTAATGGTTTGGAAGATTCCTCCACATACATTACTTCTAAAGCACTCTGTTGGACTTCGCCCACTCTGCCGGGCCATTTCAAACTTTTTGCCTTCACCCCTCCTGTTTTGCTTAACCTGTTTGTGTTGGCATTATGACTCTGTGTACTTTACCAGTGCTAAAGTGCTTGTGTTCTCTCCCTAAAACTTAGTAAATTAGCCTACACCTGATTGTCACATTTGATTTACTTGTAATTCGCTAGTAAATGCAACTACCAGTAGCCAGGGCATGTTAATAAATGCTACTAGTGTGCCTGCAGCACTCATTGTGCCACCCACTAAAGTAGCACTTTAAAACCTGTCTCAGGCCTGCCATTGCAGCCTGTAGTGCAGTTTTAAACTGCCATTTCAACCTGCCAAAATAGAGGTTTTGCCAGTCCTCAGCCTTTATTTCTAATATTTATAACTCACTCCTAAGGTAGGCCCTAAAGGCTCATAGGGCAAAGTGCATGGTAGGACATGTGGGTGTAAGTTTTAGATGTCTTGGTAGTGAAAAACTCCTGAAGTGGTTTTTCACTACTGTAAGGCCTATCTCCCCCAAAGGCTAATACTGGTTTACCCTATTTCAATTCATAAATGCTAACTTTGGTTTGGGAGCAGATAGAAATATAGGGCCGATTTACAAAGGCAATCTGAGACAAAGGTTAAACTTTACAACATTTGGTATTCACAGAGGTCATTTACGAGTTGTATCTTTACGTCCGCAGTCGGACCGGAATCTCTGGCTCAAGCCATACACTCTGGCTCGTAATCTCCAAACCCAGGGTGGAATCTCCAGGTTTGGGTTCTCTCGGTAGTGTAATCAATGGGTCGGAGTGCAACCTTTACAAAAAGGAACATTAGGAACATGAGATAAATGGTAGAGGAGGTCATGAAAATCAGTTTGGTCAGGGAAAAGGGTGTGGCCAGACAGTGCATCATGTCCCAGAAACGTTTGCTCCTTTGCATCATGGTGAATGCCGTCCAGAATTTGTGCTCCCCTCAGTGTTGACTGTACTGGTACACCGGAGTGTGGTGTTGTCCACCTCTCACACACACCGAATGACTACACCAAGGAGAGAGTCTACCAGTTCGAGCCTGAACCAGGCACCCGGCTCATCGTAACCTAGAGATATGTATGTTAAATGTTTATAAGGTTGTTGATTCTATGCTCACTGTTCCACAGGACTCAAGTTATGCCTCAATAGCGTGGCCAACTAGGCCAAAATCGATCCAGGGTTGCTTTGTTTCTTGTCTGGAGGGGACCCAGTTTGGCAATTGGGGCTGCACTGTTCTCATTGTAGCAGAACCAAGGCTTACGACTGTTCTCTGAGTAAAGTGGCGTAGTGGATTAAAAAGGATAGGCTGGAACATGGCTCAAGTGATGGCCAATGCCTGAGATTCATTCAGCATTCCTTCCATCACTCTGATGTTGGGTGCAACAATGGACCCTGTTGGGAAAAAGTGGCTTACGCAGAAGAATACAGGTGCAATGATGAGGTACTGTTGGGCGCACAAGTCATACTCAAAGCTTGGTCACAGGAGAATGCAGGTGCAATGATGAGGTACTGTTGGGCGCACAAGTCATACTCAAAGCTTGGCAACGGGAGAATGAAGGAGCAATGATGAGGTACTGTTGGGCGCCCAATCATACTGAAAGCTTGGTAAAGGGAGAATTCAGAAGCAATGACAAGGTACTGTTGGGCACATACGTCATACTCAAAGCTTGGTAACAGGAGAATGCAGGTTGCAGTGAAGAGGTACTGTTGGGCACACAAGTAATACTCAAAGCTTGGTCATAGGGGAATGCAGGTGGAATGTTGAGGTACTGTTGGGCACACAAGTCATACTCAATGCTTGGTAATGGGAGAATGAAATGCAATGATGAGGTACTGTTGAGCACCAAGTCATACTCAAAGCTCGGTAACAGGAGAATGCAGGTTGCAATGATGAGGTTCTGTTGGGCACACAAGTCATATTCAAAGCTTGGTAACAGGAGGATGCAGGAACAATGATGAGATACTGTAAGGCCCACAAGTCATACTCAAAGCTTGGTAATGGGAGAATGCAGGGTGCAAGATGAGGTCCTGTTGGGCGCACAAGTCATATTCAAAGCTTGATAACAGAAGAATGCAAGTGCAATGATGAGGTACTGTTGGGTACACACGTCATACTCAAAGCTTGGTAACAGGAGAATGTAGGTGCAATGATGAGGTACTGTTGGGCTCACAAGTCATACTCAAAGCTTAGTCATGGGGGAATGCATGTGGAATGATGAGGTGTTCTTGGACATATAAGGTCCTACAAGGACATAAGTCACAGAAGAATGTTATGCAGAAGTGCTGGGTAAGGGCACATGGAGCCTCACACAGACATCAGATGCACTGCATTCAGCTGTCATACAGCGCTGTCATGGTGACACAAACATACTTGCAGGGTGGTTCATGAGAAAGGATGCAGATCGGATCAGGGAGCACCTGGGCAGACTTGGGCTTCCCCGACCGCCTCATGGCAAAGCTGTGCAGCACTAGACTCAGGCTTGGGCCATGGCTAAGCAGCATTTATCCTCTACCTCCTTGCACCTTTCAGCAGCAGAGTCTCTTCTTCAGGTCTGGAGGTTTACTCCTTACCCCTCTAAAGGAAGACACCAATAGTTCCTATGCAAACGTTAACCACTGGACAGCTCCAAAGTCAGATTATATCCAGGCCTGGGGCAGCTGGCCAAATCCAGTCAAATTCAACGGTAACCAAAAAGGTTTGTGGAAAACCAAATCTATTAATGTGCATTTTCGTTTCAGTGCACCACTGCTCTGTTTGAAGCATTGAAGCACACTCAATTTGGAACTCTCAGAATATGCTTTGCTTCCTGACAATTCTTCTCTGTAGCAGCACAGGGACGTGGGAATTGGAAGTCACTAACCTTATTATGCTGGATGCCAGCAGTCAAGCCCCTTGCCTCTCAGGAGAAGTGTATGCTTGGAAAGTGCATAAGCAGCAATTACCTAACAAAGGGGAAATAGGACAAAAAGGGTAATGGATGTGGCTCCACTGAACATGTGAATGAAGAAGCAAGTCCGCCATCAGTGTAGGCTGGTAGGTGTGCCACAGAGTGAGACAGAATTGTCTCCATGTGATGGCCTGATCAGATGTAATGTGGAACAAGGAAGACTGAAAGACCACTGTAGGACTGTATCCTAAGGGTCTTCAAAGAAACTGAAGAAAGTACAAAGCAATGAGGAACAATCCCAAAGGAATGGCAAACGCAATAAGGGTGCATTCATTGGGTGTCCGGTCTGAACTAAGGTAAATAGTGGGAGAATTCAGCAAGTGCAAAGATGCCAGGCACTGAACCGTCCATTCTACTACCTCATCCACTACCCCTGCTGCTCCTGGCCTGGAAGAGCCTGTCTGGAAGTCCGGATGCCATCTTGGAATGAGCACAGAGACTGGTAATAAAGGGTAACAGCACCATGTTATTTCAAACACAAGGAGATGATGGACGGAGCGCTGAACCTTTTCAGACACTCACCCCCAGTCACAGATCTGGGTTGAATCCATCATTGTTCTTTAGCTCACTTCGCCAGCTCAGTTCAGACACAGCTGTATGCAAATCAGTCTTGACCCGGTGCCTCACACGAACAGTCCAGCCCGAACTGCCAAGCCAGGTCTTCCCTGGACCGGAAACAAACATCCTAGGACCGGTTTCTGGGTAACACCCTTCATCAGCCAGGCTAGCTTGAATCCAGTGGCAAAGTGAGCAAGAGACCCACATCTGGCCATACCCTGCCAACTTAGGGCGAACAAAGCAAACACAGGGAGAAGATGGACGGAGCGCTGAAACTTTTCAGACACTCACCCCAAGCCACAGATCTGGGTTGAATCCATCATCGTTCTTTAGCTCACTTTGCCACCCCAGTTCAGACCCAGCTATATGCAAATCAGTCTTGACCCGTGCCTCATGGGAACAGTCAAGCCCTAACTGCCAAGCCAGGTCTTCCCTGAACCGGAAACAAACATCCTGGGACCGGTTTCGGGGTAACACCCCTCATCAGCCAGGCTAGCTTGAATCCAGTGGCAAAAAGAGAAAGAGACCCACGTCTGGGCATACCCTGCCAACTTAGGGCTAACAAAGCAAACACAAGGAGATGATGGACGGAGCACTGAAACTTTTCAGACACTCACCCCAGTCTCAGATCTTGCACATCGTTTGGCGGATGCCATTGGAAGTTGACGAGTGTAGCCGCAGAAGACCTGGCACCAGCCACCAACCACAGCAACAAGGGAAACATGGCAAAGATATGGCAGACTCAGGTAAAGAGCTCTGCCTCACAAAAGGTTAAGTCGGTCCAATGAGATCGCATCATGCACCGACTTTGCAATCTTTATCTCTTTCTGAAGTGTCGCAATAGCTTGAATCTAGAAGACAGAGGGATCGCCTGAAGGATCCATTGGTGGACGCGGAGACTGGTGGGAAAGGACTGGAGCCGTCATAGTTCAGGAAGGATGCTACAAATAAGGGGGAGTGTCGGTGGGCATTTGTTGGTACCAGGATTCTTTGGCTGCTGTAATTGTGCCAAGGCAGTGCATGGGCAACAGCCTACATAATGGAGCCACTGTGTGCCTGGTCTCCAACATAGGACACCAATGCCATGAGTAGGTAGACAAGACCACTGCAGCAATGCAGCAGACTGTGAGTACGCTAAAGTGTTACATTCAGCAGACTGTGAGTACGCCATGTGATCCATCCAGCAGACTGTGAGTGCCACATATGATCCACCCAGCAGACTGAGTACCCCACGCGATCCACCCAGCAGATTGTGAGTACCCCAAAGGGCTCCATCCAGCAGTCTGTGAGTACCCCGTGTGATCCATCCAGCAGACTGTGAGTACCCCACGTGATCCATCCAGCAGGCTGTGAGTACCCCACACGATCCATCCAGCACACTGTGAGTACGCCACGTGATCCATCCAGCAGACTGTGAGTACCACACGTGATCCATCCAGCAGAATGTGAGTACCCCATATGATCCACCCAGCAGACTGTGAGTACCTCACATGATTCACCCAGTAGACTGTGAGTACCCCAAAGGGCTCCATCCAGCAGACTGTGAGTGCCCCACATGATCCATCCAACAGACTGTGTACCCCATGTGATCCATCCAACAGTCTGTGAGTACCTCACGCAATCCATCCAGCAGACTGAGTACCCCACGCAATCCATCCAGCAGGCTGTGTGTACCCCAAAGTGTGCCATCATACTCCAAAGGCCTCCATCATGCAGACTGTGAGTACCCCCCACGTGATCCATCCAGCAGACTGTGAGTACCCCACGTGATCCACCCAGCAAACTGTGAGTACCCCCAAGGGCTCCACTCAACAGAGTGTGAGTACCCCACGTGATCCACCCAGCAGACTGAGAGTACCCCACGCGATCCACCCAGCAGACTGGGAGTACCCCACGTGCTCCATCAGCAGACTGTGAGTACCTCAAATAATCCATCCAGCAGACTGTGACTACCCCAAAGGGCTCCATCCAGCAGACTGAGTACCGCTAAGGGTTCCATCCAGCAGACTGTGAGTACTCCAAAGGGTTCCATCCAGCAGACTGTGAGTACCTCCAAGGGCTCCATCCAGCAGACTGAGTACCCCAAGAGCTCCATCCAGAAGACTCTGAGTACCCCAAAGGGCTCCATCCAGCAGACTCTGAGTACCCCATGGGTTCCATCCAGCAGACTGAGTACCCCCAAGTGATCCATCCATCAGACTGTGAGTACACCCCATGGTTTCCATCCAGCAGACTGTCAGTACCCCCAAGAGCTCCATCCAGCAGACTTTGAGTACCCCCTAGGGTTCCATCTGGCAGACTGTGAGTACCCCCAAGGGCTCCATCCAGCAGACTGTGAGTACCCCAAAGGGTTCCATCCAGCCGACTGTGAGAACCCCAAAGAGCTCCATCGGACAGACTGTGAGTACCCCCAAGGGATCCATCCAGCAGACTGCGAGTACCCCAAAAGGTTCCATCCAGCCGACTGTGAGAACCCCAAAGAGCTCCATCGGACAGACTGTGAGTACCGCCAAGGGCTCCATCCAGCAGACTGTGAGTAGCCCCAAGGGCTCCATCATGCAGACTGTGAGCACCCCTAAGTGAGCCATTCGGCACACTGTGAGTACCCCCACATGTTCCATCCAGCAGACTGTGAGTACCCCCCAAGGGCTCCATCCAGCAGACTGTGAGTACTCCAAAGGGTTCAATCCAGCAGACTGTCAGTTCCCCCAAGTGAGCCATCCAGCAGACTGTGAGTACACCTAAGGGCACCATCCAGCAGACTGTGAGTACCCCTAAGGGCACCATCCAGCAGACTGTCAGTACACCCAAGGGCTCCATTCGGCGGACTGTGAGTACCCCAAAGGGTTCCATCCAGCAGACTGTGAGTACCCCCAAAGGGTTCCATCTAGCAGATTGTGAGTACCCCAAAGGGTTCCATCCAGCAGACTGTGCGTACCCCACGCGATCCACCCAGCAGACTGTGAATACTCCCAAGAGCTCCATCCAGCAGCATGTCTGTACCCCCAAGGGTTCCATCCAGCAGCCTGTCCGTACCCCCAAGGGTTCCATCCAGCAGACTGTGAGTACCCCCAAAGTGTCCAGCTTTGGCCTGCCTTGGGCTGTCTGTTGCGCTTTGGATTCCACAGGCTGACCTGATAGAACTTAATTGGTCCAGGTCCAGTAAGCAAGGAAATATCTTTTCAGCTTCATTCGCTGTATGTGCATCAAAGCCTATAGAAGTGGACTTGGCTTCACAAAGAACTCCAAAGGGATGAGGGACACATGCAGCAAGGAGGGGAGACTGCAGCACTGACTACCACTAAAGCTTGAGGGGCACCCCACAGTATCCTTCATACATCCAAGAAGACCCCAAAATTGTGATACTCTAGCTTTTATGGACCCAGGCACTCTGAAGCACAATCCACATACTATCAGATGGAATCACTATGCCCAGAAATGACACACTACAGAGATTTACCAGAGAGGCACGGGACAGTCTCCCCACTGGAGCGATAATAAGAAGGGCTGTGCCCTCTACATGCAGCTGCCACCAGCTCTTAGTGGATCATGTCACAGGGGCAATAACCTCATCTATGAAAAGGAGTATTATTTTGAGAGGGCCGTTGCCACCCGTTGTGCTCCAGTACTCAATTGGTGAGGAAGATACAAGGTGGCTGTGGAATACTCACCAGGAGGTTCTTGACCCAAGTCACCAAAGAGCATACCAGGGCAGCCAGAATGATAACATGAGGAGCATGCTTTTCATCATTTGGAATGTGGGCGATGCCCTCTGTAACATATACCATTTGCCTTTGTCTCCCTGATGTCGCACACGTAACTGTAAGTATTTATGTAGAATTTGTATAGGACAAGCTGAGCTAAAAGGCAGCGGAGCACTGAGCGTGTTCAAAGGCAAGCATACTGTCAACGGGTGATAGGAGAGGTACCTGGCTTATGGACTGTTGATTCATTGTGGTGTAGTGTTCCTTAAAGAGATGAGTCTTTAACTCTTTCCTAAATTATAGCACCATTTAGGCGGTCCTGATGGAGACAGGAATGTTGGTCCAGAATCTGGTTGCATAGATGGAAATGCCCTGCTGTCTTGTTTTTCTTTTTTACACTTATTAGTCTCTAGTTTGATATCCTGGCTATGGGTGTCCTGCCTATGGGTGTCCTGGCTCTGACTGTCATTGCTTTGGGTGTTGAGGCTATGGGTTTCCTGTCTATAGGTGTTGTGGCTATGGGTGTCCTGGCTATAGGTGTCCTGGCTATGAGTGTTGTTGCTATGGGTGTCCTTGCTATGGGGGTTGTTGCTATGGGTGTCCAGGTTATGGGCGTTGGGGCTATGGGTGTGCCCAGATTCACCAAAGTTGGTAAACTCGTCTGCAAGATTAGCGGGGGTGCTGGTTGTGACGGCTGTGTAAATAATGCAGCTGGTTTCAAAGATGATGCGGTCCATCAAGGACAGTGAATGGAGTTCCATCAGGATGGGGGTGATGTGATTGCATTTCTCTCGGCCCTGAATCATATGTGCTGTGGCATGTGGAGTGTCCTTAAGAAATGTTAGTGTGGAATCTGGGAGGCCATGGAGCAGGGACCACAATCCAGATGCTTCAGTTCAAGGACTTCAACAGCAGCTCTGAAGTCACTTTCTGGAAGAAACATTTTCCCTTAATTTAGAAGTGAGAGCAGATAATAGCATCTTGTTTTTTTGGCAATGTAGTCCCTGAAAGTGAGCTTAGTGTCCAGGGTGAAACTAAGTGGCTCCTGGTGACTTGCATTTGCCCTAAACAAGTCTCTGAGCAAAGGACAGTCTGTTGAATCTCAATAATAAGTGTAAGTGGGCAGACCCTATGGTACCCCCACATTGCAGCTTACAAGAAGATAATGGTAAAATTGCATTTTGAACTTATTTGGTTTGATTTTGGAGAAAAGCTTGGATCCACTCTAAGGTCGGGCCACCAAGCCCAGAGCTATATTGATGAATGTCTTCAGCTCTTCGTATTGCTAACGTACCTTTGGAGCAGCGTAATTTTGATTCCATCCTCCGATACTGTAGAAGTGCATCATGATCACGCGTAGTCAGCACTTGAATATATTCTGTGTGATTAATGTTACAAATGGAGGATGGAGTATTGGATATTTAAAGGTGCTCGATGAGAAAACTCATGACAACATAAACTGTGTGTTTAGATATATGATCAATAAAGTTCCTGTAATACTTTCATATTAGTATATTGGGAGAACCTGAGTTTATAGTGTGTTTTATCGTGAAACTAATAGCATATAACGCAGATGTAAACTAGTGTTTGGAAATTAATGCATGTAACAAGAAATTATGTTTATGTTGGTATATTTTGAAGATGACATTCTAATGTAATCATTTGTATGTATTCATTCACTAAGAAACTGCATTTGTGAGATGTTAAGTAATGTGCACATATTTGTAACCTAGTGCACTGCTACATTTGACATGATTTTGTGGCCTCAAGCATTTGCTTCAGTACAAGCTCACGTTAGTGTCTAACATTTAATTCGTATTTAACCTACAATGCAGAATGCATTTGCCTCTATTTTGTTTCCCCCAGCAGGAGCGGACAACGTTTCATCATTTCATGAAGGAGGGTTTTGTTTTAGTTAGATAGCAAGGCATTAGAAGACGGACTTTGGAAAGGAGAAACGCAGTAATGAACAAGCAGACAAGTTCTCATGGTGGAGGAGAAGAATGGCCAAGGATGAATGGAGTAAACAACGTATCGATGTGGGCAAGGTGCTGCCTAGAGCCAATTTGTGCTGGGATCATGGAAAATTACTGGAATGTATCACATGGTCTACCTTGGTTGAAACTAATATCTTATGTTGTAACATAATGGGAAACAGAGAGACCCCTTAGTATTCCAAGAGGTTCAGACCTCTTTTTCTGTTCTGTGTGGCTTCATGCTACTTGGCCCTTGGTTAGAGGTTTCTACTAAAGACTCCGACAGCTGATACCTTTTAATAGTCTAAATCTTCTTTTGACTTATGCTTCTTAGAATAGGGTTGTCCCTTTTAAGGTAGCTTTGGGAGAGATAGAGTGCTCGTGCTTTCTTTTGAGAATCATTTAATGAAATTTAACATTCAATTCTTTTTCCTTATTTCTTGCATCGTCATAACTGAACCAGCTGTATGCTTTTTGTTATATAGGGTAAATCTTTTTAGGAGATTTGGACTCATTCTGTTTGTCATGTATTTCTATATGATAATGCTAAGGCTGATTTACATTAATCTGTTTCTGAATTTGTAATTAAAATTCGAACTAATCCCAGACATATTTGTAGAGTGGGTTATTGGGTCCCTGAATTAGTTACACTGTATTGAATTTAATTGTGATTGTTTCCTCCCTCTTAACTCTCATGCAGCAACAAAGACCATTTAGTTGAGTGGGACCGAGCGTTCTCACCTTCCTGCTGCCATATTCAACTCCTATCTACTCACAAGGCTCCGATCCAATCTTGTGCCAAGGGCCCACCTTGCCTAGTGACATCAGCCAAATCCATTCTAACACTTTAGGTCCTGCTAACGCCAAATACCAAATGCTTCAGAGTGCCAAGTTCACTTTCATAACCAATGCCAGTTTCCAACTCTCATTAGAGGCGGGTCTCCTGCCCACATTTATTTAATGTTCCTAGCCCTCTGAGGGAGGTAAATCTTAAACATCCACAGAGGGGAAGACATCTTCTGTCCATTTGATATATATGAACGTTTAAGTAAGTATTCTCAATAGATTGTATAGTGGAGTGATTACAACTTATCTGAGAAGACAACCACACAAATCTCGAGAACGTACAGAAGTGTCTGCAGTTTGCAGTTGGGATGCTTCAGGGTTGTACAGATCCACTCAATACCAGAGTTTCCCATGGGGTTTTCACAGAGGTCCAGTTCCTTCAGCGATGGATGTGTAAGAAGAACGGAGAGCTCTTTGCAGCAATCAGAAGATAAAGAGCAGCCCTTCAGCCTAAAATGAGAAGGCAAGAACAGTCAAGCATATTAGCAATCTTATAACACTGGATCCTTTTATCATGGTTAGGACTGTTCCTCTTTACAGAAGTCTGAAACACTGACGAGCAACAAAAGAGAGCTGACAAACAGTGCATGAGAAGTACAGCTGGCCTTAAGAGCTGGGCACGGAATAGTAAGTAACAGTAATAGGAGACAGCACACTGAACAGCCCCTGCATATTGAAACACTGCAGAGATTCTTTCTAAACACCACATCATTACACCCAGAGGTGCTTGAGAAACACTGTATGATCACAGCCAGAGGTGCTTGACAAACACTGCATGAGCTCTGGCAGAGGTGCTTGAAAGACATGATCTCAGGCAGAAGTGCCTGACCAGCACCTCATGATCACAGTCAGAGGTGCTTAACAAACACTGTATGATCACAGTCAGAGGTGCTTGACAGACACTGCATGATCACAGTCAGAGGTGCCTGACCAGCACCACATGATCACAGTCAGAGGTGCTTGACAAACACCATATGATCACAGTCAGAGGTGCTTGACAAACACCACATGATCACAGTCAGAGGTGCTTGGCAAACACCATATGATCTCAGGCAGAGGTGCTTGAGAAATACCATATGATCTCTGACAGAGGTGCTTAACAAACGCCATGTGATCTCAGGCAGAGGTGCTTAACAAACACCATATGATCTCAGGCAGAGGTGCATGGCAAGCACCATATGATCTCAGGCAGAGGTGCTTAACAAACACCATATGATCTCTGACAGAGGTGCTTAACAAACATCATATGATCTCAGGCAGAGGTGCTTGACAAACACCATATGATCTCTGACAGAGGTGTTTAACAAACATCATATGATCTCAGGCAGAGGTGCATGACAAACACTGTATGGTCACAGATGGAGATACTTGACAAACACCACATGATCATCGGCACGGCTGCATGACAAACATCACATGATCATCAGCAGAGCTGCATGACAAATACCATATGTTCACATGCAGAGGTGCTTAACAGCACCATATGATCTCAGGCAGAGGTGCTTAACAAACACCATATGATCTCCGGCAGAGCTGCTTAACAAACATTATATGATCTCAGGCAGAGGTGCTTAACAAACACAACATGATCTCAGGCAGAAGCACCTGACCAGCTCCACATGATCACATGCAGAGGTTCTTGACAAACGCCAAATAATCTCAGGCAGAGGTGCTTGATAAACAACATACTCAAACACGAGCCCATCCGACCAAAAGCCAGGGCAGACTAATCAATACCTTTATGGGCTCCACTACTTAAGTGATAGAACACAGACAGTGGGCCCTCTTATGCAGTGGCACTTGTCAGTTCCCTGGCACTCTGAACTCAGTTGGATCCCTCTGTTCCTACTCTCCTGAGCCACTGGTCTAACCCATGGGGAGCCCTTCTCCTCGTCTTTTGACCCCTTCTGTGCAGTCCCTAACCGTAACTTACTCCCAGATGCATCCCAGTAGGCAGACAGTACCTCCATGGCTAACAAAGTGATGTAGCCTGTTGGACCTGACATAATTGGTGTGGTTTTCCCCCAACGTTTTGCCTTGCAGCCTTCTGTTTTGCTGACTTCATTTTTGCTGGCTTTAGGACTCTGCATACTTTACCCACTGCTAACGCTGCTAAAGTGCTTGTGCTCTCTCCTTTAAACATGGTAGATTTGGCTAACACCCAATTGGCATAGTTAATTTACTTGTAAGACCCAAGTAAAGTGGTACTACAAGTGCCCAGGTACTGTACATACATTAAATGCTATTAGTGGACCTTCAGTACTTATTGTGCCACCCACTTGAGTAGCTCTTTAAACATGTCTCAGACCTGCCAGTGTAGCCTGTGTGTGCAATTTTAAAACTGACATTTCATCCTGGCAAACTAAACTGTTTGCCAGGCCCAAACCTTCCTTTTTAATACATATAAGTCATCCTTAGGGTAGGTCCAGGACAGACCAGGGGGCAGGGGGCAGGGTGCAGTGTGTTCAAAACGTTGGACATGCGCTGTTAAGATTTAAATGTCTTAGTAATGAAAAAAATCCTACATTTGTTTTTCACTACTGTAAGGCCTACCTCTCCATTAGGATAACACTAGGTTACCTTATTACATTTAATAAGTGATAACTTTCAATTGGGAGCAGGTAGGAATGTCCAGTTTGGTGTTTAAAGAAGTGTAACTGAGTATGCAGATACAGTATGTATATATCATCTCTATCTGTCTTCTTTCCCAACTTTTACCTCCCCTTGCTTTTCCAATTCGTTCGGACTTGCTACTGCCGCTTCTCCCCCGACCCCCTGTGACGTGCACACATTTCGTTATGAAGTTGTCCCCATTTGCCAGTTCACTTTTAACTCAGGTCTCGTGAGTCTACCGGCCCCACTCTCAGACTCATGCCAAAGTAACTGTGTCATCCAGAGGATCTCACCTCCACTGGCCATCCTCCTTAGACCATCCTCCCTAGACCTACTCAACAGGTGAGAGCTGCCATTCTTGGACTGTCGCTCCCATGGTAGTGTTCGTCCTTGAGCGTCCACCTTATGCATTCCTTATTCCTTTATCCCCATTTAGTTCTCGCTACCAGACGTCCTCCCTTTGACGCCGGTCCCCATTCACCATTTCCCTTCAAAATTGGTTTCCTCCCATGCCTGCCAGGCTACAGGAAGACTCCTCCAAGCCCGCGCTCGCCTAAAGTTGCCATCACTAATTGAACGGCCCCTACCAGTAAGTCCTCGTTTTCTCCTTGTCAATTGGTTGGGTGTCTTCGCTTGATCCTGCTCCCTACCCGGTGCCCGTGCAGATGAAACGCCTCTGCTCTTATCTGGTTGTTCATTATTCCTCATTGTTAGGTACTTATTTTTTTGGACCAGCTCACACCCATATAGCGGTTTTTTCCCTCTACAGTTTCCTTCATGGGCACCTACCCTGATGTTGTGCTCGTCTCCCCCTGCACACCATTACCAGGGTGCAACTATTGATCACTTCATGGCAATCGCTGCCCTATAACTATGCAGGTAGTTCCTTCTCCCCCCCACTAATTTGGCCATGTCGGTTTTCATCTTTCCCTTTACTCTGTTATTTCCTTTTCTTCCTTCTCTGACAGCACTTAAAAATCCGTAACCTAGTCCTGAAGATGACCTGAACTAATTACAGGTCGAAATGCCATCAACCACCTAGCGCAATTTTTGGCGCAACCTCTGTGGTTCAGCAAATTACCTATCTCCTCTAAATTCTTGTCAATGAATTTAAGCCACGAAAAAATCTTTGCATTTATTGTCGTTATTGCTTCCTTTGCGCTATTTTTCGCTGTTTCACTTATCACTTGCGCCGCTCACCTTGTTTTTTCATGAGCACACATGCGCACACGTTTGTACAGGTTACATGTACATCTATTGTAATATAGTGCCACCATTGTTTTCATCCACTTTTGTTTAAAATATAGACTGCTCTTTGCATTTCTTGCCTCCCTGTCTCCTCCTTCTTGCAACGATTGTGCATGCTTTCTGAAACTGTCTTTTATTATTACCTGTTGAGACGTTGTTGTTTGGTATATGTATTTATATATATAGGTAAGAGAGGTAGTTTCAAGCACTACCTCTCTTTGTCATTGGTTCCTCCTGCTGTCCTTTGTAAATGCTGGCTTTTGTGTCGTGAATACGCTTAGTAGTCCCTCCTTTTGGACTTTTGTATCCTCCCATGAGGACTTCCCCTGTTACATGTGCTCTTACTCTTCAGGTTATTTGGGATACTTTGAAAGCACTCTTTTTTTTGTTGGCCTGCCTCTGCTCGTGTTAAGTGCGCTGGCTTGATGAAAAGTTTGTGGCCGCTTCATATGCCGTGCTTGATCTTTCTTCAAGGCTGCTACGCTCTCTTGTTTTTTATTTACTTTGGGAGCCCTGTTTGTGTTTTGGTTACTTTGGGCACCATGTCCAGAAAACAAAGGCGAGCAGCCACTTTGTTTGCCATGCCCCCGCTGTAGGAGAGTAGGATCTGCTTCACATGGGTACCCCCACTTTTTGCTGATGCTTCACTGGTTTTCGACATTAGTCTGGCTGGGGCCCTGCTATTCAGAACCCCAGCCTAGCTGTTTCCTCTTTAAAAGGGTCTCCATGTGCCTTAGGCACATCACTGATTGGGATCTGGAGTGCCCTTGTAAGTCCCTAGTATATGGTATACTATGTACCAAGGGCATAGGTACCTCAGAGGCCTGCCAGGGGCTGCAGCATGTGTTATGCCATCCCTGGTAGGCCATCCAAACTGACACCACAGGTCTGCTACTGCAGCCTGGGTAAGGTGGTGCCTGCACCCCTTGCTGTGGTATAGGTTACCTATATCACTAAATGCATACACACATATAAACCTATAAGTCACTCCTAAGGCAGGCCTTATCAATCCTAAAGGCAGAGTGCATGGTTCCTATGTGAGAGGGTGCCCCTGCATGAGCAGGGCCCCTCTGCAGCGTTCGGAGACCATCTCTGATGCTGTTTGTAGTGCAGCCTGACCATATACTCTTAAACGCATTATATCCTCGCGGTAAAATGCTAACTATGGAATGGCTGCACCTAAACATGTCGTGTTTGGTGTCAAACATCTTGGAATACTACCCCCCGCCAATCCTGGCGGCGGGGGTAGCATTCCAGCCTTCTAGAGGGAAAGGCATGTTAACTCTGACGAGTCCGGTAACTTCTTTCCAGAGCCCTGGCATCACAAAATGGATGCTGCTGCCACAGACACAAGTCTGGCCTCCTGCTGCTGGACGAAACTCCGGCAGGGGAGGCCTGGACAATAGGTTTCCTGTCCCAGGGAGGTGTGACCACCTCCCCAGACAGGACAATGTGTATTGGGGCTGGGCGGGAGCACTTTCGGGTGCTTTGAAGTCCTGCACTGGGGGCACATTTGGTGTCCTCTGTGCATACCCCAGTTCAAACCGGATCAGGGCTTGCAGCCCCTGCTTTGGCGCGAACTGGACAAAGGGAAAGGGTGTAGCCACCCCTCTGCCCTGACCCACCCATAGGTGGGGCCACAGAGTAGTCCATCCCCTATTTTTAGAATAAAGGTAGGAACCCAGTCCCTAGGACTTTAGATTATACCTGGACGAAACTCTGAAACAGAATCCTGGACCTTCGACGCTCTACTCACGATTAGAGGACTGAAGAATCTCCCTTGGGGTCAAGGAGTGACTCCCTGCTTGGCAGGCACCAAAGAAGCATCTGTCCGGTTCGCATCACTGAAGCTCCCGTCGGACGCCGAAGTCATCGCATCACCAGAGGTGGATTCTCAGACTTCCCGAGGCTACGCTGAGTCCCCAGCAAAGCTGAGGCCCGTGGCTATCGTGGGTGACTTGAGACCGTGACCCCTGGACACCAAGCACATTTGCAAGTGCACCATCTTCTGGGTCTCCCAAGAAGTCGTGCTTTGGGCTCCGAGTAGCCCTAGCCTCCAGCACCACCTGCACCGAAGATCACTGGCCCCCACTCCACGAGTGTCCTGTAAGCCAGCTCCACGTGCGGCGTCACGAGGCTCCTTCGCGGTCGCTAGCCCGTTGGCTAGTAGCCCTTAACGAAGGCCAATCTTTTCTTTACTTGGCAGTCTGGTTGCTCCAGGCCTGCCCTCACTTACCCTCGCTGGGTGAGTTCCCCAGACCTTGCTGGTCTGCATCATCGACGATCTACATCTTACTCGAGACTTGCCGTTGCCAAGGCTTGTTGGGTCCAATCTGGTCGCCGACACCTCTGCACTCGACAGACATCAAGCAACAGCCCGAATCCTGCTCCTGGTCGCCGACAACGCCTCCCGGACCTCGTGGCTGAAGAGTAAAGACAACCATCATCGAACCTGAAGCACTCGACATCGGTGGGCATCTGTCCATCGCCTCCCTGGTCACTGGCTAGTGACCCAGACTCTGTCCCCTCTGCTTTCAGGTTCTTCAGAACTCCGATCCACTCTTGGATCCACCCGGACACTTTTCTCCTGGTCGCCAGCAGCACTTTGCAGCAGATCGCCATAAGAACCGACGACGAAACCCGACCCCGAAAGGCACCTATGCACCCGGCTTCCCTGGGTGAGGTAACACGAGTACTCCGGTGCTCCCGTGGGTAGAGACTCTTCAAAGTCCTAGATCTCAAAGGGTTTTGTCCTAGTCCTCTTTTAAGTGTCCCTTTCCTCTATTTTCCCGATCCCGACTTTCTCCATAGAAGTTAACGGCGTATCGCGGTTGTGTATTTACACTGCACGCGTCTCCCGTGGGTCCCCTGTGTCACTACCTTGGGTGGTTCCTTGTGGTCCAAGCACTTCTAGAGGCTCTAGGCCTAGTGTCTAGTTCAGTCGTGGTTCGCATACCACTTTATTGGTATATGGTTTGGTACGCCCCTAGGGCCCAAACGTGTATTTGTGCTATTACTGTGATTTAAGATCTTATAACATATGTACTTGAACTCTAGCCTCATAAAGAGACTAGAGGGGTGTGTTTAGTAATAAATACATATATTTTGAATATATACCTGGTGTGGTGCTCTTTCATTTGGTCACTCAAGAGATTATAGACTGGTAAAACAAGCTGCTTTACATTCCTTCAAGACTTAGCCTGAAGGCTGCTCTCCATAGCTACCACTAGGATAGCTTTCAATAAAGGTTGTCTTTAACCTATCTCCAATAAGGGGTTGTTTGGACTGGTGCAAGGTGCCCACTATAATTAGTGGACAGCATATGCCAGGCCAACTTCTCACAGTATGCCAAATAACTGTCCCTGAAAACCTGTGGCCATTGGGCCATAATGGTTAGGATACATTTAAAAAAGAAAAAACAAGCCAATATCATTTCAAGTATCCGCTGCTTCATCACGTGATACCACTCTGCATTACTCGTCCCTGCTGGGTCCTCAGGTGATGCCACACAGACCATCACTGATGCTGCACAGTGTGTCTCACACCCGTTTTTAGGTCTCACCTGAGCCAGCGCATGCGCTGCTCTGCGAGACATTTAGTAAGTGTGCTTTTCAAAGTGCTGCCAGAGGCTTTTGCTGGCTACCAGCTTGCGTTCACGCGAGCGTGCACGCGCGCAGCCGCCGGCTTTCAGCGCCCGATCAGGCGCCATCTGGCTTTCCTCTCACTTGATTGCTTTCTCAACGCTCCTCCGCCCCTCCCCCGCCGCGTCTCGCGTTAATTGCAAACATATGTGCAAACGCGCTGCTTTCACTTTCGCTCACGCGCGCACCACTTTTGAAGCCGGGCTTGTCTTGTTTATGCCTGTCTGCCCTTAGGACATTTACTGCGCTATTTGCCCAGCTCATTCAACGCACCTCAATCTTTCATTCTATGCCTCTTTTCTGAGACAATTGAAGGTTGTTCTTCATACTTCGCTACATACAAATCAGGGCTTTCTGTGTCCTAGTATTGCATTACTTCCGTTAAGTTATAGCACTGCACAAAACAGCATCTGTGCTATTTGTCAAGTTGTATAACCTGTATATGCCTATCACAATATTTTTGTCAAGTTGTAACATTTTACACATCACATACTTTGCGTTATTTCTTTTATGTTGTAAACTCCTGCAGGGCATGACCATTGCATCATTTCTGTAATGTTGTAACATTCTTCAGCACAAGACTGTTCCATTATTTCTGTAAGTTCTAACATTATGCAGGGTGTATCCACTGCATTATTTCTGTAAAGTTCTAGTGTTTTGCAGAGTATGTCCATTGCATTATGTCTGTAAAGTTCTAGCCCTACGCAGACTGCGTTCACTGCATTATTTCTGTAAAGTGCGAGCATTATATAGGCTGTGTCCATTGCATTATTTCTGTAAAGTTTTAGCTTTATGCAGGCGGTGACCACTGCATTATTTCCATAAGGTTATATCATTATGCCGGCTTCGTCCACTCCGTTATTTCTGTAAAGTTGTAACGTTATGCAGGCGGCATCCATTGCATTATTTCTCTTAAGTTGTAACTTTCTGAAAGGTGTGAGGCAGTTCCACCATTTCTGTAAATTGTAAAAACGTTTTGTAATCTGCATGCTATGTCCACTATATTTGACTCTTAAATTGCTTAATTATTCACAGCATAGTTTTGCATTCATTACTCCTGAGGTTTTAACATTTCGCACGTCATAGCATTTTTTGTCTGACATATTGTAAAGTTGTAGTATGCTGCCGACCCAGGCCTGGACATTATTTTTATAAAAGTTGTGACATTTTGCAGAGCGCCTCCTGTACACATATTGTGGAGTGTGAACAATGTTCCAAACCGGTGTTTTATTTAGAAAAGTTTATTCTCCTCTCTTCCAGTCTTCTTCAGCTTACTTCATTAAGTCCCTTCTAAGACGGCTTTCAAAAGGGAAAAACAACCAAAACAAAAACAAGCATTGGCATAGCCAATAGGTCTCGCCTTTGGGACCTTATAAGTGTTTAGCCATGCAACAGTTGATGTTGTTGCACCAAGGATATTGTGCTGGATAACTAAACACTTATAAGGTCCCAAAGGCGAGACCTATTGGCTATGCCAATGCTTGTTTCACATAATACCACGCCGTAAATCTTTGAGCGTCTTCTAATATTGCGTCACAATGTTTGTTTCTCTACGCCGTTGCATAAATCTACACTTTGCATCTTCAAATCCCGGTGCCTACTGTCCCATCCCATGATGACACACTTCTCTTTTCTGAGTCCCTGGTGCTTCCAGGGACTGAGACAGCGCTGTTCATAGGCACAGCTGCTTTCTCACATGATGCTATGCTGTGTATTTGCAGGTGTCCCATGCCCGCGGTATCAGGTGATTCCTTACTGGGATGAAGCGTTTCTCAATCCCTCTTACTTCCTCGTTGTATACTACACTGTACATTTCCTAGATAGATCTTAGCATAACATAAGTTAGTGCTCTGCATAGGCATGTGCAGAGCAAACTTATAATAGAATGTCTTCTAGGCTCATTACTTTTCTCTTGCCTGCTTAGTCACTGTCAACATACCTAACCAGTATGCCGCTTCTACAACCATCAAATTTAGCTATGCATACTCCTTTATACCGTCTCTTCCCAGCAGATATAGTCCCCATTTTGTATCTCCAATTGCTTTAACACCAATCCAGTGGCACCAAGCACTATACAAATGGTACAGCATAATACAGTACAATGGGCCTCAGCACAATGTTGGGTGAACCGCTACCGACAGGCTGTTGGGTGGTGGTCCACCCGACATCCAGGCCATCAGTCCGACCGCCGGATTACAATACGGGAGGTCAGGGAGCAGAGGTCGGGGGAAATACCGCCGCCTACGACAGGATCCAAGGTCCCATCGGTCGGCAGTTGGTATCCTATCCATACAATGGAGGCACCATCATGGGAATTAGGATGTCCCAGTTAGACTGCCTTTTCATGGCAGTTCAACTGCCATGAAAAAGCAGACGGAAACGGACTTTGGGGGACCCAAGCAGGGCTCCTGCTCCCCATGGTCCACTGTTAAATGGCCTGGGGGGCACAAGTAGTGCCTCCACAAATGCTTGCACCCCATGTCAGGCACCACATGGTTCCTGGCACTCAGTGCATGGATGTGCACAAAGTGCTTTTTCCCACTGCGTCTTGTGCTGCGGCCCTTTTCCTGGGCCGCAGCACATGCTGCAGTAGTAAAAAGCATTTTCCGACCGTGCTGGTGGTCTCGTCTAAATTGGGCGGTTAGGACAACCAACTCATTGTCGGGCGGTTTCCTGCCCGATGCGATGGCGGTCTGACCGACCACCATCGTAATAAGGCCCTATGTTTGGTTAATGGAGTTTCATTCATTCCTCTGCCTGCTTATTTATAAAAAAACCTGACATGTACATAGCACTATAAATTAACAGTGTAACCTCCTTTTTAACCACATCTGACAACAGAGGATAGCTTATGGAATGCTTAAATCACCGAAAGGGCGAGACCACCCATATGCACTGCATAGAATCGTGACCATAATTGTGGAACAGCACCCAGGATAATGTGATGCATAGCTAAACACCTATAAGGTCCCAAATGCAAGACATATTGGCTTTCCCAAAGCTTGTTTGCTTGGTCACTGGAGAGGCAGCCCATTTTGATGTATGTTGCAATATGTTTTTCGCTCAATATATCAGTTCATAAACTAACGAGCTTAACAATTCATTACATCAACACATTCTAAGCTGTTGCATAATTTGGTCGCAGCTCATTAAAGGCTGCTTTGGACTGCTTTGAATACATACATGCTTTAGCCGAAGAACAAATGTCAGAAAACTGTTCTAAGTATTAAAATTCTTTTTCATTCTAACGTTGTGGGACCTAAATACACTCGGTGACCTCTCCACTGGTGTCCTTGCTAACACGGTACTTGACTCTCGCAGCCAGACAGCGCGAGGCAGTAGAACGAGCCGTGCTGCTGCGGAGGACGTGTCTAGCTCGTACCAGTTCCACCGACACGAGGAATATTTACCGGAGCTCCCGCTGTGGCTACACCCCAAGCTTCGGGAGCGGGCAGTGGGTGCTTACACCGCTGAATAGCACAGGGAAAATATCCTTAAAATAACTGACCTCTGATGTCTGGATGCTGCAAACATTCAGCGAACTCCATCAAACCGGCACCACATCAGGAAGACAATGTTTCCACTTTTCTTTTTAAAATGTGCTGAATTACTAACCCTTGTTGAACAACAGCCATTTCACAGTCACGGTTCCTTTTGTCTTTAATGTTATTCAAGCAGATACTCTCCACCTCCTACAGACGAGGCCAACTTCTCTCCCATTATTAAACATTTAAACATGTCACCATTTGGGGAGGGCATGGCTTCGGCACCGTTGAAGATGGCCGCCTTTACGTGAGGCTCCGCGGCAAAGTGGAGGTCTCCAGGCGCCATTATCAGTTTTTGAGCTATACAAATGGATCTTGTGTGGAGATGAAGGACTCCTGCTCATCTTGCTGTACAAAGAAGTGTCCGGGGTGAGCGAAAGCCAATGTTTTTCTATTTTTTTTTCTGTCTGTCGCGTTTGCCTATCGGGTCTCGTGACCGCCATTTTGTTTTCTAAATGCTCTGCCGCCTCAGGCGCTCCTCTCCTCATATATTCCCAACAGTTCACAATGCGACGCTGTTTTTTCCCTGAGGCTCAGTGACACTTGAAGGTTTTTACTCTATGAAGGCTTTAATATGTCATAATATATTTGTCTCCCTCTACAAGTTATAAATGGGTTTTCCACAGATGACTGCATACTTTTATTTTTGGACTTTTACTGCTTTACTTCAACTTGCCTTTTCATTCGTCTTGCAGTTTTTCTTTTTTACTATTGGTTGAAGAGTGCAATTTTCATAGGACATTCTGAGATTTGACTTTTTCAGTCAAATCATTGTGTGTTCCTCCATCTAATTTATTCACAAGAGTGTTACTGGTAATACATTGTTTATGGGAAAAATACGATCTACTTGTCGTGGTGCTGAAAATACTCCTTACTCTATCCCATTAGCAGACTATAATCCTTTCAGTATTCTTCAGGATAATATAGAAGAGTCGGAGCCAGGTGTGTCATCCTATCCTATAGGTAGTGCGCCACCCAACACTCCTCCTCACACCTCTAAGCCTGTCCCTAAATTGCCGTCTTCTTTAGCATCTTCGTCAAGTAAATAAGCTAAGAAGGCTCCACCTTCCCCTACTATATCTCCACCACCAATATCTATGGAGTTAATCCTTGAGAACATACGTGCGTTCAAACCATATATGGAGGAAACAAACGTTCGCCTTCAGAATCTCGACGTCAAATGGTCTAATATAGAACAAAAAATTAATCAGATAGAGAACCGAGTGGACTCTGTTCAATCTGTTGTGAACCAAGTACCTTCTATACATATGAAGATCTCGCAACTTAAGCAACAGGTGGAAAACCTTGAAAATCGTAATAGACGCAACAACTTGCGCATTTATGGCCTTGTGGAAGGTCTTGAAGGCCCTAATCCTCTCTCCTTCTTTCAATCCTTTCTCTCGAAAATTCTTGGTTTTCCTAAATCTCCAGCATTAAATATCCCAAGATCACACCGTTTAGGGCATATCCCACGATCATCATCTTCGTCAAATAAGCCAAGAGGCGTTATTCTGTATTTTTTGGAACATTCTGATCTACTTAAAGTTTTACAAGCAGCAAAAGTTAAAGACAAAATCTCTTGGCAGGGATCTCCTCTTTTCTTTTCTCAGGACTATGCTAGGGCAACGGCGGATCGGAGGAAGAAGTTTTTGGAAATGAGACCTGCTCTTCGGAGTTTGAATGCCAGATACGTTCTTTTTCATCCTTGCCTCTTTAAGGTGACATAAAAATAAAACCACAAATTATGAGGATCCTGTTCTTCTAAAGCAGTTCCTGGATAATTGTAAAGAAAAAGAAATGGAAGTTGCTCGTATATCTAGTGCTTGATTGTTTTGTTAAAATTGTCTTTATGTATATTTTTCTTATCCTCTCATGTTTTACAATTATCTTATTGTATTTCTTTATAACCGATTCTCTTTTCTCATGTTAGGTGTGGTCTTCATGGTTCCTCAGTATGTGATTTTCATTCCATCTGGATGATGTTTCCCCTTCGCGTTTTCGTCCTGGAGTTTCCCGGTTGGTTGTGCCATCTTTCTTATGTGGCTCCATCACCCCCGTTTTAATTGTATGTCTTTGGTATGTCTATTTGTTTATTCCTTACGTTTTCTCTGTCCTGGTCCTTTCCATTTTCCCTTTTCGGTTATATACTTTTATTATGACTCTCTTTCTGGTTTCTCCACATATATATTATGTACCTCCTATCTCTCCTTTTCTTCTTCCTTCTCTACTTGCTTTTTTGCCCTCTTTTCTTTTTTTACTAAAGACTTCTTAATATTTCGTACATACACTTTTCTTTCATATGCTATCCATTTCTACTGTTATCTTGCTGTTTCCATTTTGCTGAAATTAATTACTTATATGATATCAATGTATTTTGCTGATTATTGTTATTTTCATACAGTTTTAGACTTGTTATTGTATATTTAGATGACTTTAGGATTTATATCTTGGAATGTTAAAGGTTTGGATTCACCCATAAAGCATTAATGGGTTTTATCTCATGTTTCTGGTTTGAAGGGTGTCTTTGTTTTATTACAAGAAATTCATGCAAGTCAGAAAGAAATATCTAAGTTTAAGCGGCAATGGGTGAGTCGGGTAAACATAATGGTGTAGCCATTCTTCATCATAAAAGCTTGGATATTCAAATTATAGGTCAAGATGCTCATACTGAAGGTAGATGGGCTTCCGCTTTCATATTAGTCAACAAAATCCATAGGACTCATTTTAATCTATATGCCCCTACTAATCCTGATAAACCATTTTGGCCCCAGATTTTATCTAAATTAATGTTGTATAGTGATGATTATCTATTAGTTGGTGGGAATTGTAACATGGTTTTTTACCCCATTATTGATAGACGTTCTAACTCTAAATGTATTTCTTCTTTTAAAAAAAATATTTTTATTAAATTTTTAAATGCACAGAATCAAAATTAATTACACGTTATGATACTTAGGGGTCAACCCAGTTAATTAATACAACAAAAATTCATTATTATAGCCATAACATAATAATATACAGCTCATTCTGTAAACTAGGACAACATTTCATTTTTCCAACTTTAAATAGGGGCCCATATTGTCCTACCAAGCTTCCTACCTCTTTTACCTCTCCTCTCGTATATTCCTTTCTCAAGGTTATAAATAAACAGTAGTTTGGCTAACCATTGCTGAAAAGTAGGGGCAACCCGATCCAACCATGCTGAAGAAATACATATACGTAGAACAGCCATAGCAACGAACCAGAAATACCTCGTTGGGTCTTGAAGACCAGAATTTCTCACCCCTAACAACATTAAAGCAGGCAATAGGGAACCTCTTAATTTCAGAGTTTGATTAATACATTTTTCTATCTCCTTAATCAAAGTCTCCAGTTGCGGACAGGTCGCAAACATATGTATTGCGTCCGCTGCTAAACTACCGCACCGGGAACATCTAATCCCCTCTTGTCCCCCCCATTGCGCAATTTTAGCTGGTGTGATATATAGAGAGAAGAGAATCTTATAGTGCTGCGCCTGGAGTCCCGCTGAACACAAAATGGTGTTACCTAGCTCAAGGGAATCGAGAAAATCATCACTATCAATATCAAGCTTCTCAGCCCACTTTCCCCCATGCTTATCTAGATCATCTGGTTTAAGCAGATTCAGTTCCGCATATATCCACCTAATAGTGCAATTCTCCCCTGATCGAATATTATCCATAATTCTGATTCTTCCAAAATGATATGGTCCCCCTTTTTTCCCTTTTACAAAGCTAGCTAATTGCAAATACTTAAAAAGCTCCTCTTGCTTAAACCATACACACTTTGTAGTTCATTAAATGTTTTTAACCCATCTTGCCCCAGCAGATCACCAATCATCCATATTCCACACTCATCCCATTCCCTCATAGTTGTATCTGCAAAAATCCCCGGGAAGGAAGGGTTCTTTTATAGCTGAGTGTAGAAATGGATTCGCCCAAGGCCCAGACTCTTCTTGAGTGCCGTCCAGATTTTAAATGCAGCATTTAACGTCTTAAACCTTGTCTTTTTAAAATAGCTAGGTTCGTTAAATTTCATAAAACAATTCTTAGCTTTTTTTCCTAGCAGGTATTGGTACGGATCGGAGGACTCTGTTTTAGTCCAGCAATCAACCTTGCATCCACCCAGCAAACTAATCATATATTGCAAAGCCACCGCCCAATAATACAATCTGAAATCAGGGACTGCCCAGCCCCCCTGTCTTGCGGCAAGGTCATAAATCTCAAAGCTCTTCTGGTTTTGTCATGCGCCCAAATAAACCTATTCACCATATGTTCCAGGAGCCCAAACCAATGTTTCTCAAATTCTAACGGTATAGCTCTAAACACATACAATATTTTAGGCAAGAACACCATCTTAACTACGTTGCAGCGTCCCATGATCGACATATGCAGATTATTTATACGATCAAAGTCTTTCTTAGCCTTGGTAATAATTGGGCCAATATTTTCCTCAACTATTTTCCCCAAATCAGGCATTATATTGATGCCTAAGTATATTACTGAGTCAACCACCCGTGGATCATCAAATTGAACCTCCTTGTTTAAAACAATTTGGGTCTTAGCCCTGTTTAGCTTGTATGCAGCTATTAAGCCAAAAGCTTCTGCTTCACGCTCTATACCAATTAAAGCGGCTGCTGGATCTGGGGTTACCACGGCGACATCATCTGCGTATGCCATTATCTTAGCATCAAGCTCATGAAATCTAATTGGTCTAATACTGTTATTAGTCTCTAATTTCCTAATCAGGGGATCAATATATAAAGCAAACAGAAGGGGCGAACATGGACACCCTTGCCGTGTACCACGGTTAATTCTCATAGGTAGTGTATATCCCCCATTAACTCTCAATCGAGCCATTGGAGCTTTAAACAGGGCCTGCACTGCCTTAATAAAGTCAGAGCCCAAACCAAACATGTTCAATACCTCCCAGAGGTAATCCCAGGAGACCCTATCAAATACTTTTTCGGCATCTAGCAAAATCAGTGCCATAGGGTCTCCTCAGATCTCAGCTGCATCAAACAGTGTAATAACCTTACGAATATGTTCCGTTGTCCCCCGGCCGGGTATGAAGCCATGCTGATTCGGATGAACTAAGTTCCCGATTATTTTATTCAGCCGGGTTGCCAATACCTTGGAATACACTTTAACATCACTATTCATAAGTGTTATCGGCCGGTAAGAACCGGGTTCTTCCGGGGGCTTCCCCTTTTTAAAAATACTATAATATCTGCCCCTCCCCATGAATCAGGAATTGAGCTCCCCTGCTGAGCCTGACACATTGTTTCCAGTAAATCCGGCCCTATTATTTCAACGAAGACTTTATAAAACTCAACTGGAATCTGATCGGGTCCTGCTGCTTTCCCGGAGGGAAGACTTCGGAGTGCCTCCAAAGTCTCATCTAGGGTTAGTGTTCTCGCCAGTACTTCTCTATCACTAACATCTACACCTTGCAAACCTGCTGTACTCAAATAATTCTTGCTGTGCGCCTGCTTGTAAACCAATTGTTTACTCTTATCTTCGGAGTAAAGTTTTTCATAATAGAGGCGAAAAACCTCCCGAATCTCCTGCGGGTCTTCTACTATTCTCCCATTGGCATCTAAAACCCCTCTAATCTCGGCCGCTAGACTCTTTTGCCTCAATCGCACTGCCAGGGTATGCCCAATTCTTTCATTGTACTCATAGCAGTGCTCCCTTCTAGTTAAAAACCTTTCTGCCGCTTTAGCCGTAGCTAAATCTCCCAATTCAGCTTTCGTCAGAGCTAAGTTGAATAAAATCCCATCCAAAGAGTCATTCCTGCTAACCCCCACTGCCAAATCCTCCTCTAACTCCTTCAATCTGTTATTCAGCGCCTTCTCCCTCTGATTTTCCTTCTTACGTCTAAATAGGCTATAACTCATTGTTTCACCCCTAACTCCAGCCTTAAAGGTGTCCCATACTACCCCGGTGCTGGCACTCGCCCTATTAATCTCCCAGAATGTCTGAATCCATTCGGTTATATGCCTTATATATTCAGGATCCTTTAATAAGCCTCTCTCAAATGTCCAAGGCCTCACTTGCTTAGGTTTCCCCCCTAGATTAACAGTAAGCACTAGCGGATTATGGTCCGAGAGCAATCGGGGGTATTTCTCGATTTTACACCTAGATATTAAAGAATATGTGACAAAAAAATAATCCAATCTCACCAATACCTGATGAGGCGCCGAAAAATATGTACTACCCGGATCTTTAGGGTGGAGGGATACCCATACATCCCGGAGTGCGTTATTCTGCACCAAATTAGTAAGCGCCTTATATACCCTCTTCTTTCTGCCCCTATAACCTCCCCCATTTTCCCCCCAGAGACCACCCATACCATTAATGTTATAGTCACCGCACATTATCACCGGGGCGGGCCAGGAGGCTAAATCCACATCCAAGAATTCAAATAGTTCTGGATCATCTCCCGTTGAACCATAGACAGAACATATTGTGAAAGCAACCCCATTTATCCAACCTTCAGCCAAAGCCCACCGGCCCCATTTATCCGCCACTTTCCTTCGAAACATAACACCTTGCCCCCGGGACATAATAGCCACCCCTCTTGTTTTGGTGCCTTGATTGGTATTAACTACTAACTCAAAACCTAGCTGTTCTAAAACCTTGCCGTGACTGCCTTCAATATGAGTTTCCTGAAGGCAAAGCACATCGATGTGGAGTGCCCTCAAAGTTATAGCGACTCTCTGTCTCTTAGTTAAGTCGTTTAAACCACATATATTCAAAGATGCAACACGCAAATTCATCAAGTGTTATTTATGTTTGCTTATATTCATTTTGTTGTCCGAATTCAACTTTTGATATCTTTAAAGCTTTCCTTAAACTTTCCTTTGTGCAATATTGTTTATTGAGTCTGCCCCCATTTTTTTGTTTCATATCAAGCTGTGCATTACTTTTACCCTCACCTTCCCAACCCCCCTCCCACCTCCCACTTCCCCATCCCACTGAGCCCCCCACCACCCCCAACCCCCCACCATCCCACACAGGCAAATAGGTCCGATGGACCTATGTGTGGAGACCAAATCTAACACCTCGAGTGGTCCCTGATTCCCCCCACCATCAACCCTTCTTTCAAAATAATTCTACTTAATATACTGTGGTAACCGCCAGTAGCCAAAGACATACGTTAAAGCCAAATAAAGAGAACAGCACGGTAAGCGCTGGGAAGGGATGTCCACCAGTGCAAAATCGGGAAGCATTAACTTATCCCACTCAGACCTTCCCTTTAGCCTCCTTTACCTCCCCAAATATTCTTGTGCCTTAATTTCAGAAAAAAACATTCTGACCCGCCCATTCTTTATAACCTTAAGTCGCGAAGGAAACAGCAAATAAGCTTCACAACCAGCCTCTTGAAAGGGTGCAATTAATTGTCGGAGTCGCCACCTCCTCTCAACAGTGACATGGCAAAAATCCGGCCTAGTGAAAAAAGTATGTCCATCATAAGTCCTCTTGGAGTCTGGCTTTGCCTTGTCTATGAGCGCCTGTCTAAGAAGAAAATTGCCCACATAGATCAAGATGGCTCTTGGTCGCCCTTCTTGCCCAGCGCCCTTGTTCTTCTTCTGGGTGAAGGGGAAACGATGCGCTCTCTGAATTTCAGCCTCCCAGTTCCACTGTGCTAAGTCCGGGAACGCACCCTTTAAGAGAGCCACTACAAAAGACATAATGTTCTCCCCTTCACCTTTTTCGGCAATACCCAGCAACCTCACATTATTGCGGCATTGCCGATTTTCAAAGTCCTCCATCTTCCACATCATGTCTTCAGATATCTTATCATGCGCACCTTTAAAGTTTTGCAGCCTTCCAACATCCTCCTCGAGAGCTTCTGTCCTTTGCTCAACATGAACAACTCTTTCCACCATCTCTGAATGTAGCTTGTTCATTCTCCGTAGACACCCTTGTAATTTTTTTGTGGACGCCTGGGCCCGCCGGCTCTCTACTCTAGCTTCTCCTTGCATCTGCTTCAAGGTAGCATATACAAGTTCTAACGAAGGTATAGGTGTAGTTGTAGGTGTATCCCTGACCAAACCACCAGAGCCCCCCAATGCATCCCCCCTAGCCTCATCTTGGTAAGTCTGACTTGTAGCTGAATAATCCCAAACTAATTTACGTGCTGTCTCTGTATCACTCGAAAGAGTACCTCTTTTGGATCTACGTTTGGGCCTGCGGGTTTTGGAGTGGAAATCCCCCTGAAATGTAGGTGAATCACCCGAGTCTGTATCTGTACCCTCCTCGGAATTCTCTCCCCTACTGAGTGACCAATCAGTATCGTCATTTAATGAAAAGAACTTATCCCCTTCAGGGGAGCCTAATAGTGTTTTCAGTTGCGCAGGATTTATGAACAAACCAGCAGTACTCGCTTTCGCCGCACCCATCTCTGAATCCATTATAGACATAGTCTGTACTTTCATTATCCCTTGCAAATGAGATATATCCGTTTCTCCCAACAGTTCACCAAGATGGGCAGTCACTTGCCTATCACCTTCTCCTTTTTCATTTTCCTTCGTCAAGCTCACCTCAGGACAATCAATGATCTCCTGTGCTCCTGTTTCCACTTGCAGGTCGAGTTCAACCACCTCTGCCTCCACCAATGCCTGATACTCCGTCAGGCCATGATCGGATTGCCTCAGTGTTGCTGTTGCGGGCGGGGCCAATCCAGCATCTCCATTCCTGTGCACACCGATCTCTATCCCCCCGCCTGCAGCTTTCTCCAGAGCAGCTTTCTCCGTGGCTGCTACCGCCGCAAAAGTTTCGACCAGGGTCGCTTGGCTCAGTGAACTCTCCATCCCCGTCAACGCCGGCCCCACAATCCTTGATTTACCGCGTCCCTCAGCGGCCCCGCTCGTTCCTTTGTTAACAGGATCACCATCTTTCCTCACCGGATTCAACACCCGCCGAGACAGCCCACCATGCTTTCCCGGACCAGGGAGGCTCGGGTTCTCCTTCTGTATTTCTTTCAGCGCGGCATCCTTAGCAGCACGCTGACTTTTCGGCCCCATCACAGCACTGTTTTTCCGTCTTCTCAGACGAATGCCGCACTCCCGTAATATCACCCAGGGCACCACCACCACGAGTGCGAGCTGATCGCCAATCCTGCATGGAGAGCCTCGGCAAATCGCCCGCATCAACTTCGCCACGTACTCCGCCAGGTGAACCTGAGTTCGCATAGCAGTCTTTAGCTATAAATCACCACATTATTAGCTTCGCAGGGTCTCCGGGAGAGAGGGTCAGGAGCCACTCTCACTGATGTCAGTCGGCAGCCATCTTGCCTCGGGTCTGCATTCCTAAATGTATTTCTTCTCATGTATGTTCTCAATTTACATCTGCTATATCTCAAAGATCCCTTGTTGATGCCTGGAGATTATGTAACCCCAATCTTCAAAGTATATACTTTTTTGTCTCCTGTTAACTCTTCTCAATCTCAAATTGAATACTTTTTTTATTTCTAAAGCTCTTACACAACATGTATCTCACTCTGATATAGGTTCCATATAATTTCAGACCATGCTCCTGTCTCATTGGACTTAAACTTGATTCTCCCTAATGAGGGGATTAGGCGATAGAGATTCAACAACTCCCTTCTATTAGATCCCAATTTTACCCAGGGTTTTCACAAATTTGCAGACACATTTTTTGCTAGAAAATGAAACCCCACAGACCTCTCCTCACCTTTTTTGGGACACCTTTAAAGCTGCCTCTAGAGATTTCACTATTTCTTTTCTAGCCCAAAAAAGGCGATCCTCTTCTAAGAATATACAATTACTTAATTCACGTATCAAACAATTAGAGCACTCTTTTTATTCTACCAAATCTCAGTCTGTCCTTGTTAAACTTATCTTGGCCAAATTTGCTTTTAATAAGCTGTCCACTGAATCCGCCAATTTGTACTTGCTTAAATCCAGTGCTAAATACTATGGCGATCAAAATAAGGCAGGGACGCTTCTTGCTAACTATTTTATAATTAAAAAAGACCGTACTAAAATTGATTCGCTTCTAACTTCTGCAAACAATATTGTTCATAAAAATGAAGATATTCTTTTAGAATTTACTGAGTTCTTTCAAAATCTCTTTACTCCTGAATCTCTTCCTAGTGAAGATGATATTCTTCAGTACTCATCCTCCATCGCTCCTCCTTCCTCTCTTAATGTGGATTTTTTCCCATTAGATGAGGATATTCAGGTTAATGATATTCTTAATGCTATTCAGGCTATAAAAAAAGGAAAGGCTCCAGGACCTATGGGTTCACTGTAGAGTTTTATACACATTTCTCTAAAATTCTTATTCCTAACCTGCATCAATTGTTTCTTTACTTTATCTCTAGCCAGAAATCTCAGTCCGTTTAGGCCCCTTGTCAATTGATGGGGCCACATGGCCCGTTTTGCCTGGGTATACCCTGCATCCCAATTATCTTAATGTTCCAGTCGCAGAGCTTTGCGCATTACACACTTCGTTAATACGTGTACATAGAGCTGTTATGCAGTTCATGTAGCGCAACATGCAGTCGTGACCACCTGGCGTTGCTGCACAACCACCGGGACCCGGTGGTGTAATTATCAGTCCTGTCATGATTAATTCAGTGATGGGCAAGTGTCCGCAAAATAAGGATGAACTTCTTTATTGGCTTGCTGAAAAATTTGAACAACTCGAAGCTGTTTTTCCAAATACCATACCTGTGGAGAAACACAGGATCTTGACCATGAGTTTGCCTAAGGGACTTGTTCCAGAGTTAGCTGACTGTAACACTTGTGGTAGAGTGTTTTCAGCGGTATATTCAATGTGTTTTGGCACCCCCTCAATGACCGCTCTTCCTTCCGTGATTAAACGTGTTCAGGATGAACATGGGCCGAGGCGGCCCTGGAGTTGGGAATGATACTGTTGGGAATGTTCGATATTGTTTGCAATATGATCCTTGCTAATGTAAAGGGAGATGCAGTAAGCTTGCAAGTGGTGCAACGCTTGGAGGCTGTTGCTGACGCAGACAAACAGCGCGAATTGCCAAAGATTATCGCTAAAGCTTATAAAACCTTAGGGCGCAGTAGTCTGGGAATTAAGCCTTTTACTCAACCTCAAACTCAAACTCAACAAAAAGCTCAAACTGAGAAGGATGGGCGCCTGTTCTTTCCTAAAAAGAACTGGAAAAACAAAAAACAGGGGCAGCAACAACAGAAGCAGGGTTTGCGAGCTGGTTCACCGACACCCGATTCTTCTGAGCGAACTTATGATTTGCGCGATTGCACGAAAATGAAGTCTCCTGATCGATTTCAAGTCCCTGATCAGCGCTCTCCTCGTTCTTTACAGGAATCAACGGACTCTCGAGTCAGTGGAGGGGAGCGTCAGGATTGCAGCAAAGGTGCGACCACTCAACAGGGACGGGATCAACCTCACCAGTTTGACGTGAAGGCCAAACAAGAGGGACTGCCTCGTTTTGGACCCCGTATCAAAAGAAGAAAGTTGCCACTTTAACAGCGAAACATGCCTCAGATGGTGAGGACGCTACTCCTAGGCTGGCAATGGGCAGTGACTCTGCTCGACAGCGCAGCGGAGGTTACCATAGTGCGGGAGACACTGCGTCCCTGTCTGGAGGTGAGAGCAACTGATACATTTATTACAGTAGAAACAGCAGATACTCGAGTTGCTCCCCCAGATAGACTCTATGAAATAGTCCTCCAAATTGAGGGTGATATACATCGCACAATTATGGCGGTTTTCTGGGAAAATCTCTCTTCTTCTTATGACATTTTGTTGGCGGAGGCAGATTGGCCTCCACCATTTGTTTTGGCCGCTTCTAGAGGGGAAGACGTGATACTTCAGAGTTTTTCATCATATGTCCCTGAGGAGGCTAAACAGGCATACGCCGGAGTGGGCTTTGGCCCTTGCCCCGGCAGTGTACCGTAATCAAGTGGGTTGGGATAGAGATTCGCCGGCACACGAGATTCCATTACAGCCTATGCCGCAGCCACAAGTGCAATATCCAATCAGGCGGGAAGCGAAAGCTCCTGTTTGTGACATTCTGACTCAATTGGAATATCGAGGTGTAATTGAATCCTGTGCATCACTGATGAATAATCCTCTTTTTCTGGTTTCGAAACCGGACGGTTCATATCGTATTGTATTAGATTATCGAAATTTGAATAGTCATTGTCGTACGTTTGCAGTACATAACACACACAGCTCTGCGCTAGTGTACAGCATAGTTCGAAAAAGATATAAGACGACAGTAGAAATATCCAATGGTTTCTACAGTCACAACTTGGTTCCTGAGAGCCGTAACTTGACAGCATTTACCGCCATCGGAAATCAGAAAAAATTTACGAGTTTGCCTATGGGGGTATAAGAACAGCCCCGGGGCTTTTGCTGCACGTGTTGTGTCTTTGTTACACAGCATAGTCCCAGATGCGTTCTCGTACGTAGATGATACTTATCTGATGGACAACAAACTGATACTGCATCTTGTCCGAGTCAACCAAATTATTCTGTCGTTTGCCGACTATGGATACAAATTTAATTTTGCTAAATCACACATCGCTTGCTTTGCGGTGCTCTTTTTGGGCTACAAGCTCAATAATGAAGGCAGGGGGTTAGCCCCCCACTTTCTGGAGAAATGTGCGCAATTGCAACCTCCGTCTACACTGAAGAAGCTTCAGTCTTTACTAGGATTTTTGAATTTCAGGACAACGTTCCCGATTATGCCCAGCAAATCAAACCGCTCTATGCATTGATACAACCTACATTTACTTCTGCCTGCTGGCTACCGGAACATACCTCTATTCTACGATCTTTCAATCAATCAATCAATCAGGGAATTGTAAGGGTCTCAAGGCGCTGGGGGTCCGCAGATCTGTTTAGCCGTTTAGCTGTTTAGCCGAAGAGCCAGGTCTTGAGGGTCTTCCTGAAGGTGTTCAGGGAGGGGGCGCGTCTGATGTCTGCCGGTAGCTCATTTCAGGTCTTGGCTGCAATGTGAGAGAAATATCTTCCACCTGCTCCGGCTCTGTGGATGCGCTGGGTTTCGGCCAGTGTGAGGATGGAGGATCAGAGGTTCCTTTTGGGTACGTGGAAGTTGATTCTGTTGTTGAGGTATTTGTGTCTGTTGTTGTGTAGGCATTTGTATGCGTGAGTGAGGATTTTAAAGGTGACTCTTTTCTCCACGGGGAGCCAGTGGAGTCTACGTAGGTGTTGGCTGATGTGTTTGTGCCGGGGGATGCTGAGGACGAGTCTGGCGGCGGTGTTCTGTATTGTCTGGAGTTTGCGGAGTAGGGACTTGTTGATGCGGGCGTAGATTGCGTTTCCATAGTCCAGTCTGCTGGTGATGAGTGTGTGGGTGACCATCTTCCTTGACTCAGGGGGATCCATTTGAAGGTCTTGCAGAGGACGCAGAGGGTGTTGAAGCAGCTGGAGGTGATGGCGTTGACCTGTCGGTTCATAGTGAGTGATGAGTCGAGTACGATGCCGAGGTTTTTGGCATGGTTTGAGGGGGTAGGTGGGCTCCCGAGGGCGGTCGGCCACCAGGTGTTTTCCCATGCTGAAGGGGTGGTTCCAAGGACGAGGACTTCTGTCTTCTCGGCGTTGAGCTTCAGGCAGCTGTTGGTCATCCAGACTGCAAAGTCTTGCATTCCTTTCTGGAAGTTGAGTTTGGCGGTGGTGGGGTCTTTGGTGAGGGAGAGGATGAGCTGGGTGTCGTCAGCGTAGGATACGATGTTGAGACCGTGTTGTCGGCGATGGCTGCGAGGGGGGCCATGTAGATGTTGAAGATGGTCAGGCTCAGTAATGACCCCTGTGGTACTCCGCAGGTAATTTTCGTGCGATCAGAGAGGAAGGGTGGCAGTCTGATCCTTTGGCTTCTTCCGGTGAGGAAAGATCGGATCCAGTCCAGGGCTGTTCCTTGCATGCAGGCGTCGTGTAGTCTAGCAACTTGTGTGCGGTGGGAGACGGTGTTGAAGGCCGCTGATAGGTCGAGTAGGATGAGGGCTGCGGAGTGGCCTTGGTCCAGGAGGGTGCGGATGTCCTCTGTGGCGCCGAGTAGGGCGGACTCTGTGCTGTGGTTGCCTCAGAATCCGGATTGGGATGGGTCAAGGACGGCGTTCTCTTCGATGAAACGTGTCAGTTCCTTGTTGACCGTTTTCTCTGCGACTTTGGCTGCGAAGGGGAGGAGCGAGCTGGGCCGGTAGTTCTTGAGGTCGGTGGGGTCAGCAGTGGGCTTCTTGAGCAGGGGCCTGACTTCTGCGTGCTTCCAGTCGTCTGGGAAGGTGCCTGTTTTGAAGGTGGTGTTGATGGTGCATTGTAGTTCAGATGCGATGGCAGCTGAGGCTCTGTGGTAGATGTGAGGGGGCAGGGGTCGGTGGGGCCCCCGAGTGGATGCCTTTTATGGTCGAGGTGGTGTCTTCGGACGTGACCGGAGTCCAGTTGGAGATGGTGGGCTGGCTGGTGTCTCTGGGGGGCGTGGGCCCAGTTGTGGCATCAGGTGGGTGGTCAATGAAGTTGTCGTAGAGGTTTTTGATCTTAAGGTGGAAGTAGGTTCCAAGTTTGTCGCAGAGGTCTTGGGACGGGGTGATGTCTGTGGCTTCACTGCATGGGTTGGTGAAATCTTGGATCACGCTGAAGAGTTCCTTGGAGTTGGTGGAGTTGGCGAGGATTTTGTTGTGGATGAAGTTCCTCTTGGTGGTTCTGATTTGGTTGTGGTAGTCCGTCATGGCGTCCTTGTAGATGGTGTAGTTTTTGGTTGTCTTGGTGTTTCTCCAGTTCTTCTCCAGGCATCTGCAGGTGAACCTGGCTTCTTGGAGATCGGTGGTGAACCAGCCAGCTTTTCTGGGGCGCTGTTTGTCGGGGTTGCGTAGCGGGGCGAGTTCATCTGCGCAGTTGGAGATCCAAGTTTGGAGTCCTCTGGCTGTGCCGTTTGCGTCGGATGCCCAGGTGTGGTTATCTCGGGTAAGGGTGGAGTTAAGTTGCTCGTTGTTAACGTTGCTGCAGTTCATACTTGGTGGGCGTGGGGCTGGTTTGGGTGTCTTGGGTTTGACGACGGCGAAGTGTATGCAGTGGTGGTCGGTCCATGGCTGTTGCGTTGTGTAGCTGAAGTGAACGCTGTTTCCTGCAGTGAAGATGGGGTCAAGGGTGTGTCCTGCTCTGTGGGTCGGTGTGGTGACGAGTTGCTTAAGTCCGATGTTGGCAAAATTGTCACGAAGTATGGTGGAGTTAGGGTCGCTGGGGTTGTCGAGGTGGAAGTTCGGGTCTCCAATGAGTATGTAGTTCATTGAGTCAATGGCGTGGGGTGCGATGAAGTCGGTGATGGCAGTGGCGAAGGGTGTCCGGGGCCGGGGTGTCTGTAGACGAGGGTACCTCGGAGTGTGGCGTTGGGGCTGGTCTGGATCTGGAAGTGTAGGTGTTCGGGAGAGGGGAAGGTTTCGCTGGAGGTGGTGAGGCAGAGGGTGCTTTTGTGGCCGATGGCAAGGCCCCCTCCCGAGTGGTGGGGCGGTCCTTCCTCTGAATCTTGTATCCATTCAGGATGGCGGTTTTGATGTCGAGGGTGGAGGAGGCGTTGGTCCAGGTCTCTATGAAGAAGGCGATGTCGGGCGAAAGAGAGTCGAGTAGGTTCCAGATTTCCACGGCGTGTTTGTGCAGGAAGCGCACGTTAAGGAGGATGCATCTTAGGGTGTCGCCGGTGCTTGCTTTGGCGGTGTTGGAGGCCAGGGTGGTGGTGAAGGTCTGGCAGCAGTGGAGGCAGGAGAACTGGCCATGGGTCATGTGTGGCGAGGCCTGTTGACAGGCCCTGAGTTTTCCGGGGTTGAGTGCGAGGAGGGTGGTAGTGTCGTAGTGATGGATGGTCAGAGATCCAGGGTTACTGGCGCTGGTAGCGGTCGGGTCACGGAAGAGCGCAGATGGGCTTGCCTTTGGCGCACCTTTGGCACTCCAGCGGCGCGATGGCCCAGCGGCCGCTATTAAGTAGGGGAGGGGGGCGGGGCGCTAGTCTGGGAGACAGGAGCGGGGGCTGAGCAGGGGGGAGGGGCCGCAGGGGCTGCAGCGGTGGGAAACCGGCAGAGGGAGGAAGCAAATAAGCTAAAAATAAGTTTAGAAGTAACTTAAAATAAAACCTGGAAATAAATTTAGGGGGGACCTGAGGAGAACCGAGGGCGAGCGGGCACACCAGGCAGGAGGGGGGCAGGAGCTGCGCTGAGGCTGGAGGCGGAAGCCTGGAAGCTGCAGGCATGAACCCTCACCTGGAGGAGGGCTGTGCGCTGGGGCGGGCAACTAGACTGCGGAGCTACAGGGGAGAGAGTTAGCCCAGACAGGAAGTCAGGGTCTTACTCGCGCTCCCCCGCAGCGGCAGCCATTAAGTAGGGGAGGGGGGTGGGACGTGAGTCTGGGAGGCGGGGGCTGAGCAGGGGGGAGGGGCCGCAGGGGCTGCAGCGGCAGGAAACCGGCAGAGGAAGGAAGCAAATAAGCTTAGAATTAGCTTAAAATAAAACTTGGAAATAAATTTAAGGGGGGACCTGAGGAGGAACCAAGAGGGCGAGCGGGGTTTTTCCATGGCGGCTGCTTACACTTCGAGAACGAATGCTGGAATTTGACCCGGACAGGGTTGGACCGATGCTCGTATATACTTAAAAGTCTGATATCTTGACTCTTGATGCGTTTACTATGACGTTTCCTTCAGCTGCCTGACTTCATTTCTAATGACCATTTGGTTTTTCTGTGTCGCCCGGACGTATTAAGAAATCTATATATACTTTCTGACCATTAACTTTGGAAAAAACCTGATTGCTCGCTACTACTCTTACTACATACAAGTACCATTTTAAGCCTTGAGAAAGTCGTTTTACGACGAAACACGTGTTGGCTGTGTAATTGCAACATCTACGTGGCTGTATATCTGCAACATCTACGTGTCAAGACTTTGGAAACTGTCATTCAAAATTACATAATACCTACCATATCTGAGTTCTGTATTAAACATCTTACTGGTTGCTGCTTGCCAGTTTGAACCTTTTTTGTGCTGTGCTCTGTTATCCAAATTTCAGGGTGAGCGGGGACACCAGGCAGGCGGGGGGCAGGAGCCGCGCTGAGGCTGTAAGCGGAAGGCTGGAGGCTGCAGCCACGAACCCTCACCTGGAGGATGGCTGTGCGCTGCGGCGGGCAACTAGACTGCAGAGCTGCAGGGGAGAGATTTAGCCCAGAGGCCAGGGTCTTTGCTGTCTGATCTTCTAGAGACTAACTTCTTATTGACACGTGATAATTCTACGAACCTGATCATACGTATTGTACCGGGGTGGTGGGTTTCACGTACTTAACGTTCAACGAAGGTGACACAGTACCTATTGCATACAAATCACATTTGAACACAGCAGCGGAGATGCGCTTTTCGAATGTTGAAAAGATTTCGACTGCGGTCCAAATGGTGATTCTGAAAGAACGTTCGCTGGTGGTGGGAAAATGCATTCTGGTGGTTTCGCCTATCCCTGCTTTAGAAGCAGTGACTAAGGCAAGTGTACCAAACTCTAAAGCTTTACATCCCCGTTGGATGCAATGGGCTACTTCTTTTACATCGGCTGATGTCACGCTTATCTTTGATCCTGCTCTCCAGGCACAGGAGTTTTTACAGTATGAACATGTTCATCCTCCTCCTTTGTCGTTGCTTCCTTTGGATGAGTACAAATTTATCATTAACACCGACGGCTCGGCTCAACTGGCCATCGGGTCCAAACATGCTTATTCCGCGGCTTGCGCTATTGTTATTACTGTGTTCAGTCTTTTAATGACAACTTATTCTTTTGGTCTCAAAATGATTATTGAGACCCTAAGGGCTGCGCAATAAAGCATAAAATGCTCTGGGTTCGAGTGGCGGAGCTTAAAAAACTTCTGCCACTCACACAGGTTATTCATACTCTTGGCCATCAGCGTGTGGGAGCACATGCTGTTGGTAATTCTTTGGCTGACGAGGCAGCCAAATCTGCAGTAGCCACGTGTTCCGTTGCAGCAGTTACAAGGTCCATGACTAAGATAGATAATGAGATTCTGGCGGCTATAGCTGCTAAGAAGGATGGAACTGCTTACCCGCAGGGCTTTCCTTCCAAATATTCTTATCATTTGTCTCCCAAACAAGTTCCTTAAGCTACAATTGCGTCAGTTGGGGATTGACTGATTCCCAACATGGACCGCAGACTTCCTTTGATCATAGCAGCACATGAGGGCATGGCTTCTGCACATGCAGGAGTTTCTGCGACTGTGTCTATTCTACAGTAACTTTATTGGTGGTGTGGTTTATATAAACAAACTCGTAGTTATGTGCTTTCTTGTGACATTTGTCAACAAATCAAACCTTCTACGGTTTCGCGTCCACCACCGACACAGCTGTGTATATCAAATCAATTGTTCGGCTGTTTATATCTTGATCACTGCGGTCATTGACTTCTGATACTGCATATAAATATATTTTTGTTGCAGTTGATTCGTGCACTAGATTTCTATGGGTTTGGCCACAACGCAGTGCTGACGCTCAAAATGTCATTAGAGATTTGCGTGTCTTTGTTGGGATGTTTGCCTGTGTCACCTTCCATTCGGACCAAGGGCCAGCGTTCGCCTTTAAGGCGTACAAGGACGCAAGTAAGTCTTTGGGGGTGGTGGTGCAGTTTTCGTCTCCATACAGGCCTGAAGGCAATTCTATAGTGGAGCGAATGAACCGTGACTTAAAGCAATCTTTGACAGCTAGAGTCTGAGGTACTGGCTGGCCCATTTGTATGGGGTTCAACGTGCACTTAATAATCTCCCAAGAAGATCTCTGGGTGGGCGGACCCCATATGAAATGCTCTTTGGCATTAAAATGTCCCTTGCTCACTTTGCCACTGGATTCAAGCTAGCCTGGCTGATGAAGCGTGTTACCCAGAAACCGGTCCCAGGATGCTTGTTTCCGGTTCAGGGAAGACTTGGCTTGGCAGTTCAGGCTGGACTGTTCCCATGAGGCCAGGGTCAAGACTGATTTGCATATAGCTGGGTCTGAACTGAGGTGGCGAAGTGAGCTAAAGAATGATGATGGATTCAACCCAGATCTGTGACTGGGGGTGAGTGTCTGAAAAGTTTCAGCGCTCCGTCCATCATCTCCTTGTGTTTGCTTTGTTCGCCCTAAGTTGGCAGGGTATGCCCAGACGTGGGTCCCTTGCTCACTTTGCCACTGGATTCAAGCTAGCCTGGCTGATGAAGGGTGTTACCCAGAAACCGGTCCCAGGATGCTTGTTTCCGGTACAGGGAAGACTTGGCTTGGCAGTTCGGGCTGGACTGTTCTCATGAGGCACAGGGTCAAGACTGATTTGCACATAGCTGGTTCTGAACTGAGGTGGCGAAGTGAGCTAAAGAATGATGATGGATGCAACCCAGATCTGTGACTGGGGGTGAGTGTCTGAAAAGTTTCAGCGCTCCGTCCATCATCTCCTTGTGTTTGCTTTGTTTGCCCTAAGTTGGCAGGGTATGCCCAGACGTGGGTCCCTTGCTCACTTTGCCACTGGATTCAAGCTAGCCTGGCTGATGAAGGGTGTTACCCAGAAACCGGTCCCAGGATGCTTGTTTCCGGTTCAGGGAAGACTTGGCTTGGCAGTTCGGGCTGGACTGTTCCCATGAGGCACAGGGTCAAGACTGATTTGCATATAGCTGGGTCTGAACTGAGGTGGCGAAGTGAGCTCAAGAAGGATGATGGATTCAACCCAGATCTGTGACTGGGGGTGAGTGTCTGAAAAGTTTCAGTGCTCCGTCCATCATCTCCTTGTGTTTGCATTAAAATGTTTGTGCCTGACCTTGATGGTCTAGACATTGTGGTGGTGGCTGCAACGTTTGACGTAGATAACCATTCTACTAAGTTACAGGACCTACAACAGACCCGTGACAGCTACGCAACTGAACATATACCCTCTTCCACTGACACGGCAATGCTGATTCCTGTCGCCGGCTGGCTGCCTAAGATTGGCGATCTGGTATGAGAAAAGCTGGAGAACAAAACAGAATTTGGTCCCTCTTATTGTGCACCGGTCCCAGTTCTTGGATTGAAGGGTACTTGTACAGTGATACTGCCACTTTTGCATGGTCGCAAAGAAAACAGATACATTTCGATTGACCATGTCAAACTACACCATCTGGCCGATTCTGAATAGTGTGACTCCAAGTGTTTCATGTAACGCTTTTTCTTTGAATCTGGTGACACCTGCATCTTCAAATAATTCCTGTGTCATTGAGGGTGAAATGGAGACTACGGCTAGCCTTTTACCAGCTGTGCCTTCATCCACTGAGCCTTCCAACGTGGACGTTGAGTATACTTATCCTGCTGATGAGTTCCATATTGAAGTACCGGACAGTCCTTTACATCATGAAGCGGATGCTGCGCTGCCATCGTTAATGAACGTTGGTGCAAGCGGATATGTTGAGGACCGTACAAGCTTCTCTTATGACTCCTCCTCGTTCTCATCTGTGGCACCTCCACCAACAAAAACAAGCATTTTCATCTCTTGGTTCAAAAAGACTTACCTGATCCCGCCCTGGACCTGCATTTGGTTGGTGCTTATCCTACTTTTCCTCTTCGTGTCGATTGGGTTTGTGACAGTATTCTTCTTGCTCATCAATGGTCATTATTTGCCAGAACGCTCTGCTGCAAAGTTGGTCGATGTTATTCTGGCTCCCAATACATCGTCTCATATCATGAAATTTATTTATTTATTTTATTTATGAGATTTGTAAAGCGCTCAATTACCCATGGGTAATGAAACGTGATCAAGCCCTTGTGAACATTTCGGCTTTCCCGGTTGCAGATGGCATCGTTTGGGATAAAGTGGCATTCGAAATCCATGGTCCGATGGAGGCCCTCAAGATAACATACATGTTTCGCGTTTCCCTAGGAGATGTGGTAACACAGGACATACATTCTGATGATTGGGATGTACAAGCAGTACATTCATTGTTTTCTGATTTGAAATATTATACTGATTTTGATGCAGAAGATTTGTATTTAAATACTGCCAATTATGCTGATTTATTCTGTTATCAACATTATGACCACCATTTTTTGCACAAAACAAACACCATAAGACCTACTTTTAATTACACGCCGTGGGAACATTGACCAACTCCCTTACAGGGAAGTTCAAAAACACTTAAAAATAAGTTCACCTATTTCACTGATTACAACACGTCCAATCCAGACTCCTATTTTTTAAAATTGAAATTGCTGTCTCAATCAAAATTTATTTTGACACACACAAAGTTATTATATTCAAATTCTTTTAGAACTGAATTGGCCTTACAGGGTTATGATCACTGGAAAAATACTATTGATTTGAAATCGATTTGGGGCACTAAGGTTTGGCAGGTCCAGGGGACTGAAGCTTTGCATCGTGCGTGCCTCATTCTGAATCAAATGTTATTTTTAAATGACAAGGTGCACCAAACTACTTGTTTTGGCCTGGCTACTGCCAAGAATTTGAATATTCCGTCCATTCCCTCTTTGACTGAGTATGATAATTGGGGTAAACACACCGATTATACAATTGATGTCCTACAAGCTCTGTTTCGAAATGACACTTTCATTATCTCTGATTTTGACCCTTCAGGATGGTTGTTTTGGCAAACCAATTCTAATGCTTGTCAACTCCGTTTTTATAATGCAACGACCGGTTTCACACAAACTAGACCAGATCCCCGATACCCACATTCACACTCGGCCACAACATATTCAGTGGGAAAATTGTGTCAAGAATGGTCGGAACACTCCACTCTGTCGTCAGTGAAACAACACTTGTCACTATTGTCAAGCGACATCAATTTGGCTGATTTTCTCTTGGGTCCTAAAGCTCTCAGATCAAAAAGATTCATCTAAATTATCGCAGATGGAGGCAGCATTCCGACTGCGCCAAATTGACAAGGCAAATTTGGAGAAGGTTCTTGCAGTAGTTGACAACAGCATAAATACACTGTCTTCCTGCATTTATACTTTCAAAAATATTGTTTCCTCTGTTATTGATATTGTTATAAGTGATGTATCTGTGTTATATCATGGTCAAAATCAATTACGATCTGTGATGCAATTTGCATGGACATTACAGACTCTCAAAATGGGAAAAGTACCATGGGATTATTTGAACGCTTCTGCTTTATTTTTACCATTTAATCTAATAGATAAACAGAGATTCATGTCCATGAAAGATGCTACATACACGCTGTTACACATTGAACAATTAGAACACTTGCCATTTTCTGTGGCGGAGACAGATTCGGCTGTATGGTCAATTCATGGCGTTATCTCTCTGCCATTTTCGCTGTTTCAATTTAAATCTTGCATGAAACATTTCCCAATTGGGCGCTTTGAACCCTTGGGTAGTGCCTTTCTCTGTGAATTATGGTCCCTACCTTTCACCTACAGATGTCAACAGGAGGGTACAGAGGTTTTCCTAACAGGGGAGGACAGCGATTCCACAGTAGGACACTCCCTAGTTTGCAAACAAGTTAAGTTGCACAGCGCATGTAATGTGTCAGCACCTAATCTGGCTTTTAAAGGAACGCCTGTTCCAGCAATAATTCCCGCTCTCACATTACTTTCTAACGGCAGTTATCTTATTTTGAATGACAACAACTGCTGTGGCTTACGGGCAGGCATCCCGTATATAGTAACAGTTTCTCAGCGTGTTACTTGTTGTAGCAATGTGCTTTTTCCGCCCCCGCATGGGACTGTAGATAGTTCCGTTTGGCCTTCCATTCTGACTCTGAAAACAGATTTCAATAAATTAAGCAGACTCAAAGCCTATTGTTTCAACAAGAAGTGGCTCTCACTTCGGCTCGAGAGACCTTCGAATTGCAGGTGGCTAGGACATTTAGTGAGATTCAGTCACGGCTGAACACGAATCTCCCACTTCATTTTGGAGATCTGATACATAGAATATTTAATGCGTCTGATACAGAAGGCCTTGCTCATTTTTTTAAACTTGTGGGATCGGCCTTGTGACTTCTTTTCAGACGATTTTTGGAGTAATACCGGCCTTTATACATTCTATTTTTTTTGGTGGGTTCCCAGTAATACTGGCGCTGGCGGCTGGTGTGCTGATACTTCTGCACCTGATACGCAATGGCTGCCCATTTTGTGGTATTGCACAGACCCGGCCAATTACAACTGTACTGTGACCGAATGCAACACCTTTTTGGATCCTTGCCATTAGCGACGCTCAGCGTGAGTTATGGACTAACTTTTTGCTTTGCCTACTTCACTTGCGTGCAACCTGTGTTCTACTACCAGCGGTGCCCATTCTATTGGGCCTTGGATTTATGCCTCTCCAATACGTCATATACGGATCCAGATTATGACCTGTTAATGGGTCCAATAGTGGCCCATGACCAGGCCTGTTCTCGGGATGACTGTATGGCGCGTGCGGGTGCACTTGGAGTATTGCCTGAGTGGAATATCTGTGCGGCTGCAGAGCACCTCTTGCACCAGAGTTTCATTGAATATCACAGCAAGTTGCCCGGATATGCTCTTGGAGGCATAAGATTATGAGGAACACGTGTGTTCCTTTGAGCTACTTGATAGGATGGCATCCCTTTTTGCTACAAACAATAGGTATGACCTTTTGGAACGGATTGCATTCTTGGGATCACATACTTTAATGGATTTTCCAACTCCAAATCACTCCCGTTCTCAATGAACGACAACATTTTAAATAAACTTTTTTTAATTTATTTTTTTCCAAATTTGTTTTTTTCGAGCGCTTCTTGACTCTGCTTAACTTTGCACTCTGTTTGGGTCTTTTTGTCTATATGCTATGACCTGGCCAAGGGGAGGGTGTCATATGGCTGTTGGGGTCATTGTCGACATTGCTAAGTTAGCATGAGTTCTGCTACCATGATGCTGCTTTTGTGCACAATACTATATGACTTTATTTAGCAAGACTCTGTTTGTGCCTTTCACATGAGAACTGTCTGTTTTCTGCGCTCTCTGCCTGTTCCTGGAGTTTAGTCTGAACACGGAGTACAAGGTCGATAAACAATGCCCCTTGTTATTCTGTTCTGGTCAGTCCCTAGCACAGCTGTGGCTGCTGGAAACTCGTGCTTTGATATTACGGGATTGTATGTTGGTTTAACAGACACTTGGAGAGGGACTTTTCCAGGGAGAAGAGCTATGCTGTTCCTAAGATGTAAAACTACCATCTAGGCACTAAGGTATGGGGCCTGCTGACAAAGCCCAGAGATCTTCCTTTATATAATAAAACCTATTCTTTCCAAGGGGAGGGTGGTTAGGCCTTATAGTCCTTTATCCACTGTCTGTATACGATGACATCCCCTTTCATAGTCTATGGACTTGCTACAATGCTAACTGTTTCAGGTTTATGCGTTTTGCTGCTGGTAGTGGCTCGTATACTGCATTATAGAGCACTATAGTTAAAATAAACATTTTGAACTAAAACAGTGACTCTGTCTTTTCTTGTTGTGGACAAGTACAAGTGAGTGAGCAAAAGGGTACGTCTTGCTACCGCGATTCCTGAGAGAGTCGGGAGTGTTGTGTTCTGGGTGTCTAATCATTTGTAGCTTCGTGATTATGTAGGAGAACGAATGAGACACTATAGCTAGTCGGTTCTGGGATTTTGGGTACTGAGGCGGTAGGAAGGCTTAGCCCCTACACACCGAGGTCCTGTTTTCCTGCGCATAGTTCTGTGTATGTGCAGAATCCCCGCAACACTAGAACCCTTTCTTAATAAAACTTTGACTGAAAAAAGATATTAAAGGTTTTCTCTATGGTGACAAACATTTAAAACTTTCAGTTTATGCAGATGACATCCTACTTTTTATTTTAAATCCACAGACTTCCTTACCAGCATTTTTGACAGAGGTAGATAAATTTGCTCTCATCTCAGGTTACAAACTAAATGCTGATAAGTGTGAAATTCTTCCTTTAAATAAATTATATTTTCATGCAGATTTCTCCTCTTCCTCTTTTCATTTGAACTCAAATAAAATTAAATATCTTGGACTATGGTTTAATGCCTCTATTAAAGAAATGGTTACTCTAAATCTGAAAGAGTTACAATCCATACTAACTTCGTCTACATCTCGATGGCATCCCTTATATCTATCATGGTGGGGTCGCCTAGATACTATAAAAATGATGTTAGTTCCCGTAATATTGTTCTATTTATACAATAATCCAATTAATATTCCTAGCTCTCACTATAAGAAATTATATTGTATTTTATCAAAGTTTTTATGGCATAATAAAAAGGCTAGAATGTCTCTCTGTAAACTTAAAAGACCTAAACACATGGGAGGGGTTAGTTTTCCAGACTTTCATTCCTATCATACTGCTTTCTTTTTTTAACAATCTTCCTTTCTATTGTCCGCAAATGAGTCTGTGGTCTATCCTTTGTGGGTAGACGTTAAAAAATCTTATTTACATCCTTTTTCTTTTAAGGAATAAATTTCCCTTTCTCATACTCCTTTAACATTATCTTTTCCTATCCTTAAGAATGCGCGTAAAATTTTCCAGCCCCTTTTCTTATCTTCTCAAGATGAACGAACACAGTTTTTAAATTCAGAAGTTTGGTATAATAAACATATTAAGATCAGTAACAAATGAGTTTTTTGGAAAGATTGGTTAGCCAACGGACTTAGATGGACTCATCAACTTTTTCAAGATGGATTCTGTGTTTCTTTTCGGTAGTTCAATCTCGCTTTTCTCTTCCCTCTTCATATCAACCCAAATACTTGTCCTTAATTGCAGTAGCTCAATCAACTTATAATAAACTATCCTCTAACCTTACACTTACTCCTTCACCACCTATTTTAAAGTCGATTTTATGCAATTCTCCTTCCGCTTCTCAAATTTATAAGCATTTAAAGTATGTTTCCATTACTCAAGATAAATCAGAGGTAGAATGTTGTTGGGAGTCTGATTTGCAAAATATTTTCCCTATTCCGGTGTGGAATAAAATTTGGACTGAAATAAGGAAATCTTCTAGAGCAGCGAATACCATCAAACTTTGTTTTTCATTCATAATAGACTTTTGATTACACCAGCCAAACTACATAGAATTGACCCCAATATTCCTTCTACTTGTTGGTCATGTACTGTTTCTTCAGCAGATCTTAAACACATGATATCTGAATGTCCATCTATTCATAGCTTTTAGATACGTATCTGGCAACAGATAAAGACTATTTTCCACACACAAGTCCCTTTTTCTTTAACTCATATTTTACTGGGGAGCATTTCAGAGGCTTGGTCATCTCAATCCAGTGCCGTACGTATAATTGATTTGCTCCTTGCTATCGCCTTTCAACAGATTACCAAGTCGTGAAAAGATGCGTCTTCTGTATCTTTTCGGGCATGGTGGTATGGAGTCTGCAACAATCACAGATTGGATAGAGCTTATGTACATCCTATTACACTTGCTATTAAAAGAGATCTTCTCTGGTTACCTGTAACAAATTTCTTAAATTCTTCTGTTTAAAAGACATCTTCACATAACCCTTACATTGAAGAACTACCGAAACCTTCTTGAATTTTAAACATTTTGTTGTTTAACAATTATATTCTATTGGTTCATTCTTATATTTATGCATTTAGGAATTTTAATGTATAACCGTTTTGCTTAGTTTGCTAGTATATGATTCTCCTCCCCTTTCCCCCTTTTTTCCCCTTCTTTTCAATTTTTTCTCTTTTATCCCTTACCATTAATATTATCTGCTTATTGATTATTTTCTATCTTATTATATTGTGTTCTGCATATTTACCAAATAAAAGCCTTTTTAAAACTCAAACATGTCACCGTTTCTAAGTGCGTCTGAACACGCTTTTGTTGGATGCTTTTGAAGGAGCTTGACCTTGAATTTACTCAGCTGCAGCATTTACGGTCACGAGGCGGAGGTTTTCTGGTTAAAGGCTGGAGGGAGGCAGTGACTTCCACACACTGCATCTTGAAAACCAGGCCCCGGGCCGACGAGCAGAAAGTGAGGTTTCTAATCTGCTTGGGAGCGGCTGGATTTGCCAAATCGCTTCAGTTTAACAGGCCATTGATAGGCAATCAAACAATATTTAACTTTGTCCGGGGACAGCAGTGGCGAGGCCCATTGAGGCAGGCTGACGGGCTAAGTGTGGGGGTCTCGAGGCCCATTGCGGTGGGCCGATGGGCTAAGTGTGGGGGTCTCAGGGCCCATTGAGGTGGGCTGACGGGCTAAGTGTGGGGTCCCTGTGCCCATTGAGGTGGGCTGATGGGCTAAGTGTGGGGTTTTCTGTGCCCATTGAGGTGGGCTGATGGGCTAAGTGTGGGGGTCTCTGTGCCCATTGAGGTGGGCTGATGGGCTAAGTGTGGGGGTCTGAGGGTCCATTGAGGCGGGCTGACGGGCTAAGTGTGGGGGTCTCGGTGCCCATTGAGGCGGGCTGACGGGTTAAGTGTGGGGGTCTTGGGGCCCATTGAGGCAGGCTGATGGTCTAAGTATGGGGGTCTCGAGGCCTATTGAGGTGGGCTGACAGGTTAAGTGTTGGGGTCTCGGGCCCATAGACGCAGGCTGACGGGCTAAGTGTGGGGGTCTCGAGGCCCATTGAGGCGGGCTGATGGGCTAAGTGTGGGAGTCTCAGGGCCCATTGAGGCGGGCTGACGGGTTAAGTGTGGGGGTCTCGGGCCCATTGAGGCAGGCTGATGGGTTAAGTGTGGATGTCTTGCAGCCCATTGAGGCAGGCTGACGGGCTAAGTGTAGGGGTCTTGGGCCCATTGAGGCGGGCTGATGGGTTAAGTGTGGGAGTCTCAGGGACCATTGAGGCAGGCTGACGGGCTAAGTGTGGGGGTCTCGGGGCCCATTGAGGCAGTCAAAGTGTGGTGGTCACAGGGCCCATTGAGGCCGGGCTGACGGGCTAAGTGTGGGAATCTCAGGGCCCATTGAGGAGGGCTGGCAGGTTAAGTGTGGGGTCTCGAGGCCCATTCAGGTGGGCTGATGGGCTAAGTGTGGGGGTCTGAGGGTCCATTGAGGCGGGCTGACGGGCTAAGTGTGGGGGTCTCGGTGTCCATTGAGGTGGGCTGACGGGTTAAGTGTGGGGTCTTGGGGCCCATTGAGGCATGCTGATGGGCTAAGTATGGGGGTCTCGGGGCCTATTGAGGTGGGCTGACAGGTTAAGTGTTGGGGTCTCGGGCCCATTGAGGCAGGCTGACGGGCTAAGTGTGGGGGTCTCGAGGCCCATTGAGGTGGGCTGATGGGCTAAGTGTGGGAGTCTCAGGGCCCATTGAGGCGGGCTGACGGGTTAAGTGTGGGGGTCTCGGGCCCATTGAGGCAGGCTGATGGGTTAAGTGTGGATGTCTTGCAGCCCATTGAGGAAGGCTGATGGGCTAAGTGTAGGGGTCTTGGGCCCATTGAGGCGGGCTGATGGGTTAAGTGTGGGAGTCTCAGGGCCCATTGAGGCAGGCTGACGGGCTAAGTGTGGGGGTCTCGGGGCCCATTGAGGCAGTCAAAGTGTGGTGGTCACAGGGCCCATTGAGGCCGGGCTGACGGGCTAAGTGTGGGAATCTCAGGGCCCATTGAGGAGGGCTGGCAGGTTAAGTGTGGGGGTCTCGAGGCCCATTCAGGTGGGCTGATGGGCTAAGTGTGGGGGTCTGAGGGTCCATTGAGGCGGGCTGACGGGCTAAGTGTGGGGGTCTCGGTGTCCATTGAGGTGGGCTGACGGGTTAAGTGTGGGGGTCTTGGGGCCCATTGAGGCAGGCTGATGGGCTAAGTATGGGGGTCTCGGGGCCTATTGAGGTGGGCTGACAGGTTAAGTGTTGGGGTCTCGGGCCCATTGAGGCAGGCTGACGGGCTAAGTGTGGGGGTCTCGAGGCCCATTGAGGCGGGCTGATGGGCTAAGTGTGGGAGTCTCAGGGCCCATTGAGGCGGGCTAACGGGTTAAGTGTGGGGGTCTCGGGCCCATTGAGGCAGGCTGATGGGTTAAGTGTGGATGTCTTGCAGCCCATTGAGGCAGGCTGATGGGCTAAGTGTAGGGGTCTTGGGCCCATTGAGGCGGGCTGATGGGTTAAGTGTGGGAGTCTCAGGGCCCATTGAGGCAGGCTGACGGGCTAAGTGTGGGGGTCTCGGGCCCATTGAGGCAGTCAAAGTGTGGTGGTCACAGGGCCCATTGAGGCCGGGCTGACGGGCTAAGTGTGGGAGTCTCAGGGCCCATTGAGGAGGGCAGGTTAAGTGTGGGGGTCTCGAGGCCCATTCAGGTGGGCTGATGGGCTAAGTGTGGGAGTCTTGCAGCCCACTGAGGCGGGCTGATGGGCTAAGTGTGGGGGTCTCGGGCCCATTGAGGCAGGATGATGGGTTAAGTGTGGGGGTCTGGGTGCTGAGCCTTCGATCTCATAAGAGGTTTAAGTCTAAGGTATGTATCTGAATTCACTAGGGGGTTTTTAGCCTTGTATTTCGTGAGAGGAAAAGTGTCAGTAAATTAATTAAGCCTCAATTGCACCTTCTCCCTTCACTTGCCTGTCTGTATGCCTTCACTCTGAGTCTTAAGGTGACTTTTTTTTTTTTTTTTTTTTAAAGGAACGGGACATCATTTTAGAAACATATTCAGACATCTGTCAACATCTACACATTTCAAGCGGGTAAATTTGATGAGGTACTGGTAGAAAATTGTCACTATTAATAAAAATTGTATGTTATTTAAGTAGCGCCTAATACTGCATTTTTAAAACTGCTGAAAATTACATCTGTTTGTTGGCATTTCTAAGGTTAAGAATATTCAGGTTAACTCACCTTCACTTTTACGCACCACACCTTTGAAAAGTCACCACCCGCTCCTGAGCATGCGTCATGCTGCATCAGTTCGATGAAGGTACTGCAGGATCTGCGTCAAGGATGCATCACATAGCTGCAGTTCCAAGCAGCTGTGAGGGCTGCGATGCAGGCTTGCATCGAGGCTGTGTCATACTGCATTGGTCCAGAAGAGGAGCTGCAAGGCTGCATTGTGTTTTTGTCTCGTTGCGCTGGTTGAGGTGAAGAGCACAGCTGGGCTGGCAAAGCACCTTCTCTCCCAATTCCAGTGGTCTAGGACTGTAGGTGCACCACTTGGGGGTTAGGACTCACCGAAGGCAGAGTCCAGGTGCAGGGTTCAAGATGGTTGGAGTCTTTTCTGTCCATGAGGCTCTGATCAGCAGGCTAAACAACTAGCCCTTGGAGTCATTCTGGTCTGGTGGTACTGGGTGCATGGTGCAGGTCCACTCCTTTTCAGCCAGGCAGCATCGCAGCAGGGTAGCAGAACAGCAGGGTAGTAGAGAAGTCCTTCCTGTAGCAGAGCAGTCCTTCTTTTGAGTCTTTCCCAGGGCCAGAAGAAATCTGAAGAATGGGTCTGAGGGTATTGGTTTTATATCTGGAGCCTTCTTTGAAGTGAGAGAAATGCCTGAAGGCTTCCCTCCACAGAAGTGTTTGGAATGGTCTGCCTCCTTGTTCTGGTTCCAGTCTGTCTGGGAGCACAATAGGCTAGTATGAAGTCCTTTGTGAGTGTTCTGGGTAAGTGTGGTAGGTGACAGCTTCGCCCACTCAGTAAGCCAGGATGGCCTATCCTGTCAACACCCAGAACTTCTATTGTGATACAGTCTGGGAGGAATACATAAAGGCCAACTACATCAAGTCATGTGACCCAGGAACAAACTGTAGGCACCATATGGTTTGGATAATTAATTGATAACTTTCTAAAAGTGGCAGTTTCAGAATTGTGACTTAAAATCCAACTTTACCATTAAAGAGGGTTTTGGATTACATTTCCTCACAAACCAAACATGACTTTCTTACCTGCTCCCAATCAAAAGTTATCACTTATTGCATGTAATAAGGTAACCCAATGGTATCCTGTGGGAGAGGTAAGCCTTGCAGTAATAACAAGCATTGGCATAGCCAATAGGTCTCGCCTTTGGGACTTTATAAGTATTTAGTTATGCAGCACAATATCCTTACTGCAACAACATTAACTGTTGCATGGCTAAACACTTATAAGGTCCCAAAGGCGAGACCTATTGGCTATGCCAATGCTTGTTTCTCTTTTTTTGTAGGCCCAGACAAAATTTCCATTACTCTGGCATAATCTCACATAATTTCAGTTATTTTGTATTATACTTGCAGACCTGCCAACTTGAAAATAAAATTTGCGCTGTGAGACAGGAGCGTGGCTTTGGAGGGGGTGAGGCTTTCTGCTGACCTACTTGTGCGGCCCGTCTGTTCTTGTGCCTTGCCCCCATCGACCTCCATTTCCCCTCCGAAAAGAAGAAAACACAAAAGTTGTCGGAGCTGCTGCCATGTCCTGGGTGTTTTCACACCTCTTAATGGCCATCGGCTGCTGACGCCTCGAACGAGGAATCGGAAATCCACACTTTTCAGCGGTTTCCAGCTCCTCTTGCTGCCACCATGATGTTTCGGCTCCTCACGGGCAGTGTCATCTTAAGGATTTTGGGGGCCTCGGACAAAACATACTTTAGGGTCCCCTGTTCGGAAACAGCTTTGTATGTTATAGCCGATTTTCAGTTTATTCCAGCCCCGTGATGCCAAACAATATTGAATAAAACTGTAAAGGTTGAGATGGAGAAATAGGCGGATGGGAAATAGAGACAAAGTTCACTTTCCCAGGGGCGCCTTGGAAAGTGGGGGCCCTGGGCAATTGCCCACTTTCCCCGTGCCTTAAAACGTCTCTGCTCACGAGTGACTGTGTGATGAGGGCCAAAATCGTGAGACACACGGTGGCACCATCTGAGTAGACAGACCTACACTTGTTACATGAAATTCCCCAAATTATGCCATTACACCACGTCAGGTAATTATGCGCAGGCAAATATTTAGCAGGAGCACATGCAGAAAATGCAAACGACCAGAACGCGAGCAGCAGTTCTGAGGTGCTTGGGTGTGTACACTATTAGCATGAAATGCGACTAGATGTGTTTTACATTTCTCATAATCAAGAGTCATTTCTCATAACTTTCCATAAATTTCAATTTCAAAAGTGCACAATTTGCAAACCCCTATTTTTGAGTGTTTGACCGTCCCGTTGTTATCATTATAATCTAGACATTAACATATCAAGACAATGTTACTAAATGTCTTGGAATATTGGTTGTGAAATGTACAATGAAACGTGTAAAATCCCGATAAAGAATTACAACTGAAAGAAGAGGATGAGAACACACAAGAGCAGCGCAAGCTGCACTCACGTGTAGAAAAGCTGTGTTCCAGGCAAGGCCAATGGAATTATGCGATTCTGCGGCCGTGGCTTTTTTCGCATAATTATGGATTTACCACATTTGCCACATAATCCATCATCTGTTGCATACTCTGCAGATTTTGCAAAAAATGTTTCTGCTCATGGGTACTCTCAAACATTTGCCCATGGGCCACAAAGTACGGTCTGTGGTGTGTCCGGGGTCCGCACTGATGCCAGCAGGGTGGCGGCAGTGGGTCTGGGTGGGTCAGGGATTGTGCAAGGAGGTCTAAAACAATGTTAAATAAACGGGCATGCATTTATTTGCAGGTTAATAAATGCTTGGCTGTTTATTTAACATTTCTTTCTGAATATTAGTGCTCAGCACCTAGACAGCAGCTCGTGCTGCCATTCACAGGGGGGCGACCATGGAAAGGTCAAGAGGGCCGCAAGCAGCCCCAGGGCCGTACTTTAAGTATCACTGTATCTAGCTCAAACAGATTAAACGTTACTAAAAAGTGGTGACGTGGGATCTCGTGTGGTGGTAGGCCCTTTGCAAAGGTTAACTGGTCATCTTTTGGTTGCTTTTTTCTGTATTTGGTTGTTAAACTGATAATCATGAGGTGAAATATTTGCCCAGTCAGTACTACCATGTGTAAAAACTACAAACGAATGAAGTAATAGTAATAAAAAAATGTGGAGCATTATGCCGCATAATTTGGCTCTTCTTGCCGCAGAATTTAGTAAACCCTGCCACATAATTTGGTGCTCCCCTACCGCATAATTCCAATGGCCCTGGTTACAGGTAACATTCAGGATGCACTTCCTTCACTGATATCACACAAGAAGCAGACCACAGCATGTGCTGCTGCAGCGCAAGTTTCCCTCACACAGACTAGGGAAGCATCGGCTGCAGTGTTTATGTGCGCGTCCTTCACTCTGAAGTAGCACAGAATGGGCAGCGCACGTGCAAGCTTCACGTGCATACACACACAGACACACAAAGGGCACAGCGGTGCAACAGGGCCAGCTCCCCTGCTCGCACACATCAGAGACAGCACGGGAAGCACCCCCAAAGGCCGTTCTGACACACACAATATGCAGTGCCTGAGAAAATGTATTAAGCAATGGATGAACCTACTGAGCTATCTTAGCAATCCTTAGTGGGGCATAAGTGCGCGTGAGGCAAATCTGGAGCCCATATGTAATCCCCCACAACCTTGGCTTTGCGTTGTCATTGTGTAAATAAACGACGCCACAGCAGGGCTTAATTTGTGCCATGACCCTCGTCAGGAGGCCACTGCAGCTTGCACCACCCGTTCCCCCGCCAGCGCTGCCAATGACAGTACCAGCACAACCACTAACTCTCACACTCCTACAAGTGTGAGAATTCAGACTGTTCGAGCCCTCCAAAGCTACAAGAATGACTTGGGTGGCAGGTAGAAGTCATTGTAAACGTATAAAGAATTAATAAACAAGAGTTGTTGTGTTCATCTCTAAATTAGACAAACAGCGCCAGCATGTGACCTGCTGTCATAAAGTGCCGGTACCGAGCACCGGAAACCACCGACTCAAATTAAGCACTGCCTCACAGTAAACTGCAGACATAAAACGTATTTGTATGTCATTAGTTCGAGGTTTCGTTGTCGACAGATATGAGGAGTGCTACGTGTCAGGTGCTTCAGACGTCATCGTTGGCGGCGGTGATGACGTGTCTCACTCTCGGTTCGCTGCAGTAACTCCTGGAGGTACCCGACCCATACTCAGGTGATGTACCTTATGAAGAAAGCAGGTTCCTTTACCATCGAATCTAACGTGTCAGGTCCAGTCCTCCCACACAAGAGGGCGCAGTCCAATCCTTGTATCAGTACACAGAGGGCCACCAAGGGACCAATCGGGTAACATCAGCGGGGGTCACTTATCACCCGTTATTGTCTTTTCTCAGTGGCGTGCAGCTCTCAAGATCTGAACTGATAAATACTGCAGGAAAGAAGGTACATGACAGAGCTGTGGAGTGGCTCAAAAGGGCGCCAAAGGGGCCAGGCACGTGACAGAAGGAAAGAGAACGGGTGGCAATTATCACAACCCTGTGGAGATAATGGCCGGGATCTCTCGCTGGGAAGTGGGGAACATTTTATTTTTTGGCACCTCCCTTGCCAGTGTCAGGCACTCAGACCCACCAGACTCTGGGTGGAGCCCTCAGAGTCAAGTCTAGAGTTCATCCCAGCATCTGATAGCGCTGCGAGGTCATCCCGCTGACAATGTGCGCTGTACAAATACCTCTCCCACCAGGTAAAGGCTCGCTCACCGTGACGCTGGTGGGGGAGAGAGTCTTCTAAAGACAGTCTCTGCAGCAGCGTTCAGTAGAAGCCGAGAGTTGCTGGAATAAAAGTTTCCTGCTAATTAGACGGTAACTTTTCGCTCAACTCTCACCCGGTGGCCTGATTATGCGGTAACCATGGCGCCGCGAGGGGTGGCACGGGGGCGGTTGTTTATGAGTTTCATGAACCCTCTGTCTAGCGTTAAAACGCGAGATTATGATGTTTTTATGCAAAGGATGAAAGCTGCGACGAGAGAAGGGCCGACACTAGCGGCGTCATCCCGCCTCAAGCAGCGCCAACAAACAGCACTTTGAAGGGAGCACGCTCAGCTGTGCGCGGAATGTGATGAAGAGTTCGGGACTCTTGGCGCTTCATGCATGCCCCTTCTCCTTGCTTTAATAAGGACTGGGTGGAAATAGAAAACGGATTCTACACCCAAAAGGCTTTGGATTTTTTAGTGCAATGTTGACATTAACCTCACTCATAGAAAGTGGCCACCCATTTTTTGAGCAGAGTGTCTGCATTGCAACATTTACATAGCACTTTAAAGTCCATTGGACGCTTCGAAGCGCACTTTATTTACACCGCCGGGGAGTGCGTGGTTGGCAGAGGTGTGTGTGTTATGACTCTATCTGCGAAGCAGTTTGGTGTCGCACAGGAGTGATCTTTATGTCAAAACCACTAACCCACTCACCTATCTGCTTGAAATAACAAGCATTGGCCGCGCGGCCGTGAAACTGACACGGCCGCGAAAGTGAAAGTAATCGTGAGTAAGCGGGTTTTGGAAGTGCAAACAGTGGCTTTTGCTGGCGACCAGCTTGCGTTCACGCGAGCGTCCAGATGGCGAGGGAAGCCATATGGCGCCTGATCGCGCGTGTACGCTCGCGTGAACGCAAGCTGGTTGCCAGCAAAAGCCACTGTTTGCACTTCCAAAACCCGCATACTAAAACTCTCGCCAGAGCAGCGCATGCGCTGGCTCAGGCGAGACCTAAAAACCAAATGTTTTTTACTACTAGGAATGTAAAACTTAAAAGAATATGTTCAACTTTTCAAATACACTGCACCCTGCCGTATGGGCTGTTTAGTGCCTATCCGTTGGGTTAGTTATACGAGTTAAAAAGGAAGGTTTGGGCCTGGCAAAAAGGTTTATTTTGCCAGATCAAAGCTACCCTTACAGGCTGCAATGGCCTGAGACATGTTTTAAAGGTCACTTAAGTGGGTAGCACAATTTGTGCTGCAGGCCCACTAGCAGTATTTAATTCACAGGCCCTGTGTACATGTAGTAGCACTTTACTAGAGGCTTACAAGTAAATTAAATATGCCAATTGGGTATACGCCAATGTTACCAAGTTTAAAGTGCTAAAGTGCACAGAGTCCTAACAGCCAGCAAAAACGGGCTCAGAAAACAGAAGGGTGAAGGCAAAATGTTTGGGGATTACCCTGCAGAGCGGGCCAAGTCCAACAAACACTACATTATCACATGCAGAGTTGCTTGACAAACCACATGATCACATGCAGAGGTGCGTGACAAACACTACATTATCACATGCAGAGGTGCTTGACAAACCACATGATCACATGCAGAGGTGCGTGACAAACACTACATTATCACATGCAGAGGTGCTTGACAAACATCACATGATCGCATGCAGAGGTGCGTGACAAACACCACATGATCGCATGCAGAGGTGCTTGACAAACACCACATGATCGCATGTGGAGGTGCTTGACAAACACCACATGATCACATGCAGAGGTGCTTGACAAACACCACATGATCGCATGTAGAGGTGCTTGACAAACACCACATGATCACATGCAGAGGTGCTTGACAAACACCACATGATCGCATGTAGAGGTGCTTGACAAACACTACATTATCACATGCAGAGGTGCTTGACAAACATCACATGATCGCATGCAGCGGTGCTTCACAAACAGCACATGATTACGATATTTCCCAATCTGCAAATGTAGTGTGTCAACACTTTGCCACTGTTTAACTTTTTTCTTTTTTGTTTCCACACAGCATTTTTCCAGGTAGACACTGCTACCTCTATACTGTAGTGTCCTGCTGGACATGTCATGCAGTAGCCCCTCCTTAGGGGCAGTACTAACGCCTCCCCCACGCCCATCCAAAACAGGTGTCACCAGTTGTATGACCCTGCTAATAAAAGAAGCCGGGCGCACGTGCCCTGGGTCAGTTACCACCCATCTGAGTACTATCTGTGTCATTAATGGTCTGTCCAGCATTCCGGCCTAAGCCCTACAAAACTACATATACCACCACCAATACTACGGCTGTTCTCCCCATCTTCAAACCAGATAAATAGAGCTTCTTGTGTTCTTTACAGAAATAAGTGCCTTTTTTAAAACTTGATAGTGATGTCACACCCCGAAAAAAGGCAGATATTACATTATCCAACCTCTCATTCGCCAAGCTTCATTCAGAGGTGGCAGAGTCGCTGTTTTCCCAACAGCAGAGCCCACAACACGCTCCACCATCAGAAACGCCTTCTTTAGTGCCGGTCTGTGTAAGAAATTGGGGTAATTGGCTGAGGGGGTGGAAGCCCCACTTAAGCAACAACCACAATGCTTGTCAGGGTGAACCACAAAAGCTACTAAATGAATCTATGCCTAACCCTCTGGTTGTTTGGCACAAAGAAGTCAGGCTTAATTTAGAGGCAATGTGTAAAGAATGTATTTATTTATACATTTAATATAGCACGAACTAGACCCGAAGGTATCAGAGCACTTTACAGAGTAAGTATCACAATAACATGAGGTACACAGAGAGTAGAAACAAATATATAGTAACGATAAAAGAAGTAAATGGTATACAGTGGGATATATAAACTAAAAAGCAGCAGGTACCCGAGTTACATAAAACGTAAATAAATATACATACACATTATATAAAAGTGGAATCCGATAAATAGGAGGATATGTCAACGCAAAAAGTTCTGAGGTAGTTGTGGTAGGGGGTTGCCAGGGTGGGGAGAGTAGATGCACAATTTCTCCCTGATGTAGTGAGCATGGCATCTTACGCTTATGTACATGACAACTTATTACTTTACAGAGTAGGTACGGTAGCAAGGACTTGAGGTACAAAGAGAGTAAATAGAAATATATGATAACTATAAAAGAGTAAATAATGTACAGTGGTATATATAACGAGAATAGCAGCAAGTACCGAGTTGCCTAAAGTGTAAAAAAAAAACACTGACAATAAATGGAGGATGGATACAAAACACAGTGTACACTAAAGTTCTGAGGTAGTTGTGAAAGGGAGACGCAAGGGTAGGGAGAGCAGATGCACAGTTTTCCCTGAGGTAGTGACTCATGGTTATATTGGGGGATGCAGAGTAGCATAGATCCAAGACTCAGGCATATTGCGGTGTGGCAGGAGATAGCAGACAAATGGAGGGCGTGGTCTAAACAGGGAACGAGGGCATGACCAAGTCCTCCATGAGGGAGGAATGTGTTGGATAGAAAGGTTTTTACTTCTTACCTGAAGAGGGATGGTGTTGGGTTGCATCTGATCTCAGTAGGGAGAGAGTTCCAAATATTTTCAGAACAAAAACAGTAATAAAGTGACGACATAGCACAAGAAAAATCACAAACCAATTTAGAAAAATAGAGTACATTTTAATAAATAAAATGATCTCAAAACAACAAAATCCAATCAGTAGAACAGCACATATTGAATTTAAAAGTTCTTAGTGAAAATAGCACATAAAAGCACATGGCGGCGCTCGCATCATATGGTCGTCCGATAGGAGGGAAGTCACAATTTCAGGATGACCATAATGGAGCACGGATGGACACAGGGACCAGATTAGTTCAGCTGAAAAATGACCTTCTCAGTCCGGCGCAGAGAGTTCAGTTCACATTGGATGAGCATCGTGGATGCCGTATCTATATCGTGAAGAGCAGGTCAGGTGTCGTAGACGGCTCATCACTGTAGCGTGAAGAGCCGCTGGTTGTTCTTACATATCTTAAGTTTAGAAGCCCTTAGCCCAACAGAGCAAGGACTAGGTTCAATGCACTATGTCTGAGAAAGGCGGGTCTGGTTTGCCCCAGACATGCAATATTTTCACAGGGAAAAGTATGCACTCTGATAAACTTAACAGTCCCGCTCTCAGGGACGTAGTGGCATTCAGAAAACACCCCTTTTGTTCTTAGAATGTTTGAGAAACTGTTGTTGATTGATTGGGTGTGAGCCCTGGTCAAGCAACAGCCACAAGCAAGACAGCAATGCAATGGAACATTCCAGCCAGAATCAGTATTCTCTAACAGTATCACCTCTAAGCACATATCAATGTTATATCTTGCCGTTGTACCAGACAACCCTGTAACATGTCTTGTATGTTACTGATTAATTAACAGTAAAATGTTGATTAAACTGAATGTGCTGAATGCGCTCTCTTATCACAGTAACATGTAAAATAACACATTAAACCTGACCATAGGGAATAACTAGAATTAGCTAATGCTGAGTATTTTCTAAAGACAGAGTCTAGTGCAGGAATCTATATCAGGGCATCTGATAGAGACTTCAAGCCATAGATTCCTTACCTTAGAATATTTCCCAGGAGTCAGAGTGGTTCCGGAAATTTTCAAGCAGTACCAATGCGCGGTAGGTGGCGTTGTTCAGCTCTGCGTCAGCGGCGTCCAAATTTTCTCTGCCAGAAGTAATGTATGAGGAGCCTATGTAGATGCCATCCCAGAGCGTTTTCGTCAGTTCTTTTCTTTCCATGCCATTCTGCGTAGATCCTAGAGAGAGCTACCCCCATCCAATTTTTTACTGACTCTTTCTCACCATTTTATTGAAGTTGTTTTTGAGATTACATCTCCTGATGTGTTAGGGATGTCCAGTGTAGTGCCCGTCACAGACGGATGTCTGTGACAGACCCTCATTTGGTTTGCCTATGATGCTCGGAGTGGGACCACAACACTAAGACCTGTGAGGACTTCCATGCCATGAACGTCAAGCTGCTGAGGGAACGGTCCTTGAATCTCCTTGCCGCACAAAGTCGGACAACCATGCAACATTCTCAATCCTGTTCATGTGGAAGGTCCTGCAACTGCTCGCAGAGCCGCTTCTGACGATTATTGTCTCAATCCCATTTGCCGGGCAAGTCCCACAAGAGAAAGAAGTCAAAGTGAACTTTGACTTCTCCTTTGACTTCTCTGCACCGATCCAGGTCATCGAACCTGGTGCAGGAGCATCGGCATGCTAGGCCTTGCTCCGCGGTGGGACCTGTGCCAGAGTTGGCTCTGTCCCTCACAGAGTTTCCAAGAGCTGGAGCGACCCCAACTCAAAGAGTTTATGAGGCTATGCACCTCATATTTGGGTGGCACGACCCATCTAGAGCGCCTTTGTGCCCCAGGATGTGGGAAAGGCCCTATTGGTTCTCTGCCGGCAGGTTTACCTTTGGCGCCAGTTGGGCTCCTTGGATCCAGTCCTGCATCTGGAGCGGCGCAGCCATCAAGACCATGACCTTCCTCAAGGCCTGCTCCAGTGCCATCACTCCCAGTATCGCTGATGTCCCACGACGACGCAGGCTCCATCGTTATACCCGACTCCTACATGGAACCGAATGGGTACCATGACTTCCGAGCCGGAGTCAGTGACATCTTCTTCAGACAGGTCTGGAAAGGGTGACGATGGGAGGGGTCAGGGAACTCTTATAGGTACCATCAGATACAGAAGACAAATGCTACATGGAACTGGAGTACTTTTTTTTTTTTTTAAATCAAAAACTTTATTAACATTTTTAATGACATTTTTAATGACAATTATTTTGTGTGTGAATTATTTAAATATACATTTGTTTATAAATATTAATTATTTTTGATAAAGACAATAAGTGTGTTTTATATATTCTGATATGCTGACCCCTTCATAAAGCCAATAGTCTCACTTTTTATACTTTAGTGTTCTCACCCTTTGACAAAATCAGTGGGTGTGATTTACTTCAAATGACACCCTTTATATTGTAACATGACATAGTAAGGCGTTGGTGCCTGCAGAGTTTGAGCGCTAGTCCATGCACCCACCCCCACCAACTGTAACTCGTTCCCTAAATTAACTATAACTCTCACCCCCACTATGCATAGTGTTGTCATGAATGATGTGATTTCAGATGTTATCATTGATGTTATAGAACATGTCGTGAGTGATGTAATATGTGAGGTAATTAGCAGTGCATGGTTAAGGCGCAGGTTTTAGTTACCTTAGGGCATGAGTTACAGTTACTTGAGATGACTATAACTCATTAATTTCAGTGGTTCTGTTTGTTTAAAACAGTATGTTTTAAGTGGCATTTTCACCTAGCTATAATGTCCCTTTACCTTAGTTTTTTCAGTGAATTTCTCAGATTTGTTTAAGTACTTATCTATAACTGTCATTTTAACTTTTGTTTTTTTCTGAGTTTCCTGTTTTTTTTTAACATAAAGTAAGATGTCCATCACCATATGTGCTGTGAGGCTAGGTACAGGGCCCGGTTATATCATGTAACAATATAAAATGTGTCATTTTATGTGAGGCAGACCTACTGGTTTTGTAAACAGCTCAATAAAAACAAAATTATATTTGCAGGACCTGTTGGCTTTATCAAGGGCTCAGCACATTAACATATATACAGTATAGCTACTGGCTTTGACAGAAAGTCGCTAATAACCATAAGCAAATGTATATGTGTACTGTTTTCAGGCCATAAACTGCAACCATAAAAGCAACACCTTGAGGTTTCTGCACTTCTGCTGAAGAGCATCCAGCTCAAAGTGCTTTAAAAACATAAGGTAAGCTCTCTTGGGGTCATGGATTTAATGACACAGGTGACTTACTGTCTTTTTTTTAATGTGGGGCTGCTGTACTCCCTGTAGCCCCCAAATACATTTAAAAAATGCTTGGTGGTTCCCTTCCCTCCTCTAGGAACCTCATCAGACTTCAAAAAATATATGTAACAAGGACATTTTGGGACACTTCTTTCAAGGAGTAGTGAATAATACATAATATAATTATTTATTTAGTTAGTTAATTTTTGGGTGTCCGGGTTCCCACCCACAACACTCACATGTTTAATATTTGTTGGGAGCCATGGGTGGAACCTCAGGGCCCCCGCAGCCTGGCCAGAACCTGCAAGCAGCCCCATAAGCCACACTGGAACTGGTTCTCCAGTTCCCACCTGGGGCACCCCACAACATTTTTGAACTATTTTCGGTTGCAAGGGAACCCTTGGGCCCCTACAGCTCCATCAGCTTCCTGCAAGCACTGGAGCCTGCCATTTTTATATTTTTTTAAACTAATACTTGGTTGGCCTGGTGTCTGCCTGGGGCACACCACAGCATTTTGCATGTTAAGGGCTGTGGGAACCGGCATTGCTCCCACCCTGCAGAAGTGGCTTTCTTTTGCTCCTGCCGGGCTGGAGTATTTCTGTTTTGTCCTGCCCGTTCTCCCAGGGACAGGAAATCTTTTGTTCTCCCACCCTGTGGGAGTAGCTTTCTGCTCCTGCAGGGTGGGAGCACATGACAGTTCCATGTCTGAGCTCTTGTGGGCAGTGATTCTATTGTGTCCTGGGGGTAGGGGTCCCCCAGGACACCACAACAGAGCCAACCCCAGGGTATCAGGTATGAGGTCCCCAGGTCCAGACAATGGCTCAGAGAGGTGGGGTCCCACACCCCCTCCCCTTAAATTTTAAGTTGCGGCCCCGTGGATTAGGGTCCTAGGATCCTGTTTAAGACTTGGGTAGGGGGCTGTGTGCCCCTCCTTCAATTTTATGCATAGCCCCTGGGGATAAGGCCCTCAGGTCTGATTAAGGCTCAATGAGGGGAGCCACACGTCCCCTCCCTTTTAATTAAATATGGCCAGTGTGATCGGGCCCCAAGGGCCTTAAGGAGGTTTGAAGAGTGAAGGCCACGTTCCCCCTCTCTTTTATTTACATATTGGCCCCAGGGGATGGGGTCCCTGGGCCTCAAGGAGGCTCGGGGAGGGAGACCCTCTGGCATGCCCCACCAGACCTAGTCCTAGAGGGGGGCAGAGTATCCCTACCCTGCTCCCAATATGTTGTATTGGTGCCTTATTTTCATGATAGAGGACTGTGTTCCGAGTCCTAAAATGGCTGCTGCCACATCTTTGTTAATATGGTGGGTTAATCAGATCTTATATAAATATCTGTCAGCTCCGTGGGGTGATGTATACAGGTTGTAGGACAGAGGCACGCATGGCTAAACCACATGTCCCTTTACCATGAAGCCTGAACAACGAATGCGTCTGAACAACGCATTACTTTACCAAGCAATGCCTTTACCACGCATGCCTTAACCATGCAATTTCGTGGTAAAAACATGGTTGGTAAAGGGATGTGTGGTAAAGATCACATCACAGCCCCTTCGCCCTGAGCCCTAAAACCCTGGTCCCTGCCCTTTAAACAACCTGACCCCTGAGCCCTAAAAACTACCCCCACCCCTAAAACCTAAAACTACCCTGACCCCCCGAGCCCTAAAACCCTGGACCCTGCCTTATAAACAACCCGACCCCCCAGCCCTAAAAGCTACCCCATCCCAAAAACCATCTCGTTCCCCCCCTGGGCTCTGCTCTCCCAGCACGCAGCTCCACCTCAGCCCTACTGCTAGTGCCCAGCCTCCCGCGCAGCATTGCACGTTCGAGTCCCCAGGACTCTCCTCTCTGCTTTTGTGCCTCGCTCCTGCCTGTTTTTCTTTTTCCATTTTGTGGCGCTTGCTTATTCAGTTCCATTTACTGTGTTCTGCTTATTTCAGTTTTCTTTGTTATTGTGTTCTGCTTATTTCAGTTTCATTTTATTGTGATCTGCCTATTTTCATTTTATTTCTTGTTCTGCCTTTTCGCTGCTCTTGCAGGTGACCTTGCTTTTCCCCCACTTCCCGTCGCTGCTGCCCCCACAGCCCCTCCTGCTCCCGCCTCCCAGCTGTACCTGCCCTCCCCTACCCCTACTTAATGACAGCTGCTGTGTGGCCACACGCAGCTGGCGTGCTGAAGGCGTCCGTGACCCACCCACGACCAGCGCCAGGAACCCTGGTCCCCCGACTCACCAGTGCTACAACTCAGCAACACTCCACGCTCTCAACCCCAGAAGAAACTACAACTGCCAGCTGTCGACACTGAACATGACCCAAGGCCAGTTCTCCTGCCGACACTGCCGCCGCACCTTCACCCACCTCCAGACGCCCACCGCCACCACCAACCCACCGGATGCCAACGCACCCAAACCCCTGAGCTGCATCCTCCTTAACGTTCGCTCCCTGCACAGAAACGCAGTAGAAATCTGGGACCTCCTCAGCACCCTCTCGCCCGACGTCGCCTTCCTCACAGAAACCTGGACCAACGCCAGCTCTGCACCCGACATCGCAACCGCCATCCCAGACGGATACAAGATCCAGAGGAAGGACCGCCCCAACCACCCTGGAGGCGGAATCGCCATTGTACACAAAAACTCCCTCCGACTCACCACATCCAGCACAAACGCCTCCACGTCCCCATGTACCACCTCCATTTCCAGATACAGATCAACCCCAGAATGACTCTACGTGGCACGCTCGCCTACAGACCTCCCGGACCGCACGCCACGCCACTTTCACCACCACCATTGCAGACCTCATAGCATCCCACGCCATCGCATCCACAGACTTCGTGTTCCTCAGAGACCTGAACTTCCACCTCGACAACCCCAGCGACCCCAACTACACCGCCCATCTCCACAACCTCGCCAACATCGGACTGAGACAGCTTGTCACCACCCCCATCCACAAGGCAGGACATACCCTCGACCCCATCTTCGCTGGAGGACACAACATTTGCTTCAGCCATACCATGCAACCCATCTGGACGGACCACCACTGCATCCACTTCTCCTTCTCCAAGCCCACCGCACACAGGCCCACCCCTCACCCGCCACTCAGGAACTGGAGCAAGATCACCGAGGAGCACCTCAACTCCGCCCTCAACCGTGCTCCTCCCCCACCACAACTGACACCAACTCTGCAGCCAACGCACTCCACAGATGGACCACCAACTGCGCTGACACTCTTGCCCCCCTCCGGAACTTCAACAAACAACGCACCACGAACACCACCTGGTTCACCACCAACCTCCGAGAATCCAAGCGCACATGCCGACGACTCGAGAAAGTTTGGAGGAACAGCAAAACCCCTGAAGCACACTCCGCCTTCAAAACCGCCTTGACAGAACACCACCAACTCATCAGAACCACGAAGAAGAACTTCATACAGAACAGAATACTCTCCACCTCTAGCAACTCTAAGGAACTCTTCAGCATCATCAAACCCCCCAGCGAATCCTCCGATGTCCCTCCCTCCCCGGACCTCTGCAACAAACTGGGCTCCTACTTCCATCTCAAGATCAGAACTCTCTACAGCAACTTCGACGAGCAGAACCTAGACTCCAACCCTACACCTCCAGCCGACAACGCAACCCAGCCTACCATCATCGCCTGTACCCCGGTCACCACAGAAGACACCGCCAAGACCATGAGAAGTATACACTCAGGAGCACCCACTGACCCCTGCCCGCTCCACATCTTCCACACAGCCGCCTCCACCATCAAACTGAACTACCCCATACCATCAACTGCTCCCTCAAAACAGTAACCTTCCCCGGCGACTGGAAACGCACAGAGGTCAAGCCCCTCCTCAAGAAGCCCACCGCAGACCCGACGGACCTCAAGAACTACCAACCCCTCTCTCTCCTCCCCTTCGCAACCAAAGTCACTGAGAAGATTGTCATAAACCAGCTCACCAACCTCATAGAAGCCAACACGATACTTGACTCTTCCCAATCCGGTTTCTGCAGCAACTACAGCACGAGACTGCCCTCCTAGCCGCCACAGACAACATCTCCACCCTCCTCAACCAAGGCCATACAGCAGCCCTCATCCTACTATACCTATCAGCAGCCTTCGACACCGTCTCCCACCGCACACTAACCGCCAGACTCCACGATGCCGGCATCCGGGAACTGCCCTTGACTGGATTCGCTCCTTCATCACCGGCCGAACCCAAAGAATCAGACTCCACCCTTCTTCTCCGAACCCACGGAGATCAGCTGTGGAGTACCCCAGGGATCCTCACTCAGCCCCACGCTCTTCGACGACACCCAGCTCATCCTCTCCCTCACCAACAAGCCCAACATCACCAGACACAGCTTGCAGGAAGGTATGAAAGACGTCGCCTCCTGGATGATCAACAGCTGCCTAAACCTAAACTCTGAGAAAAAGGAAGTCTTCATCTTCGGATCCACCCCCTCAGCATGGGGCAACACCGGGTGGCCCACCACCCTCGGCGAACCTCCCACACCCACAAACCACGCCCGCAACCTTGGCATCATACTCGACTCCTCCATCACCATGCACCGACAGATCAACGCCGTATCCTCCACATGCTTCAACACCCTCCGCATCCTCCTCAAGACCTTCAAATGGATCCCCCGAATCCAGAAGGATCGTCACTCATGCACCAGCATACCAGCAGACTTGACTACGGGAACGCCCTCTATGCCGGAATAAACAAATCTCTACTCCTCAAACTCCAGACTATCCAGAACACCACAGCCAGACTGGTCCTCGGCATCCCACGACAACACCATATCACCCAACACCTACGAGAACTCCACTTGCTCCCCATCGAAAAGAGAGTGACCTTCAAGCTCCTCACTCATGCCTACAAATCCTTCCACAACATCGGACCACAATACCTCAACGAAAAAAATCTCCTTCTACGCACCCAAGAGAAGCCTCCGGTCTGCCTATCTTGCCCTAGCCGAAGTCCCACGCATCCGCAGAGTGGATGAGAGATCCTTCTCCTATATCGCAGCCAAGACCTGGAACAAACTACCTCTCAGCATCAGACAATCCGCCACTCTGCAAGCCTTCAGGAAGAGCCTCAAGACCTGGTTCTTCAGGTGAGACAAAGCAGCGCAAACTCTCCCCCCCCCCCAGTGCCTTTAGACCCTCGCGGGTGAGTAGTGCTCTTCACAAATCCCTGATTGAGTGACCTGCCCTGAGTCCTAAAACCCTGGCCCATGCCCTATAAACATCCCGAAACGCCTAAGCACTAAAAACTACCCTCATCCCTAAAACCTAAAGCTACCCCAATACCCCCTGGCTGAGCCCTAAAACCCAGACCCTGCACTCTAAACTACCCCGACCCCCCTCTGGAGCCCTAAAACCTACCCCACGCCACTAAAACTACCCCCAACACAGCCCCAGCCCCACTTACATGTCCGCGTAAAACTTTCTGTCCCGAAGTTTCCTGTTCCTGACATCTAGACCGCGCACTGTCTTCACCACGCATGTGCGTGGTTAAGGCATATGTGTGGTTAAGGCAAGCGTGGTTGCTTTTGTGGGGAAACGGCTCGCATGGCTCTTCCTACATTGTAAAGGCTGTTTCCTGTGTATACAATGTTTTTGAGCATTGATTTCTCAAAACTTACTGAATGTATTTGTACCAAATCAAAATAGCATGCTTTCTCACCCAATATCTAGCTTCCTGCCAAATTTGGTGTAAATCCGTTGAGCAGTTTCTGCAGTATCACTGTTCAATTTTCCTATGCAAAAATGAATGGGGAAAACACATTTTGGGACCTTCCCTCCCCCTCCTTTTCTCAGACTTGCTTGATGGATCATCCCAAGACTTTCCAGTTAGGAGCTGAGGTAGATGGGACTTTTTATAGAAATTTTGCTGAAGATTCTTCAAACTGTGCTAAAGTTATAAGCAAACCAAAAACTGTTATTTCTATGGAAATGCAGACCTAACTATAACTACCCAGTGGTGACTTACACTGGGATGGATGGATGGATGGATAGATAGATAGATAGATAGATAGATAGATAGATAGATAGATAGATAGATAGATAGATAGATAGATAGATAGATAGATAGATAGATAGATAGATAGATACTGGAAAAAACAGGTGAAAGTGACACTATAGTTAGGTGAAATCAATGTGGTAAAGTTAAGCTCTCATTAACTCCAAACAACGGATTTACTTTTAGAGATATCTTTATTGGCCACAGTCTTTTCCAGCTTCTGGCAGGAACTGCCAGACACAGAACGCATCTCATAACCCACTTCTCTACATTCCAAGTTCATAGAACCCAGAATGTGGAATGCAAGGAGAAGACAACATCACCACAACATTTCCCACTTTTCACATTATCAAAATACATAAACTTTGGAAAAGATAAATACACAAACAACTACAACGATGATGACCTAACAGATCAAACAATGGGTATCCCCATCTGACCCCTTCTGTAAAAACGTTAAAAAAAATATGACAATGTTAATCGTTATGCATCATGATATCTAGCTGGTTTGATCACCACTGTTTTACTTCTCCGTTTCCCTGGGTAGGCAACCTTCACACCTGAAGTGCCCGGTTTATGAAAACATGGCCCGGAGCAAGGATGCACACCAGTGCTTTCACCATTGGCCCTCGCACCAGAGGAAGACAAACTCTTGCCCGTGGATGGCACCTCCCCACCTTCATAACTATCAATTCCCTGCTTCACTTTAACTACCCTGCTTTTATTCCACCATTCATGTTCTTTGAAAGGTACAGCATTCTTAGACACAGCATCCACTCTTGCGGGGGAACCTGAACTTGAATTTCCCTTTAATGACGTGTAGGATCCTTTACACGCACCCAATTACCCACATTGATCACACTTTTTTCCCTCTTGACCCTGTGCGTAGTGTCATAACTTTCTTTCATTTTGCTTTGGTATGTTTCCACTCGGGGACGTATGATCTTGTCTAACGTGCCCTGGGTCAGATTATAGCTGACATTCTCTCAGCCATGCATTGGCATTTAAAAGCTGGTGATTAGAACCCTGCTGAATGCCATGCATGCCAAAAACTAAGGCTACCTGGTCTGGATCCCATCACAAGCCTCTTTCTTTCCCCTCCCCCCTCTTCCACGCCCACCTCCCCCCTCTTTATATCACTTTTGCAAAGCCATAGCTGCTTTCTTCCTTTGTTTCTGTTTTCTTATCTTTCCCCTTCTTTCGCTAGCTCTGGGTCAAAGTCTGATGCAAAAAAATATGATTCGCTCCACAAAAATCAGTGCTAGTACCTCCGTCTTAAATTAAGCTCCACTTATGTCACCCAGACTGCCTTGCTACTTGAACTATAGTACAAGGGCTCAGGAAGCGCGCCTAAACAGATCTGTCCAGCGCTGTATGTTTTACAATCCCATGGCCCACAAGCGCTATGCTAGCAACTGGATTGAGAAAAAGACTTTGAACATCTACATTGTAGTTGTTTGGAGGCCAGGAATCACTCCCAGGTGTCTCATTATTACAGCCATGTCTGAAGTCAAGGCAGGAAACAGGAGTAAACGGACACATTATAAGGCTACCTGTTATTGCAGATAGTTGTGTTTTATGGCATTGCACTGGGTGGTAATAATGGTTAACTGTTGTATCGGAAGGGCCGCTATTCTCACAACAGCCTGTGCTATTTTATTTGCAAAACATGTTGTAAGGTGGTGATATCTGAGCAGCAAGCCCTTAACTCCATGTGCCATGCTGCCAGCTAAGAAGAGTTATGCAACAGTAGGGTAGAGTTCTACTAGTCTCTAAGGAGTGGCTCAGAGCAGCTATTATGATTGATGGTCTACTACACCAACAAGGGAGAAAGTCTCGCAGCTGGTTGAAGATTTTATCAAACAGAAGCAAAGATTCCTCCCTGTGTTTTGCTTTTAATAAAGTGCTCATGTTTCACGAGTCCATAAACTTGGAAATTTGGATACGGTGAATTGGAAGAAACATTTGTTCATTGTTTTAACTAGATTTTCATGAAAGAGGTAATCTTTTCATATTATAAAAATGTATTCTGCTGCACAACACTTGCATACCTTTCACCTACTCTCAGACACCGCTCACCCTGCACACTCACCCACCATTTACTCTGCACAGTCACCCTGACATTGCGCTGGCAGTCAGATACTGCTCACCCACCACTCACACAGTGCTGACTCTGCACTCACACACCATTGACATACCTCTCACCCTCCACCCACACCTCCCACTCTGAATTTAAACCGCTAATCTGCACTTATACTATTGACATACCCCTCACCCCATATTCACACACCTCTTACCTTGTAGAGGGTAACATCTCTCACCCTATGCACTCAAACAATTCTCATTCTTCACTGAACACACATCAATCACCATGCATAGAGGCACTTTCACCCTCCACTCAGACACATATCAATCATCATTCATGCACCACTCACCCTGCACAGAGAGCACTCACACCATTCTCCCTGCACTCATACACTGCTCCCACACATCGTATTATTAATCCCATAGGCGAAACCTAATGCATTTACAAATGCTTGTTCTTGCTTACTATTACCAATGGAAATAACCATAAAGAGGATTGGATGGGTTCAATGACCCCATCTTCGCACATTTTTTTGAGAATCGCTGCCAATTCCTCCCATATGCTGAATGGAACATTCCTTATCTTTTTTTTTTAAACAGATTTTATTAAACAATTACTCTTGGAATTTTACAATCAGCAATGCAAATACATTAGTACGCAGGTATCATTGAAGTTCGATCGCGTCCCGTGGCCCCTTCTTCCGACAGTTCTCTCATCATGGAACCACAGATTGTGTAGTAAATCGTCTCTGCCGTTGCCCCCCGCTGCTTATCAATCCACCCATTATTATTAGCCCTCATTGGAACACGAGCTCTAGATTACTGCGTTATCTTGCCTGCCTCCTGCAAGAGGTCAGCAACTCCTCCCCCCTCCCCCCTGCCAGGCGTGTCTCACATTGCAAGTATTACATGCAATTGAACTCACGTGGCAGTATTCTTTGCTCTTGCCTGCATGTCTCTGTGTGGGCGGTCTCCACCATCTCCACCCTTTGCCTCCTCACCGCTACCCTTAATGGTTTACAGATGATTATTTCCTGTCTCCCGTTCCTGCGCTTCCCCTTGCGGCACTCCTTCTAGTCCAACTTCGGGGGTTCTTTACCCTTGCCACCAGAGCTTCCCACGCCCTAGCTGATTCTAGTGATTTCTCACTGCCATTTTTGCTGGCTGTTCGTAACCTTACTGCTCCCTCACAGCCTACCCACCTTATAAACTCCCTCTTCCACCGGTTTGCATTGGGGCCCCCGTGCCTTCCAGTGGCTTGTGAGATCTCTTTTTGCCAATATAAGACCCAGATCCTGAAACTTACCTGTCACCTTATTTTTAGTGGTGTGGGGGAACCAGTGAAAGACAGTATCCTGGTGTTGCGGCTACTTCCCTCTTTGTCACTTCTGCCAGTACTGTAGTCACCGCACCCCAGAAGCTTCCTATATTCAGGCAACTCCAGAACATATGGAGAAATTCCGCCCCTTCCTCGTTACAGCGAGGCAAACTGCCGTTCTTATACTGAAATATCCATTGATGCGACCTGGCGTGAGGTATGCTCTATGAAGGACATAGAAATTAACAAGTTGAAATCTGGTGTTTCTGGTGCCCTTGCTTGCTCGTTCTACCAGGTCCCCCCATGCTTTTTCGGTGATGGGTTCCCCTAAGTCCTCTTTCCATCTCTGTTGCAGCTCACTAAGGGCTGGGATTGTTGCATGACTGAAACGTCTGTATAGGCAGGTGACTGCTTTATATGTCCCAGAGGCGGACACTACATATTGACACCCCTCTGATATGGACGGTTCTGAGAGTCCCCCTCCCCAGTGCTTGCGTATCGCCGCCGTGAGAGCAGTGTGTAGTAGGAAGCCTCCCCTGGGCACATCGTATCTCTCCCTAAAATCATTAAAGGGTAGGAAGGCTCCTTCCTCGTATAGCATTCCAAAGGTGGTCACCCCTGCCTCTATCCAGTCCTCTAGACCTCACCAGTCCCCCCCATGTTAGAGTGCCATACAAATGGGGGAGAGGATGTAGCCTTACGGCTAGAGCGGTCGACCTCGAAACTGGAGAACCGGGTTCGAGTCTCGGCAGGGACGCTCAACATCCTGTGATTCCGGGCAAATCAGTTAATCTCCCCGCGCCTAACAAAAAAAAATGAACGTGTCCGTCTGTAACGAAACTGGTGCTCATGTAAAGAGCTCTGATGCCCCATGTCTCAGGTCTAGTTCGCGCTATATACAACTAAAAAAAAAAAAAAACAGCGGAATATCTGGGGCACACGGTTGCTTAGTTTTGGATCTCTGCAGGCTTCTGGTCCAACATTTGCGAATTACTTTTAATTCAGTGGTGGTATCTCTCTCCTTGATGGGGAGCGGCAACACCACCCGTGAAAGGAGACTCAGGCTTGGTGTGGCAGTATCTTGTTGCGCTGTCCCTCGCACCCGGCTCGCTATCCATTTCGTGAGCCATTGAAGCTGTGCAGCTATGTAATAATATTGAAAGTCTGGCACGGCCAGTCCCCCCTTGTTTTCGGTCTCATTAGCATTGTGAGTGCTACTCTGCGTATCCCCGTTTCCCATAAAAATGACGTTATCAGTGTTTGGAGATGCCGAAACATCCCCGCTGGGATCCAAACCAGGAGCACCCCAAAAAAGTATAGTAGTCTCTGGAAGGTCACAATCTTATGTAGGGCCACCTTGCCTGCCACTGACAAAGGAAGGGTCCCCCAGAAATCGAAACATGCTTTCACACCCCTTAAAGCTTTCCCCACATTTCCCTCTAGCAGGTCGGCCTGGTTGTGATAAATCTGGACCCCCAGGTATGGAAGACATTGATTTTCCCATAAAATTCCCTCCGCAGTCTGTGGCCATCCTCTACCCACCGTGGTGGGGAAGAGGCACGATTTCCTCCAATGTACCTTAATGCCTGCCACTCTCTCCAGTGCTGCTAGCAGTTCCCTGGCTCCTTTAAGGTCCTCCCCCACATTGCTGAGGAATAATAATAAATCATCAGCGTACAGTGCTATGTGGTGAGTTTGGCCTGACGCTTTCAGCCCATGGTAGGAATATCCCTTCCTAGCTCTAGCAGCCAGGGGTTCCATGGCCAAGGCAAACAGCGGGGCGACAGCGGGCACCCCTGCCATGTTCCCCTCCCCATCCTGTAGCAGTCCGATATAAGCTTACTACTCTTAACTCTGGCCTTAGAATCCATGTAGAGTAAGGCTGTCCATGCCACAAATTCAGGCCCCAATCCAAATCTTCGCATCACCCGGAACAGGTATGGCCATTCGAGGCTGTCGAAGGCCTTCTCTATACCTACTGCAAAGATGGCAGCTTCTTCTTTGCAGTAGGAGTCTGCTTCAAGTAGGCGCAGTAGTCTCCGGACATTCATCACAGTATTCCGGGACGGTATGAACCCTGCTTGATCTTGGTGTATTAGGTCCGACATATGCGGCAGGAGATGCGTGGCTAGTATCTTACTCAGGATTTTATATTCCAAATTGAGCATAGAAAGTGGTCTGTACGCTGTTTTATCAGATTCAGCTTCCCAGGTTTCAACAGGGGGACAATCATTGCCTCTCTAGTGGGCCCCGGTAGTTTCCCAGTTTGCTTTGCTTGGTTATACATCTCCACTAAATGGGGATCCAAGAGTTCAACATGCATGGAGTAAAATTCAACTGGGAGCCCGTCTGTCTCAGGTGTTTTGTTTCTGGCCATAGCTTTAATGGCATTCCTCACCTCCACCAGCTCTATTTCCCACCCTAGTGCCTCCGCCTCTTCCTCTTGTATTGCTGGCAATTCAATATCTCCCATAAAATCATCTATCTCTGCAACAGTGGGGGACACCCTGCTTTTATATAAACCAGTATAATATCCAAAGAATATGTTGTTGATGTCCTGTTGTCAATACTGAACCTCTCCTTGTCCGTCCCTCATTTCCAGGATAACCAACCCCCTCCTAGCTGGGCTAGCCAGCCAGGCTAGCAGTGCCCTAGGTTTATCCCTTTCTGCATGAGCACGCACCATATAGTTTTTACAGTCGAAAAAGCGCAACCACTCTACATGCTCTGCTACTGCTTCTTTAGCTGCCAACAATTCCTCTTGTTTGTCCCTACTCTCCGGTCTCTCCCTCTCAAGCTCCCGGAGGCGTTGCTCCACTGATAATGTGTCCCTTAGGAGTATCTTTCTCACCCCCACTGTCTCAGAAATGCACCTGCCCCATATCACGACCTTGAAGGTCTCCCATTCTATCAGGGGATTTGCAGCAGACCCTGCATTCTCGTCAAAGTATTGCCCAATTGCTGTGTGTATTGTTGCTTGATGTACCTGGTCTTCTAGTGTCTCCGGTCTGAGGCGCCATGTTGGAATGCTCGACCTACCCCTCGTCCAGGCAAGCCCAACCAGAAGCAGGTTGTGGTCCGAGAGCGTCCTTGCCAGATATTCATGCGTCTGCACACATTCATGTACGTCTGGGGAGCACAAAATGGAGTCTAATGTAACATGTAGCTCGTGTAAGTGTGAGAAAAAGAATAGTCTCTGTCCCCCGGATGCTGTGCCCTCTAAGTGTCTATCAGCCTCCACTGTTGCTGCCAGTTCCTGCGTGCTTCTGCCGTTCTACAAATGGGCGAGTCTGGTAGGGGCGGATGAGAACGGTCGAGTTCCACATTCTCAACACAATTATAGTCCCCTCCCAGTATCACCGAGCCAGACAACACTGGTGTCAGTATTCTAGAGAGGAGTGGCAGGAACGAGATTTGATCATATTTGGCCCGTAAACGCTACCAATCGTCACATCTTTCCCATAAAACTTGCCTTTTCGGACCACATATCGCCCCTCTGGGTCGATTATTTGCTTAGTGCATTGGAATGGGACACCTGCTCTCACCCAGACCTGCACTCCCCTAGCAAACGCAGAATAAATTGTGTAGTACACTTGTTCCAGCCACCTGCATTGTAACGCAGCCCCTTCTTTCGCATTTATATGTGTCTCCTGTAGCATTGCAATTTGAGCACCTCTACGTACTAGGTATGCGTGTATCTTGTGGTGCTTTGTCATGGTGTGCATCCCTTGCACATTCCACAAGATGCACTTAAGGTCTATAGTGAGTACCATTGGGCTGGTTCTAACACCTCCCCAGCCACTTTCCTACCCCAGACACGCCTGGCCCCTAAATATAACCCCGGAAACAAGCAAACTTCCTCCCTCCCCCTCCCTCAGGACAGTAAAGGTAGTCCAGCTCCTATCCAAACTAGAAAAGAGGTAAAGTGTCTACTAACCTTGGGGTTGTGGAGACTGCCAACTAGACCCAGGAGCCCCATTAGCCGGATCCCCCCATCGCTATATCCGGATCTTCAGCCCCAGCGCCCCACTCAGTCCACCATCTGGCCTCCGGATGAGTCCCCCGCCCTGTCCCCAGCTCTGCATCAAAAAGGATATAACCTACTAGGATTAGTGTTCCCTCTGCCTACACAGTCCTTGCTTATATGATGTCATCTACAGATTTGGGCGTTATCTTTGGGACGTCTGTCTCCGACACTTCAGCGGCACTGGTTGCCTGTGAGCAATGCGACCGTTCCGTCTCTTGGTCACTCCGAGTTGAGCTGGGGCTGGATCCCGTCTGACTGAGTTCCACCACCCCCATGAGTGCTTAGTGCCGCTCCTCTCTAACTTCTGTTGAGGAAGGAGCTCCGGATTTGCCTGGTCTCACATTGTTCGTCTTTGTTACTGACCCCGGGAAGTTTCCTCGTATTCCGCATCCTGGGCCAGAGTCCAGCCACTCCAAAGCCTCCTGCAGCATTTGAAAGAACTGTACCCCTGTCTGGCTGACCCCCCTCAGCCGTGCTGGGAACAACATTGCAGATGGGATTTGTAGCTGTTGTAGCTTTTTTTTTTAACCACCATGTGTGAGGCTCTCTGCCTCTGCACTTCCTTAGTGAAGTCGGGGAACACCATTACTTTACTGTTTCCAACTCATAGGTTATTTTTCTGGCGAGCTTGCTTGAGGATGTGGTGCCGGTCTCTGAAGTGAAGAAGCCGTGCCACTATGGGTCACGGAGGAGCTCCCAGCCTGGGGGGCCTGGATGGGACCCTATGCGCCCGTTCCAGTGCATAAAATGGTGAGAGCCCCTCAGGGGCCACTTCTGTTTTGAGCCAGTCTTCCAGAAACTGCACCATATCATTTCCTTCTTCCCTCTCTGGAATCCCCACTGTACGCAGGTTGTCCCTACGAAATCTCACCTCCAGGATCCATACCTTGGCTTTGATGTCCTTGAGGGATTTCCGCAGTTCCGTCACCTCTGTGGGAAGATCAGAAATTGGCCGTTCTGTATTCGTTACCCTCTCTGCTAATCAACGGAGGTTGTCTTTCAGTAGATTTAAGTCTGTGCCAATGGTGTCGATTTTTGTTTCTAGTGCCTCACGAGAGGCTGTAATGGCCTGCTCTTCTACACCAATCTACTTCCTTATGCCTAATACAAAGCAAATAATCTTACCTTCCTGCTACCTCACACTACTCTTCTACTTCTCACACTCCTTTCATATACCTCCTATGAGAAGTTGGCCTGGTATATGCTGTCCACTAATTAAAGTGGGCACCTTGCACCAGTCCAAACGACCCTTATTGATGATTAGGTTAAAGATAACCTTTATGAAAGCTATCCTAGTGGTAGCTATGGAGAGCAGCCTTCAGGCTTAATCTTGAAGGAATGTAAAGCAGCTTGTTTTAAAAGATCAGGACCTCCTGAATGACCAAATGAAAGGAGAACCACACAAGTGTTATATAAAATATATGTATTTATTACTAAACACTCTCTACTAACTTCTTTATGAGATTAGAGCACAAGGCACACAATACTGAATCAATAGAACGACAGTAAATAACACAATACACAGCGGGCTCCAGGGGGAGTCCGAACCATATACTAAAAAAATGGTATAACAACAACGACTTCACTAGATACAGTGCCTAGAGCAAGTAGAATCGCTGGGACCCCAAGGAACCACCCAAAGGAGTGACACAGGGAACCCATGGAGGACGGGTGCAGTGTGAGAACACAGACGCGAGCTCCGTACAACTCTATGGGAAAGTCGCGGTTGGAAAATTACAGTTTAAGGACACTTCGGAGAGGACTTCAAGCAAACCCTTTGGAACATAGAAGGTTCTAAGGCCAGCACCCTTGTTGTAGGAGAGTAGGATCTGCTTCACATGGGTACCCCCACTTTTTGCTGATGCTTCACTGTTTTTCGACCTTAGTCTGGCTGGGGCCCTGCTAATCAGAACCCCAGCCTAGCTGCTTCCTCTTTAAAATGGTTTCCATGTGCCTTAGGCACATCTCTGATTGGAATCTGGAGTGCCCTTATAAGTCCCTAGTATATGGTATACTATGTACCCAGGGCATAGGTACCTCAGAGGCCTACCAGGGGCTGCAGCATGTATTGTGCCACCCCTGGAAGGCCATCCAAACTGACACCACAGGTCTGCTACTGCAGCCTGGGTAAGGTGGTGCATGCACCCCTTACTGTGATATAGGCTACCTATATCACTATATACATACACACATATAAACCTATAAGTCACTCCTATGGCAGGCCTTATCAATCCTGAAGGCAGAGTGCGTGGTTCCTATGTGAGAGGGTGCCCCTGCATGAGCAGGGCCCCTCTGCAGCGTTCGGAGACCCTTCTCTGATGCTGTTTGTAGTGCAGCCTGACCATATACTCTTAAGCGCATTATAACCTTGCATTAAATGCTAACTTTGGGATGGCTGCACGGAAACATGTCGTGTTTGGTGTCAAACATCTTGGATTACTACCCTCCCGCCAGTTCTGGCGGCGGGGGTAGCATTCCACCCTTCTAGCGGGAAAGACATGTACACACCGGTATGCCCGGTACTGACTTTCCAGAGCCCTGGCATCACAAAATGGATGCCGCTGCCACAGACACGAGTCTGGCCTCCTGCTGCTGACCGAAACTCCGGCAGGGGAGGCCTGGACAATAGGTTTCCTGTCCCAGGGAGGTGTGACCACCTCCCCAGACAGGATAGTGTGTTTTGGGGCTGGGCGGGAGCACTCTCTGGTGCTTTGAAGTCCTGCACTGGGGGCACATTTGGTGTCCCTGTGCATACCCCAGTTCAAACCGGCTCAGGGGCTTCCAGCCCCTGCTCTGGCGCGAAACTGGACAAAGGGAAAGGGGTGTAACCACCCCTCTGCCCTGGCCCTCCCATACGTGGGGCCACAGAGTATGTCCAACCCCCTACCTTAGTATAAGTAGGGGAACCCAGTCCTTAGGACTTTAGATTTACCTGGACGAAACTCTGACACAGAATCCTGGACCTTCGATGCTCTACTTTAAGATTAGAGGACTGAAGAATCTCCCTTGGGGTCAAGGAGTGACTCCCCTGCTTGGCAGGCACCAAAGAAGCAATTGTCCGGTCTGCATCGCTAAAGCTCCCGTCGGACGCCGAAGTCTTTGCATCACCAGAGGGGGATTTCCAGACTTCCCCGAGGCTGCCCTGAGTCCCCAGCAAAGCTAAGGCCCGTAGCTGTCGTGGGTAACGTGGAACCGTGACCCCTGGACACCAAACGCATTTGCAAGTGCATCCTCTTCTGGGTCTCCCACGAAGTCGTGCTTTGGGCCCCGAGTAGCCCCAGCCTCCAGCACCAACTGTACCGAAGATCACTGGCCTCCACTCCACGAGTGTCCTGTGAGCCAGCTCCACGTGCACCGTCTTGAGGCTCCTTTGCGGTCGCTAGTCCGTTGGCTAGTAGGCCCTCACGAAGGCCAATCTTTTTCTGCTTGGGCTCCCTGGTTGCTCCAGGTGTGCCCTGACTTATCCTTGCTGGGTGAGTCTTCCAGACCTTGCTGGTCTGCAACATCGTCCTTCTTCTATTTCCACGAGACTTGCCGTTGCCAAGGCTTGTTGGGTCCAATCCGGTCGTCGACACCCCTGCAATCGACAAACATCGTGGGACAGCTCGAATCCAGCTCCTGGTTGTCATCGACGCCTCCTGGACCTCGTGGCTGAAGAGTCAAGACAACCGTCAACCTACCTGAAGCACTCGACATCGGTGGGCATCTGCTCATTGCCTTCCTGGTCACTGGCTAGTGACCCAGACTCTGTCCCCTCTGCTTTCAGGTTCTTCAGATCTTCGATCCACCTTTGGATCCACCCGAACACTTTCGACTTGGCCGCCAGCAGCACTTTGCAGCAGATCGCCATTGAAAGCGACGACGAAACCCGACCCCGAAAGACACCTATGCACCCGGCTCCCTGGGTGAGGTAACTCGAGTACTCCGGTGCTCCCGTGGGTATTGACACTAGAACAGCCTAGTTCTCAAAGGGTTTGCTCCAAGTCCTCCTCTAAGTGTCCCTTTTCTTTTAAATTCTAATCGCGACTGTCCCCATAGAAGTTAACGGTGGTTCGCGGCTGTGTTCATACACTGCACGCGTCCCCCGTGGGTCCCCTGTGTCACTGCCTTGGGTGGTTCCTTGTGGTCCAAGCACTTCTACAGGCTCTAGGCCTTGTGTCTAGCTCAGTCGTGGTTCTTATACCACTTTATTGGTATATGGTTTGGTACGCCCCTGGGGCTCAAACGTGTATTTGTGCTATTACTGTAGATAACTAACTTATAATTTATGTATTTCGAACTCTAGCCTCATAAAGAGACTAGAGGGGTGTGTTTAGTAATAAATACATATATTTTGAATATATACCTGGTGTGGTCCTCTTTCATTTGGTCACTCAAGAGATTATAGACTGGTAAAACAAGCAGCTTTACATTCCTTCAAGACTTAGCCTGAAGGCTGCTCTCCATAGCTACCACTAGGATAGCTTTCAATAAAGGTTGTCTTTAACCTATCTCCAATAAGGGGTTGTTTGGACTTGTGCAAGGTGCCCACTATAATTAGTGGACAGCATATGCCAGGCCAACTTCTCACATTGGTGAGCAGCGTGTGGGATTCCAGCTTGCTATTGTTTTACCAGATAATCTCAATTGAATTGATCAACTGAAAACCACTAAGGGTACCTAAGGTACATATAAATCAAGCTTAGTAATACAGTAAGTTCTACTGAACTTAGAGTTGTGTGTTAAGGGATAGCACACCCTTTCTACAACTCAAGAGAGTTTAGTAGGCCACACTAGAGTAGGTAGTGCATACACCACACCTCACTAGTAATGTTTTCAAAGCCAGGACCCAGTGAGTCCTTGCCAGAAGCCAGTGGGCTTCTTCCCTCCAAGTATGATAAACTCCCATTCTTGGAATTGAGAGCATTATGCAATACTAGGAAGTTGAAGGCAGGCAAAAGTGCTAGCACCCAACACCTCAGGGAGGTGTTACTAGCTGATGATCTCAGCAGGCCCCTAGGGTCTGAAGGGGTAGGCAAAGAGGGTGGGGCAGAAGATGAGGAAGGGGCCAGGGGTGAAGAAACCCAGGCCCCCCTCTGAAACTGGCCAGGAAGGTGAAAATTACCTTGTCCTGGAAAATCCAATTCCTCCTGTGGAGGAGGAGGAGGGAGAGGATCAGACTGACCTCCCCTTTGTCCCCCAGGAAGAGTTCTGAGTGTGCCCAGAAGGTATAGGTCTCCTTCTCAGGAGTCTAACCACTCTGACACCTCAATAGGGACCTCTGTCTCCTCTCATAGGAGGGAATCCTCTCATGAGAGGAGAAAGAGACTGATTCAATATGAGCAAACTCAGCTTGAACTCAGGAAACAGCAAATGGCTATAGACAGGGAGTCCCTAGATCTCTATAGAGAGAGACAAAAGTTGGGACTAGAGTCCCATGGTGGCAGCAGTTTCCCCAAAGATAGGGAAAGGTCTTATGACCATAGAAACCTGAGCAAGATTGTCCCTCCCTACCAGAGTGGGGATGACATCCACAAATGGATAACTGCTCTAGAGAGGGCCTGTAAAGTACAGAGGGTCCCTCAGGAGCAGTGGGCAGCAATCTTGTGGCTCTCCTTTGCAGACAAAGGTAGAGACAAGCTCCTCACTGTTAGAGAGGAGGATGCTGATAATTACAAAGTCTTGAAGAGTGCTCTAATTGATGGGTTTGGCCTAACCACTGAACAATACAGGTTAAAGTTCAGAGATACCCAAAAAGCACAGACTCAAGACTGGGTGGACTTTGTTGATTGTTCTGCCAAGGCTCTGGAAGGTTGGTTATTGGGCAGTAAGGTATGTGACTTCACAGGATTGTACAATCTGATAATGAGGGAGCAGATTCTTAATAACTGTCAAAATCAGCTGTTGCATCAGCACCTGGTAGACTCTGATCTGACCTCTCCCCAAGAATTGGGAAAGAAGGCAGACAAATGGGTCAGAACCAGGGTGAAGCAGAAGGTACAGAACCAAGGTGGTGACCCTAAGAAGCAAGATTCGAAAACCTCTGATAAGGGTGGGGAGAAGGGTAAAGATCAAAAGTCTTCACAAGGCCCCCAAAAATCTTCTTCAGGTGGGGATTCACAGTCTACCAAAGGGAAAGGCCAAAGAAAACCATGGTGCAAGGTCTGTAAGCAAAAGACCCACTGGACCAGTGATTGCACCAAGTCCAAAGACTCTACTCCAGCCCCCACCAATGCCCCTAAGGCACCTGCTCCCCCTAGTGCAGTTACAGTTGGTGGTGGGACTACACAAGCCAAGGGTTTAGTAGGGTTGACCCTGGGTAAAGAGATGAGCTCTGACCTAGTCAGAGAACTCACTCAGGCTGTCCTAGTCTGTGATGGAGGCATGGATATGACCTCCTCTGTGAGTCCCAGTAATCTGGGCAAGTACAGACAACAGCCTTTAATCAATGGAAGAGAGGCTTTGGCATTTAGGGACACAGGGGCAAGTGTCACCATGGTGACACAAGACCTTGTGAATCCTGGGCAGATAATACTTGGTGAAATGTACCAAGTGACCAATGCTAGCAACGTCAGAACAGACCATACTCTGGCAGTTGTTAACTTCTCCTGGGGAGGGGTTACTGGCCTTAAGAAGGTTGTGGTAAGTGCAGACCTACCCGTTGAATGCTTGCTTGGCAATGACTTAGAAACTTCAGCTTGGGCAGAAGTGGAGCTCAGGACCCATGCAGAAATGCTGGGGATCCCTGCAGATGTGTTTGCTGTGACCAGGTCACAAGCCAAAATGTCTAGCACTGAACAGGCCTTGGATTCTGGAATAATGGACCAAGTGCCCTCCAAGAAGAGGAGTAGTAGGGTAAAGGCAGTGCCTTCCCCTTGGCTCAGAAGGAAGATCAGTCCCTTGAGGGGGATGATCTCAGTCCTGAGGAAGGAACTGTCCCAGAGGAGCTTGAACCTGACCAGGTTGAGTTCTTGGGGACAGGGGGACCTTCCAGGGCAGATCTGAGCCAGGAGCAGCAGAGCTGCCCCTCTCTTGAACCCCTCAGACAGCAAGCTGCTGCTGAGGCTGCTGGGAAAGCTAGTGGTCCCCATACTGTGTATTGGGATGATGGACTCTTGTACTCAGAGTGTAGAGACCCCAAGCCTGGTGCTACCAGGAGGTTGGTTATACCTTTGAAGTTCAGGGGCTTCCTATTGACCCTAGCCCATGATATTCCCTTAGCAGGTCACCTGGGCCAGAACAAGACTTGAGACAGAATTGTCCCTCACTTTCACTGGCCCCACATGTCTGAAGACACCAAGGAGTTTTGTCGCTCCTGTGTAACCTGCCAGGCCAGTGGCAAGGCAGGTGGCACTACAAAGGCCCCCTGATACCACTACCTGTGGTGGGGGTTCCCTTTGAAAGGGTGGGGATTGACATTGTTGGTCCCATGGATCCCCAAACAGCATCTGGGCACAGGTTTATCCTGGTGGTAGTGGATCATGCCAACAGGTACCCAGAGGCTATTCCCCTTAGGACCACTACAGCACCTGTGGTGGCAAGGGCCCTCCTGGGAATTTTCTCAAGAGTGGGCTTCCCTAAGGAGGTTGTATCAGACAGGGGTACAAACTTTATGTCTGGATACTTAAAAGCAATGTGGAAGGAGTGTGGAGTGACTTACAAGTTCACCACACCCTATCACCCACAATGCAATCGTTTAGTTGAGAGATTCAACAAAACCTTGAAGGGCATGATTAAAGGGCTCCCAGAAAAGCTTAGGCGAAGATGGGACATACTCTTGCCCTGCCTTTTATTTGCGTACAGGGAGGTGCCTCAAAAGGGGTTGGCTACAGCCCTTTTGAACTTTTGTTTGGTCACCCTGTCAGGGGTCCATTGTGCTTGGTGAAGGAAGGATGGGAGTTACCTCTCAAGCCCCCAAAGCAAGACATAGTGGACTACGTACTTGGTCTCCGCTCCCGGATGGCTGAGTATATGAAAAAGGCAACTAAAAACCTTGAGGCTAGCCAGGAACTTCAAAAGGCCTGGCATGACCAAAAGGCTGTACTGACTGTTTACCAGCCAGGACAGAAGGTGTGGGTGGTGGAGCCAGTGTCCCCAGCAGCTCTCCAAGACAAATGGAGTGGACCCCACACCATTGTTGAACAGAAGGGTGAGGTTACCTACTTAGTAGACCTAGGAACACCCAGGAGTCCCCACAGGGTTCTCCATGTCAACAGGTTAAAACCATATGTGGGCAGGGCAGACATGGGCTTGCTCATGGCTACTGATGAGGGACAGGAGGAAGAGAGTGACCCACTCCCTGACCTGCTCTCACAGAACCCTGGTGATGGGTCAGTGGATGGTGTAGCCTTGGCAGGCAGCCTCACTACCCAGCAGCAGACTGATTGCAGACAGGTGCTCAATCAGTTCAGACACATATTCTCACTGACACCCAGTCAGACTACCTGGTGCACTCATGAAGTGGACACTGGGGACAGTCTGCCTATTAAAAATAAGATTTATAGGCAGCCTGACCATGTCAGGGACTGTATCAGGACAGAAGTCCAGAAGATGTTGGATTTGGGAGTTATTGAACCCTCAGATAGCCCTTGGGCTAGTCCAGTGGTCCTTGTGCCAAAACCTCACACCAATGGTGGGAAAAGAGAGATGAGGTTTTGTGTGGACTACAGGGGTCTCAATGCAGTCACTAGGACTGATGCCCATCCAATACCTAGGGCAGAGGAGCTAATAGACACTTTGGCCTCAGCCAAGAATCTAAGCACATTTGACCTGACAGCTGGCTACTGGCAGATCAGACTAGCTGATGATGCAAAGCCAAAGACAGCATTATCAACCCCTAGTGGGCATTATCAATTTGTGGTGATGCCCTTTGGTCTGAAGAATGCACCTGCCACTTTTCAGAGGTTGGTGAATACAGTCCTTACAGGTCTGAAGCTTATAGTGCAGCATATCTAGATGATATTGCTGTCTTTAGCTCCACCTGGGAGGATCACCTGGTCCACCTCAGAAATGTTTTACAGGCCCTGCAGAAAGCAGGCCTGACTATCAAGGCCACCAAGTGCCAGATAGGGCAGAGTCAGGTTGTGTACCTGGGCTACCTTGTGGGTGGAGGCCAGGTTCAACCACTGCAGAGCAAGATCCAGACCATCATGGACTGGACTGCTCCAACTACCCAGACTCAGGTGAGAGCCTTCTTAGGCCTGACTGGGTACTATAGGAGATTTGTCAAGGGGTATGGATCAATAGTGACACCCCTGAATGACTTAACTTCCAAGAACATGCCCAAAAAGGTTCAGTGTCAGTTAGCTGTCAAAAGGCATTTGATGACCTAAAGCAGGCCATGTGCACTGCTCCCATTCTACAGAGTCCTGATTTCTCCAAGAAGTTCATTGTTCAAACTGATGCATCTGAATTGGGGGTAGGGGCTGTACTGTCACAATTGAATGATGAAGGTCAGGATCAGCCAGTAGCTTTCATTAGCAGAAGGCTGACCCCTAGAGAGAAACGTTGGTCAGCCATTGAGAGGGAGGCCTTTGCTGTGGTCTGGGCTCTGAAGAAGTTGAGGCCATACTTGTTTGGTACTCACTTCCTTGTTCAAACAGACCATAAGCCCCTCTTATGGCTAAAACAAATGAAGGGTGAAAACCCCAAACTGCTTAGGTGGTCCATTTCCCTACAGGGGATGGACTTCACAGTGGAACATAGACCTGGGAGTAACCATGCCAATGCAGATGGACTCTCTAGGTACTTCCACTTAGAACATGAAGACTTAACTAGGCAAGGTTAGTTTAATGTCCCTACGTTTGGGGGTTGTGTAGGAGAGTAGGATCTGCCTCACATGGGTACCCCCACTTTTTGCTGATGCTTCACTGTTTTTCGACCTTAGTCTGGCTGGGGCCCTGCTAATCAGAACCCCAGCCTAGCTGCTTCCTCTTTAAAATGGTTTCCATGTGCCTTAGGCACATCTCTGATTGGAATCTGGAGTGCCCTTATAAGTCCCTAGTATATGGTATACTATGTACCCAGGGCATAGGTACCTCAGAGGCCTACCAGGGGCTGCAGCATGTATTGTGCCACCCCTGGAAGGCCATCCAAACTGACACCACAGGTCTGCTACTGCAGCCTGGGTAAGGTGGTGCATGCACCCTTTACTGTGATATAGGCTACCTATATCACTATATACATACACACATATAAACCTATAAGTCACTCCTATGGCAGGCCTTATCAATCCTGAAGGCAGAGTGCGTGGTTCCTATGTGAGAGGGTGCCCCTGCATGAGCAGGGCCCCTCTGCAGCGTTCGGAGACCCTTCTCTGATGCTGTTTGTAGTGCAGCCTGACCATATACTCTTAAGCGCATTATAACCTCGCGTTAAATGCTAACTTTGGGATGGCTGCACGGAAACATGTCGTGTTTGGTGTCAAACATCTTGGAATACTACCCCCCCGCCAGTTCTGGCGGCGGGGGTAGCATTCCACCCTTCTAGAGGGAAAGACATGTACACACCGGTATGCCCGGTACTGACTTTCCAGAGCCCTGGCATCACAAAATGGATGCCGCTGCCACAGACACGAGTCTGGCCTCCTGCTGCTGACCGAAACTCCGGCAGGGGAGGCCTGGACAATAGGTTTCCTGTCCCAGGGAGGTTTGACCACCTCCCCAGACAGGATAGTGTGTATTGGGGCTGGGCGGGAGCACTCTCTGGTGCTTTGAAGTCCTGCACTGGGGGCACATTTGGTGTCTCTGTGCATACCCCAGTTCAAACCGGCTCAGGGGCTTCCAGCCCCTGCTCTGGCGCAAAACTGGACAAAGGGAAAGGGGTGTAACCACCTCTCTGCCCTGGCCCTCCCATAGGTGGGGCCACAGAGTATGTCCAACCCCCTACCTTAGTATAAGTAGGGGAACCCAGTCCTTAGGACTTTAGATTTACCTGGATGAAACTCTGACACAGAATCCTGGACCTTCGACGCTCTACTTTAAGATTAGAGGACTGAAGAATCTCCCTTGGGGTCAAGGAATGACTCCCCTGCTTGGCAGGCACCAAAGAAGCAATTGTCTGGTCTGCATCGCTGAAGCTCCCGTTGGACGCCGAAGTCTTTGCATCACCAGAGGTGGATTTCCAGACTTCCCCGAGGCTGCCCTGAGTCCCTAGCAAAGCTGAGGCCCGTAGCTGTCGTGGGTAATGTGGAACCGTGACCCCTGGACACCGAACGCATTTGCAAATGCATCCTTTTCTGGGTCTTCCACGAAGTCATGCTTTGGGCTCCGAGTAGCCCCAGCCTCCAGCACCAACTGCACCGAAGATCACTGGCCTCCACTCCACGAGTGTCCTGTGAGCCAGCTCCACGTGCACCGTCTCGAGGCTCCTTCACGGATGCTAGTCCGTTGGCTAGTAGGCCCTCACGAAGGCCAATCTTTTTCTGCTTAGGCTCCCTGGTTGCTCCAGGTGTGCCCTGACTTATCCTCTCTGGGTGAGTCTCCCAGACCTTGCTGGTCTGCAACATCATCCTTCTTCTATTTCCACGAGACTTGCCGTTGCCAAGGCTTGTTGGGTCCAATCCGGTCGCCGACACCCCTGCAATAGACAGACGTTGTGGGATAGCTCGAATCCAGCTCCTGGTTGTCGTTGACGCCTCCTGGACCTCGTGGCTGAAGAGTCAAGACGACCGTCAACCTACCTGAAGCACTCGACATCGGTGGGCATCTGCTCATCGCCTTCCTGGTCACTGGCTAGTGACCCAGACTCTGTCCCCTCTGCTTTCAGGTTCTTCAGATCTTCGATCCACCTTTGGATCCACCCGAACACTTTCGACTTGGCCGCCAGCAGCACTTTGCAGCAGATCGCCATTGAAAGCGACGACGAAACCCGACCCCGAAAGACACCTATGCACCCGGCTCCCCTGGGTGAGGTAACTCGAGTACTCCGGTGCTCCCGTGGGTATTGACACTAGAACAGCCTAGTTCTCAAAGGGTTTGCTCCAAGTCCTCCTCTAAGTGTCCCTTTTCTTTTAAATTCTAATCGCGACTTTCCCCATAGAAGTTAACGGTGGTTCGCGGCTGTGTTCATACACTGCACGCGTCCCCCGTGGGTCCCCTGTGTCACTGCCTTGGGTGGTTCCTTGTGGTCCAAGCACTTCTACAGGCTCTAGGCCTTGTGTCTAGCTCAGTCGTGGTTCTTATACCACTTTATTGGTATATGGTTTGGTACGCCCCTGGGGCTCAAACGTGTATTTGTGCTATTACTGTAGATAACTAACTTATAATTTATGTACTTGAACTCTAGCCTCATAAAGAGACTAGAGGGGTGTGTTTAGTAATAAATACATATATTTTGAATATATACCTGGTGTGGTCCTCTTTCATTTGGTCACTCAAGAGATTATAGACTGGTAAAACAAGCTGCTTTACATTCCTTCAAGATTTAGCCTGAAGGCTGCTCTCCATAGCTACCACTAGGATAGCTTTCAATAAAGGTTGTCTTTAACCTATCTCCAATAAGGGGTTGTTTGGACTGGTGCAAGGTGCCCACTATAATTAGTGGACAGCATATGCCAGGCCAACTTCTCACACTTGTGAGTACCGAGATACCCGTGTTACCTATCCCAGAGGAGCCGGGTGCATAGGGGTCAAGTGGTGTCGGAAACCCTAGTCGTTTTCAATGGCGTGATGCGAAGAAGTGCTGCTGCCGGGAAGATGAATAGTGTCCGGTGGAATCCAAGCCTGGATCCGAGGTGAGAAGAACCTGAAAGCAGAGGGGACAGAGTCTGGGTCACTTCAGGGTGGCCAAGGGCTCGGTAGGCGAATGCCCACCGATGTCGGGTGCTTCAGGTGAGAAGATAGGATGCTTGACTCTACAGCCACGGGGACCAGGAGACGTCGACGATGACCAAAGTCTGGAGGTGAGCTGTCTCACAAAGGATGTCGAGTGCTGGGGGGGTCAGTGTCCAGTTCAAACACCAACAAACCTTGGCAACGGCAACCCACGCGGGCAGAGGAAACAAGTTTCGGTGAGGACCAGCAAAGTCCAGGAGACTCTCCAAGCTATGGGGAGTCAGGGCACGTCTAGAGGAACCAGGGAAGCCTAAGGAAATTCAAAGTTACCTTCACAGGGACCCACAGGCCAACAGACCAGGGATCGCGAAGGGACCTCGAACTGAATCACGAAATACCAGCCCACAGAACACTCGTGGAGTGTAGGCCGGATATCTTCGGTGGAAATACTGCTCGGGGTCAAGACTATAGATAGTCCAAAGCACAGCCTCAGGGATCGCCAAAAAGCATATGCTGCTACAAAAGTACACATCGTGCACAGGGGTTCGGGTTGCTCGGTCCCCACGAGGGATACTGGTCTCAGATTGCTGAGAGAGCAGATCGACCTCAGAGACACTCAGGAACCCACCTCCTGTGTTGCAGAAATCTTCGGAGTCCTCAGGAGCTTGGGATATTGCAAACCAGTCAGATGCGTTAAGGTGCCTGCTGCTGCAGGGGAGTAACTCCTTTACTCCAAGGGAGATTCTTCTGTCGTCCAACGAAGTGTAGACCATCGCAGTACGTGGTTTCTGCTTGCAGAGTTTAGTACAGGTAAAATCTAAAGTCCTGTAGTCAGGGTTCCTACTTTATACCCAAGGAAGGGGTTGGACAAACTCTGGGGACCCACCTATGGGAGGGTCAGGACAGAGGGGTGGCTACACCCATGTCCTTTGTCCAGTTTCGCGCTGGAGCAGGAGCAAATGGCTCCTGCAACCGGTTTGAGCTGGACTATGCACAGGGACACCAAATGTTCCCCCAGTGCAGACTTTCAGGCACTCTCAGAGTGCACCCACCCAGCCCCAATACACTAAAGCCTGTCTGGGAGGTGGTCACACCTCCCTGTGACAGGAAACCTATTGTCCGACCTTCCTCTGCTGGAGCTTGGCTCAGCAGCAGGAGGGCAGACTCGTGTCTGTGGCTGGCAGCATCCATTTTGTGATGCTCAGGTCGAGAAAGCTGATACTGGGTGTACCGGTGTTTCACATAAGTCCCTCTAGAAGGGTGGAATCATACCTCCCCGGCCAGTTACTGGCGGGAAGGTATGATTCCAAGGTGTTTGACACCAAACACAACATGTTTCTTAGCAGCCGTTTTAAAGTTAGCATTTACCGCGAGGTTATAATGCACTTAAATATATATGGTTGGCTGCATCACAGACAACCCCCGAAAATAGGTTCCGAAGGCTGCAGAGGGGCTCTGCTCATGCAGGGGCACCCTCTCACATATAACCCAGCACCCTGCCTTCAGGATTGATAAGGCCTGCCATAGGGGTGACTGATAGGTTTATATGTGCAGTGATTTAGAATAGATATAGGTAACCTATATCTAAGTAAGGGGTGCATGCACCACCTTACACAGGCTGCAGTAGCAGACCTGTGGTGTCATTTTGCAAGGCCTCTCAGGGGTGGCACAATACATGCTTCAGCACCTGGGAGGCCTCTGGGATACCTATGCCCTGGGTACATGGTGTACCATATACTAGGGACTGATAAGGGTACCCCAGTATCCAATTTGGAGTGTACCTAAAGTACATGCAATCAATTTAGAGGAGAAAGCATATGGACTGGGGTCCTGATTAGCAGGATCCCAGTCAGTCTAAGTGGACAACAGTGATACATCAGCAAAAAGTGGGGTAACCATAAGAAGCAGATCCTACTCTCCTACACAACCCCCCCCCAAACGCAGGGACATTAAACTAACCTTGACCAGTTGAGTCTTCATGTTCTAAGTGGAAATATCTTGAGAGTCCATCTGCATTGGCATGGTTACTCCCAGGTCTATGTTCCACTGTATAGTCCATCCCCTGTAGGGAAATGGACCACCTCAAAAGTTTGGGGTTTTCACCCTTCATCTGTTTTAGCCATAAAAGGGGCTTATGGTCTGTCTGAACAATTAAGTGAGTGCCAAACAAGTATGGCCTCAGCTTCTTCAAGGCCCAAACCACAGCAAAGGCTTCCCTCTCAATAGCTGACCAACGTTTCTCTCTGGGGGTCATCCTTCTGCTAATAAAAGCTACTGGCTGATCCTGACCCTCTTCATTCAGTTGTGATAACATAGCCCCTACCCCCAAATCATATGCATCAGTTTGAACAATGAATTGTTTGGAATAGTCAGGACTTTGCAGAATGGGAGCAGTGCACATGGCCTGCTTCAAGTCATCAAATGCCTTTTAACAGCTAACTGTCCACTGAACTTTCTTAGGCATTCTTTTGGAAGTTAAGTCATTCAAAGGGGTCATTATAGATCCATATCCTTTGACAAACCTCCTGTAATACCCAGTCAGGCCCAAGAAAGCTCTGACCTGAGTTTGGGTAGTTGGAGCAACCCAGTCCATGATGGGCTGGATTTTACTCTGCAATGGTTGAACCTGACCTCCACCCACAAGGTGGCCTAGGTATACAACCTTACTCTCCCCTATCTGGCACTTGGTGGCCTTGATAGTGAGGCCTGCTTTCTGCAGGGCCTCCAAAACATTTTTCAGGTGGACAAGGTGATCCTCCCAGGTGGAGCTAAAGACAGCAATATCATCTAGATAGGCTGCACTATAGACTTCCAGGCCTGTAAGGACTTTGTTCACCAACCTTTGAAAAGTGGCAGATGCATTATTCAAGCCAAAGGGCATCACCACAAATTGGTAGTGCCCACTAGGGGTTGAGAATGCTGTTTTTGGCTTTGCCTCCTCAGCTAATCTGATTTGCCAGTAGCCAGCTGTCAGGTCAAATGTACTCAGAAACGTGGCTGAGGCCAAAATATCTATAAGTTCATCTGCCCTGGGTATTGGATGGGCATCAGTCCTAGTGACTGCATTGAGACCCCTGTAGTCAACACAGAACCTCATCTCTCTCTTACCACCTGGGTGTGAGGTTTTGGAACCAAGACTACAGGACTAGCCCAAGAGCTATCTGAGGGCTCAATCACTCCCAGTTCCAACATTTTCTGGACTTCAGTCCTGATGCAGTCCCTGACATGGTCAGGTTGCCTGTAAATCTTATTTTTAACAGGCAGACTGTCACCTGTGACCACTTCATTAGTGCACCAGGTAGTCTGACTTGGAGTCAGTGAAAACATATGCCTGTACTGATTGAGGACTTTCCTACAATCAGTTTGCTGCTGGTCAGTGAGGCTGCCTGCCAAGGCTACACCATCAACTGAACCATCATCAGGGTTCTGTGAGAGCAGGTAAGGGAGTGGATCACTCTCTTCCTCCTGTCCCTCATCAGTAGCCATGAGCAAGCCCATGTCTGCCCTGTCAACATATGGTTTGAGCCTGTTCACATGGAGCACCCTATGGGGGCTCCTGGGAGTTCCAAGGTCCACCAGGTAGGTAACCTCTCCCTTCTACTCAATGATTGTATGAGGGCCACTCCACTTGTCTTGGAGGGCTGCTGGGGCCACAGGCTCCAACACCCATATTTTCTGTCCTGGCTGATAAACAGTCAACACAGCCTTTTGGTCTTGCCAGGCCTTTTGCAATTCCTGGCTAGCCTCAAGGTTTTTGGATGCCTTCTTCATGTACTCAGCCATCCTGGAGCGGAGACCAAGTACATAGTCCACAATATCCTGTTTAGGGGGTTTGAGAGGTAACTCCCATCCCTCCTTCACTAGACATAAAGGACCCCTAACTGGATGTCCAAACAGAAGTTCAAAAGGGCTGTAACCAACCCCCTTCTGAGGAACCTCTCTGTAGGCAAAGAGAAGGCAGGGCAAAAGGATGTCCCATCTACACCTGAGCTTTTCAGGGAGACCTTTAATCATGCCCTTGAGGGTTTTGTTGAATCTCTCAACTAACCCATTGCATTGTGGGTGATGAGGGGTGGTAAATTTGTAATTTACTCCACACTCCTTCCACATAGCAGTCAAGTAACCAGACATAAAGTTTGCATCTGTGTCTGATACTACCTCCTTAGGAAAACCCACCCTGGAAAATATTCCCAGGAGGGCTCTAGCCACAACAGGAGCTGTCGTAGTCCTAAGTGGAATTGATTCTGGATACCTAGTAGCATGGTCCACCACCACTAGTATGAATCTGTGCCCAGATGCAGTTTGAGGATCCATGGGACCAACAATGTCAATCCCCACCCTCTCAAAGGGAACCCCCACCACAGGTAGTGGTATCAGGGGGTCCTTTGTAGTGCCATCTGCCTTACCACTGGCTTGGCAAGTGACACAGGAGCGACAAAACTCCTTTGTGTCCTCTGACATATGAGGCCAATGAAAGTGAGAAACAAGTCTGTCCCAGGTCTTGTTTTGGCCTAAGTATCCTGCTAATGGGATATCATGTGCCAGTGTCAATAGGAAGCCCCTAAACTTCAGAGGTATAACCAACCTCCTGGTGGCACCAGGTTTGGGGTCTCTACCCTCTGAGTATAAGAGTCCATCATCCCAGTAGATCCTATGGGACCCACTGGCACTTCCCAGCAGCCTCAGCAGCAGCTTGCTGTCTGAGGGGTTCAAGAGAGGGGCAGCTCAGTTGCTCCTGGCTCAGATCTGCCATGGAAGGGCCCCCTGTCCCCAAGAACTCAACCTGATCAGGTTCCAGTTCCTCTGAGACAGTTCCTTCTTCAGGACTAAGATCATCTCCCTCAAGAGACTGATCTGTATTCTGAGGCAGGGGAAAGACACTGCCTTACCCCTACTGCTCCTTCTCTTGGAAGGAACCCGGTCCATTATTCCAGGATCCAGGGCCTGTTCAGTGGAAGACATTTTTGCCTGTGACCTAGTCATGGCAAACACATCTGCAGGGATGCCCAGCATTTCTGCATGTGTCCTGAGTTCCACTTCAGCCCAGGCTGAAGTTTCCAAATCATTGCCCAATAAGCATTCAACAGGGAGGTCTGCACTTACCACAACCTTCTTAGGGCCAGTTACCCCTCCCCAGGTGAAATTCACAACTGCCAAGGAATGGTCTGTCCTGACATTGCTTGCATTGGTCACTTGGTGTGAGAAGTTGGCCTGGCATATGCTGTCCACTAATTATAGTGGGCACCTTGCACCAGTCCAAACAACCCCTTATTGGAGATAGGTTAAAGACAACCTTATTGAAAGCTATCCTAGTGGTAGCTATGGAGAGCAGCCTTCAGGCTAAGTCTTGAAGGAATGTAAAGCAGCTTGTTTTACCAGTCTATAATCTCTTGAGTGATCAAATGAAAGAGCACCACACCAGGTATATATTCAAAATATATGTATTTATTGCTAAACACACCCCTCTAGTCTCTTTATGAGGCTAGAGTTCGAAGTACATAAGTTAGAAGTTATTTAAACACAGTAATAGCACAAATACACGTTTGGGCCCTAGGGGCGTACCAAACCATATACCAATAAAGTGGTATAAGAACCACGACTGAACTAGACACTAGGCCTAGAGCCTCTAGAAGTGCTTGGACCACAAGGAACCACCCAAGGTAGTGACACAGGGGACCCACGGGAGACGCGTGCAGTGTAAATACACAACCGCGATACGCCGTTGACTTCTATGGAGAAAGTCGTGATCGGGAAATTAGAGAAAAGGGACACTTAAAAGAGGACTTGGACCAAACCCTTTGAGATCTAGGACTTTGAAGAGTCTCTACCCACGGGAGCACCGGAGTACTCGTGTTACCTCACCCAGGGAAGCCGGGTGCATAGGTGCCTTTCGGGGTCGGGTTTCGTCGTCGATTTGAATGGCGATCTGCTGCAAAGTGCTGCTGGCGACCAAGTGAAAAGTGTCCGGGTGGATCCAAGAGTGGATCGGAGTTCTGAAGAACCTGAAAGCAGAGGGGACAGAGTCTGGGTCACTAGCCAGTGACCAGGAAGGCGATGGACAGATGCCCACCGATGTCGAGTGCTTCAGGTGCGTTGACAGTCGTCTTGACTCTTCAGCCACGAGGTCCAGGAGGCGTTGTCGGTGACCAGGAGCAGGATTCGGGCTGGTACACGATGTCTGTCTGAGTGCTGAGGTGTCGGCGACCGGATTGGACCCAACAAGCCTTGGCAACGGCAAGTCTCGATGCAGAGGAAGATCGTCGATGGTGCAGACCAGCAAGGTCTGGGGAACTCACCCAGCGAGGGTAAGTGATGGCAGGCCTGGAGCAACCAGGATGCCAAGGTAGAAAAGATTGGCCTTCGTTAAGGGCTACTAGCCAATGGGCTAGCGACCGCGAAGGAGCCTCGTGACGCCGCACGTGGATCTGGCTCACAGGACACTCGTGGAGTGGGGGCCAGTGATCTTCGGTGCAGTTGGTGCTGGAGGCTAGGGCTACTCGGAGCCCAAAGCACGACTTCTTGGGAGACCCAGAAGAGGATGCACTTGCAAATGTGCTCGGTGTCCAGGGGTCACGGTCTCAAGTCACCCACGATAGCCACGGGCCTCAGCTTTGCTGGGGACTCAGGGTAGCCTCGGGGAAGTCTGAGAATCCACCTCTGGTGATGCGATGACTTCGGCGTCCGACGGGAGCTTCAGAAATGCGAACCGGACAGATGCTTCTTTGGTGCCTGCCAAGCAGGGGAGTCACTCCTTGACCCCAAGGGAGATTCTTCTGTCCTCTAATCGTGAGTAGAGCGTCGAAGGTCCAGGATTCAGTTTCAGAGTTTCATCCAGGGATAATCTAAAGTCCTAAGGACTGGGTTCCTATACTTATACTAAGGATAGGGGTTGGACTACTCTGTGGCCCCACCTATGGGTGGGTCAGGGCAGAGGGGTGGCTACACCCCTTTCCCTTTGTCCAGTTTGCGCCAAAGCAGGGGCTGCAAGCCCCTGATCCGGTTTGAACTGGGGTATGCACAGGGACACCAAATGTGCCCCCAGTGCAGGACTTCAAAGCACCCGAAAGTGCTCCCGCCCAGCTCCAATACACATTATCCTGTCTGGGGAGGTGGTCACACCTCCCTGGGACAGGAAACCTATTGTCCAGGCCTCCCCTGCCGGAGTTTCGTCCAGCAGCAGGAGGCCAGACTCGTGTCTGTGGCAGCAGCATCCATTTTGTGATGCCAGGGCTTTAGAAAGAAGTTACCGGCCAGGCCAGGGTTAACATGTCTCTCCCTCTAGAAGGGTGGAATGCTACCCCCGCCGCCAGAATTGGCGGGGGGGTAGTATTCCAAGATGTTTGACACCAAACACGACATGTTTAGGTGCAGCCATTCCAAAGTTAGCATTTAACGCAAGGTTATAATGCGCTTAAGAGTATATGGTCAGGCTGCACTACAAACAGCATCAGAGAAGGGTCTCCGAACGCTGCAGAGGGGCCCTGCTCATGCAGGGGCACCCTCTCACATAGGAACCATGCACTCTGCCTTTAGGATTGATAAGGCCTGCCTTAGGAGTGACTTATAGGTTTATATGTGTGTATGTATTTAGTGATATAGGTAACCTATATCACAGTAAGGGGTGCATGCACCACCTTACCCAGGCTGCAGTAGCAGACCTGTGGTGTCAGTTTGGATGGCCTTCCAGGGGTGGCATAATACATGCTGCAGCCCCTGGCAGGCCTCTGAGGTACCTATGCCCTTGGTACATAGTATACCATATACTAGGGACTTATAAGGGCACTCCAGATTCCAATCAGTGATGTGCCTAAGGCACATGGAAACCATTTTAGAGAGGAAGCAGCTAGGCTGGGGTTCTGATTAGCAGGGCCCCAGCCAGACTAATGTCGAAAAACAGTGAAGCATCAGCAAAAGAGGGGGTACCCATGTGAAGCAGATCCTACTCTCCTACACAACCCCCCCAAACGTAGGGACATTAAACTAACCTTGCCCAGTTAAGTCTTCATGTTCTAAGTGGAAGTACCTAGAGAGTCCATCTGCATTGGCATGGTTACTCCCAGGTCTATGTTCCACTGTAAAGTCCATCCCCTGTAGGGAAATGGACCACCTAAGCAGTTTGGGGTTTTCACCCTTCATTTGTTTTAGCCATAAGAGGGGCTTATGGTCTGTCTGAACCAGGAAGTGTGTACCAAACAAGTATGGCCTCAACTTCTTCAGAGCCCAGACCACAGCAAAGGCCTCCTCTCTATGGCTGACCAACGTTTCTCTCTAGGGGTCAGCCTTCTGCTAATGAAAGCTACTGGCTGATCCTGACCTTCTTCATTCAATTGTGACAGTACAGCCCCTACCCCCAATTCAGATGCATCAGTTTGAACAATGAACTTCTTGGAGTAATCAGGACTCTGTAGAATGGGAGCAGTGCACATGGCCTGCTTCAGGTCATCAAATGCCTTTTGACAGCTAACTGTCCACTGAACCTTTTTGGGCATTTTCTTAGAAGTTAAGTCATTCAGGGGTGTCACTATTGATCCATACCCCTTGACAAATCTCCTATAGTACCCAGTCAGGCCTAAGAAGGCTCTCACCTGAGTCTGGGTAGTGGGAGCAGTCCAGTCCATGATAGTCTGGATCTTGCTCTGCAAAGGTTGAACCTGGCCTCCACCCACAAGGTGGCCCAGGTACACAACCTGACTCTGCCCTATCTGGCACTTAGTGGCCTTGATAGTCAGGCCTGCCTTTTGCAGGGCCTGTAAAACATTCCTGAGGTGGACCAGGTGATCCTCCCAGGTGGAGCTAAAGACAGCAATATCATCTAGATATGCTGCACTATAGGCTTCCAGACCTGTGAGAACTGTATTCACCAGCCTCTGGAAAGTGGCAGGTGCATTCTTCAGACCAAAGGGCATTACCACAAATTGATAATGCCCACTAGGGGTTGAGAATGCTGTTTTGGGCTTTGCAGTATCAGCTAGTCTGATCTGCCAGTAGCCAGCTGTCAAGTCAAATGTGCTGAGATATTTGGCTGAGGCCAAAGTATCTATGAGCTCATCTGCCCTTGGTATTGGATGGGCATCAGTCCTAGTGACTGCATTGAGACCCCTGTAGTCCACACAAAACCTCATCTCTCTTTTTCCACCACTGGTGTGAGGTTTTGGTACAAGGACCACTGGACTAGCCCAAGGGCTATCTGAGGGTTCAATAACTCCCAATTCCAACATTTTCTGGACTTCAGTCCTGATACAGTCCCTGACATGGTCAGGTTGCCTATAAATCTTATTTTTAATAGGCAGACTGTCCCCAGTGTCCACTTCATGAGTGCACCAGGTGGTCTGACTGGGTGTCAGTGAAAACATATGTCTAAACTGATTGAGAACTTGCCTACAATCAGTTTGTTGCTGGGTAGTGAGGCTGCCTGGCAAGGCTACACCATCTACTGACCCATCGTCAGGGTTCTGTGAGAGCAGGTCAGGGAGTGGGTCACTCTCTTCCTCCTGCCCTTCATCAGTAGCCATGGGTAAGCCCATGTCTGCCCTGTCCACATATGGTTTTAACCTGTTGACATGGAGAACCCTGTGGGGACTCCTGGGTGTTCCTAGGTCTACTAAGTAGGTAACCTCACCCTTCTGCTCAACAATAGTGTGGGGTCCACTCCATTTGTCTTGGAGAGCTGCTGGGGCCACTGGCTCCAACACCCACACCTTCTGTCCTGGCTGGTAAACAGTCAGAACAGCCTTTGGTCATGCCAGGCCTTTTGAAGTTCCTGGCTAGCCTCAAGGTTTTTGGTTGCCTTTTTCATATACTCAGCCATCCTGGAGCGGAGACCAAGTACATAGTCCACTATATCTTGCTTTGGGGGCTTGAGAGGTAACTCCCATCCTTCCTTCACCAAGCACAGTGGACCCCTCACAGGGTGGCCAAACAGAAGTTCAAAAGGGCTGTAACCAACCCCCTTCTGAGGCACCTCCCTATATGCGAATAAAAGGCAGGGCAAGAGTATGTCCCATCTACGCCTAAGCTTTTCTGGGAGCCCTTTAATCATGCCCTTCAAGGTTTTGTTGAATCTCTCAACTAAACCATTGCATTGTGGGTGATAGGGTGTGGTGAACTTATAAGTCACTCCACACTCCTTCCACATTGCTTTTAAGTACCCAGACATGAAGTTAGCACCCCTGTCTGATACTACCTCCTTAGGAAAGCCCACTCTTGAGAAAATTCCCAGGAGGGCCCTTGCCACCACAGGTGCTGTAGTGGTCCTGAGGGGAATAGCTTCTGGGTACCTGGTGGCATGATCCACTACCACCAGGATAAACCTGTGCCCAGAGGCTGTTTGGGGATCCATGGGACCAACAATGTCAATCCCTACCCTTTCAAAGGGCACCCCCACCACAGGTAGTGGTATCAGGGGGCCTTTGTAGTGCCACCTGCCTTGCCACTGGCTTGGCAGGTTACACAGGAGCGACAAAACTCCTTGCTGTCTTCAGACATGTGGGGCCAGTGAAAGTGAGGGACAATTCTGTCCCAAGTCTTGTTCTGGCCCAGGTGACCTGCTAAGGGAATATCATGGGCTAGGGTCAATAGGAAGCCCCTGAACTTCAGAGGTATAACCAACCTCCTGGTAGCACCAGGCTTGGGGTCTCTACTCTCTGAGTACAGGAGTCCATCATCCCAATACACTGTATGGGGACCACTAGCTTTCCCAGCAGCCTCAGCAGCAGCTTGCTGTCTGAGGGGTTCAAGGGAGGGGCAGCTCTGCTGCTCCTGGCTCAGATCTGCCCTAGAAGGTCCCCCTGTCCCCAAGAACTCAACCTGGTCAGGTTCAAGTTCCTCTGGGACAGTTCCTTCTTCAGGGCTGAGATCATCCCCTCAAGGGACTGATCTTCCTCCTGAGCCAAGGGGGAAGGCACTGCCTTAACCCTACTACTCCTCCTCTTGGAAGGCACTTGGTCCATTCTTCCAGAATCCAAGGCCTGTTCAGTGCTAGACATTTTGGCTTGTGACCTGGTCACAGCAAACACATCTGCAGGGATCCCCAGCATTTCTGCATGGGTCCTGAGCTCCACTTCTGCCCAAGCAGAAGTCTCTAAGTCATTGCCAAGCAAGCATTCGACTGGTAGGTTTGCACTTACCACAACCTTCTTAAGGCCAGTTACCCCTCCCCAGGAGAAGTTAACAACTGCCAGAGTATGGTCTGTTCTGACATTGCTAGCATTGGTCACTTGGTACATTTCACCAAGTATAACTTGCCCAGGATTCACAAGGTCTTGTGTCACCATTGTGACACTTGCCCCTGTGTCCCTAAATGCCAAAGCCTCACGTCCATTGATTAAAGGCTGTTGTCTGTACTTGCCCAGATTACTGGGACTCACAGTGGAGGTCACATCCATGCCTCCATCACAGACTAACACAGCCTGAGTCAGTTCTCTGACTAGGTCAGAGCCCAACTCAGTACCCAGGGTGAACCCTACTAAACCCTTGGCTGGAGCACTCCCACCAACTGTACTAGGGGGAACAGGTGCCTTAGGGGCATTGGTGGGTGCTGGACTGGAGTCTTTGGACTTGGTGCAATCACTGGTCCAGTGGGTCTTTTGCTTACAGACCTTGCACCATGGTTTTCTTTGGCCTTTCCCTTTGGTAGACTGTGAATCCCCACCAGAAGAAGATTTTTGGGGGCCTGATGAAGACTTTTGATCTTTACCCTTCTCCCCACCCTTTTCAGAGTTCTTAGCATCTTGCTTCTTGGTTTCCCCACCTTGGTTCTGTACCTTCTGCTTCACCCTGGTTCTGACCCATTTGTCTGCCTTCTTTCCCAATTCTTGGGGAGAGGTCAGATCAGAGTCTACCAGGTATTGATGCAACAGCTGATTTTGACAGTTATTAAGAATCTGCTCCCTCATTATCAGATTGTACAATCCTGAGAAGTCACACACCTTACTGCCCATCAACCAGCCTTCCAGAGCCTTGGCAGAACAATCCACATAGTCTACCCAGTCTTGAGTCTGTGCTTTTTGGGTATCTCTGAACTTCAACCTGTACTGTTCAGTGGTTAGGCCAAACCCATCAATAAGAGCACTCTTCAAGACCTTGTAATTATCAGCATCCTCCTCTCTAACAGTGAGGAGCTTATCTCTACCTTTGTCAGCAAAGGAGAGCCACAAGATTGCTGCCCACTGCTCCTGAGGGACCTTCTGTACCTTACAGGCCCTCTCTAGAGCAGTTATCCACTTGTGGATGTCATCCCCATTCTGATAGGGAGGGACAATCTTGCTCAGGTTCCTATGGTCATAGGACCTTTCCCTATCTCTAGGGACATGGCTGCCACCATGGGACTCTAGTCCCAACTTTCTTCTCTCTCTAAAGAGATCTAGGGACTCCCTGTCTATGGCTAGTTGCTTCTTTTTGATTTCAAGCTGAGCTTCCTCATATTGAACCAGCCTCTTTCTTCTCTCATGAGAGGATTCCCTCCTATGAGATGAGACAGAGCTCCCTATTGAGGTGCCAGAGTGGTTAGACTCCTGAGAAGAAGACCTAGACCTTCTGGGCACACTCACAATCCTTCCTGGGGGACAAAGAGGGCATCATTCTGATCATCCTCTTCATCTTCCTCAGGAGGGGTTGGATTATCCAGGTCAGGGCCATTGTCGCCCTCCTGGCCAGTTTCAGAGGGGGGCTGGGGGTATTGGTACCCCTGGTCCCATCCTCATCTTCTGCCCCACCCTCAGCTCCTACCCCTTCAGTCCCCAAGGGCTTACTAAGGTCATAAGCCACCAACAACTCCTTGAGGTGTTGGGTGGTGGGGCTTTGGCCTGTCCTTATTTTTCTCAAGTTGCATAAAGCTCTCAATTCCAAGAATGGGAGTGTATCATACTTGGAGGGTGGAAGCTCAATGGCTTCCTGCAAGGATTCTTTAGATCCTACCCTTAAAGACATTACTAGTGTGGTGTGGTGTATGCACTACCTACTCTAGTGTGGCCTACTAAACTCTCTTGAGTTGTAGAAAGGGTTGTGCTATCCCTTAACACACAACTCTAAGTTCAGTAGAACTTACTGTATTCTAAGCTTAAATTATATGTACCTTAGGTACCTTTAGTGGTTTTCAGTTGATCAATTCAATTGAGATTATCTGGTAAAACAATAGCAAGCTGGAATCCCACACGCTGCACACCAATGTGAGAAGTTGGCCTGGTATATGCTGTCCACTAATTATAGTGGGCACCTTGCACCAGTCCAAACAACCCCTTATTGGAGATAGGTTAAAGACAACCTTATTGAAAGCTATCCTAGTGGTAGCTATGGAGAGCAGCCTTCAGGCTAAGTCTTGAAGGAATGTAAAGCAGCTTGTTTTACCAGTCTATAATCTCTTGAGTGATCAAATGAAAGAGCACCACACCAGGTATATATTCAAAATATATGTATTTATTGCTAAACACACCCCTCTAGTCTCTTTATGAGGCTAGAGTTCGAAGTACATAAGTTAGAAGTTATTTAAACACAGTAATAGCACAAATACACGTTTGGGCCCTAGGGGCGTACCAAACCATATACCAATAAAGTGGTATAAGAACCACGACTGAACTAGACACTAGGCCTAGAGCCTCTAGAAGTGCTTGGACCACAAGGAACCACCCAAGGTAGTGACACAGGGGACCCACGGGAGACGCGTGCAGTGTAAATACACAACCGCGATACGCCGTTGACTTCTATGGAGAAAGTCGTGATCGGGAAATTAGAGAAAAGGGACACTTAAAAGAGGACTTGGACCAAACCCTTTGAGATCTAGGACTTTGAAGAGTCTCTACCCACGGGAGCACCGGAGTACTCGTGTTACCTCACCCAGGGAAGCCGGGTGCATAGGTGCCTTTCGGGGTCGGGTTTCGTCGTCGATTTGAATGGCGATCTGCTGCAAAGTGCTGCTGGCGACCAAGTGAAAAGTGTCCGGGTGGATCCAAGAGTGGATCGGAGTTCTGAAGAACCTGAAAGCAGAGGGGACAGAGTCTGGGTCACTAGCCAGTGACCAGGAAGGCGATGGACAGATGCCCACCGATGTCGAGTGCTTCAGGTGCGTTGATGGTCGTCTTGACTCTTCAGCCACGAGGTCCAGGAGGCGTTGTCGGCGACCAGGAGCAGGATTCAGGCTGGTACACAATGTCTGTCGAGTGCTGAGGTGTCGGCGACCGGATTGGACCCAACAAGCCTTGGCAACGGCAAGTCTTGATGCAGAGGAAGATCGTCGATGGTGCAGACCAGCAAGGTCTGGGGAACTCACCCAGCGAGGGTAAGTGAGGGCAGGCCTGGAGCAACCGGGATGCCAAGTTAGAAAAGATTGGCCTTCGTTAAGGGCTACTAGCCAACGGGCTAGCGACCGCGAAGGAGCCTCGTGACGCCGCACGTGGATCTGGCTCACAGGACACTCGTGGAGTGGGGGCCAGTGATCTTCGGTGCAGTTGGTGCTGGAGGCTAGGGCTACTCGGAGCCCAAAGCACGACTTCTTGGGAGACCCAGAAGAGGATGCACTTGCAAATGTGCTCGGTGTCCAGGGGTCACGGTCTCAAGTCACCCACGATAGCCACGGGCCTCAGCTTTGCTGGGGACTCAGGGTAGCCTCGGAGAAGTCTGAGAATCCACCTCTGGTGATGCGATGACTTCGGCGTCCGACGGGAGCTTCAGAAATGCGAACCGGACAGATGCTTCTTTGGTGCCTGCCAAGCAGGGGAGTCACTCCTTGACCCCAAGGGAGATTCTTCTGTCCTCTAATCGTGAGTAGAGCGTCGAAGGTCCAGGATTCAGTTTCAGAGTTTCGTCCAGGGATAATCTAAAGTCCTAAGGACTGGGTTCCTATACTTATACTAAGGATAGGGGTTGGACTACTCTGTGGCCCCACCTATGGGTGGGTCAGGGCAGAGGGGTGGCTACACCCCTTTCCCTTTGTCCAGTTCACGCCAAAGCAGGGGCTGCAAGCCCCTGATCCGGTTTGAACTGGGGTATGCACAGGGACACCAAATGTGCCCCCAGTGCAGGACTTCAAAGCACCCGAAAGTGCTCCCGCCCAGCCCCAATACACATTATCCTGTCTGGGGAGGTGGTCACACCTCCCTGGGACAGGAAACCTATTGTCCAGGCCTCCCCTGCCGGAGTTTCGTCCAGCAGCAGGAGGCCAGACTCGTGTCTGTGGCAGCAGCATCCATTTTGTGATGCCAGGGCTTTAGAAAGAAGTTACCGGCCAGGCCAGGGTTAACATGTCTCTCCCTCTAGAAGGGTGGAATGCTACCCCCGCCGCCAGAATTGGCGGGGGGTAGTATTCCAAGATGTTTGACACCAAACACGACATGTTTAGGTGCAGCCATTCCAAAGTTAGCATTTAACGCGAGGTTATAATGCGCTTAAGAGTATATGGTCAGGCTGCACTACAAACAGCATCAGAGAAGGGTCTCCGAATGCTGCAGAGGGGCCCTGCTCATGCAGGGGCACCCTCTCACATAGGAACCATGCACTCTGCCTTTAGGATTGATAAGGCCTGCCTTAGGAGTGACTTATAGGTTTATATGTGTGTATGTATTTAGTGATATAGGTAACCTATATCACAGTAAGGGGTGCATGCACCACCTTACCCAGGCTGCAGTAGCAGACCTGTGGTGTCAGTTTGGATGGCCTTCCAGGGGTGGCATAATACATGCTGCAGCCCCTGGCAGGCCTCTGAGGTACCTATGCCCTTGGTACATAGTATACCATATACTAGGGACTTATAAGGGCACTCCAGATCCCAATCAGTGATGTGCCTAAGGCACATGGAAACCATTTTAGAGAGGAAGCAGCTAGGCTGGGGTTCTGATTAGCAGGGCCCCAGCCAGACTAATGTCGAAAAACAGTGAAGCATCAGCAAAAAGTGGGGGTACCCATGTGAAGCAGATCCTACTCTCCTACAATTGGTACATCTCACCAAGTATGATCTGTTCAGGGGCCACAAGATCTTTTGTCACCATTGTGACACTTGCACCTGTGTCTCTGAATGCCATGGCCTCCTTACCATTGATCAAAGGCTGCTGTCTGTATTTGCCCAGATTACTGGGACTGACAAATAAGGAGGCAATATCCATGCCTCCATCACAGACTAACACAGCCTGAGTTGGAATTCTGACTAGGCCAGAACCCATCTCAGATCCCAGGGTTAACCCTACTACACCCTTATTCTGTGTACCACCACTTTGAGCTGAACTAGGGGGAGCAGTCGCCTTAGGGGCAGTGGTGGCTGGAGTAGATTCATTGGCCCTTGGACAATCAGCATCTTTTGTCCAATGGGTTTTCTCTTTACAGATATAACACCAAGGTTTCTTTTTGCCTTTACCCTTGTTGGATTGTGACTCCCCACCAGATGCAGATTTTTGGGGACCTCGAGAAGACTTCTGGTCTTTACCCTTTTCCCCACCCTTATCAGAGTTCTTAGAATCTTGCTTCCTGGAGTCACCCTGGTTCTGACCCATTTGTCTGCCTTCTGACCCAATTCTTGGGGAGAGGTCAGATCAGAGTCCACCAGGTACTGATGCAACAGCTGATTTTGACAATTATTAAGGATCTGCTCCCTCATAATTAAGTTGTACAATCCTTTAAAATCACACACCTTACTGCCAAGTAACCAGCCCTCCAGAGCCTTAGTAGCACAATCTACAAAGTCAACCCAGTCTTGAGTCTGTGCCTTCTGGGTGTCTCTGAACTTAATCCTGTATTGTTCAGTGGTTAAGCCAAACCCATCAATGAGAGCATTCTTCAGGACTGTATAATTGTCAGCATCCTCTTCTCTAACAGACAGGAGCTTATCTCTACCTTTGTCAGCAAAGGAGAGCCACAAGATTGCTGCCTAGTGCTCCTGAGGGACCCTCTGGACCTTACAGGCCCTCTCTAGTGCAGTTATCCATTTGTGGATGTCATCCCCACTCTGGTAGGGAGGGACTATCTTGTTCAGGTTCCTATGATCATGAGAATACTCTCTAGTTCTAGGGACACTGTTGCTGCCACTATGGGACTCTAGTCCCAATTTTCTGGAAGCTCTCTGGAGCTCTAGGGATTCCCTGTCTAAGGCCAATTGCACTTTCTTGAGCCCGAGTTTAATTGTCTCAATCTCCAGTAATTGGCACTTCTTCTCATAAGAGGAGTCTCTCCTATTAGATACAGAGGTCCCTACAGAAGTACCTGAATGATTAGACTCCACAGAGGGAGTTCTCAATCTTCTAGGCAAACTCTGTACTCTTCCTGGTGGGGTGAAGAGAGGGCCACTGGGGCCTTCTCTCCCACCTGAAGGAAGAGTTGGATTGTCCAGGTTGGAATCATCTTGATTTGAGTTCAGATCAAAGAAGTGTTCACTTCCTGCTCTGTCCTCATCTCCTGCCCCACCCACTCTTTCTACTTCATTAGACCCTGGGGTCTTTCTAAGGTCATCTAAGAGCAACATCTCTATGAGAGGTTGGACATTTGCACTTCTCCCTGTCCTCAGCTTCCTAGATGTATACATATTTCTCAATTCTTGAAATGAGAGATGATCATACCTAGTTGGCAGAGAGCCACTGGCTTCTCTAGAAGACATACTAGTGTTATGTGGTGTAGGCACCTACCTAACCTAGTGGGAACTAAACTCTCTTGAGTTGGAGAAAGGGTGTGCTAGACCCTTGACTACCCAACTCCAAGTTCAGTAGAACTAATCTTGATGTATTATATGTACCTAATACCTTTAGTGGTTTTCAGTTAATCACTCAATGAGATCTATCTGGTAAAACAATAGCAAGCTTGAATCCCAACCGCTGCACACCAATGTGAGAAGTTGGCCTGATATATGCTATCCACTAATTAAAGTGGGCACCTTGCACCAGTCCAAATGACCCTTATTGATGATTAGGTTAAAGACAACCTTTATGAAAGCTATCCTAGTGGTAGCTATGGAGAGCAGCCTTCAGGCTTAATCTTGAAGGAATGTAAAGCAGCATGTTTTAAAAGATCAGGACCTCCTGAATGACCAAATGAAAGGAGAACCACACAAGTGTTATATAAAATATATGTATTTATTACTAAACACTCTCTACTAACCTCTTTATGAGATTAGAGCACAAGGCACACAATATTGATTCAATAGAACAACGGTAAATAGCACAATACACAGCGGGCTCCAGGGGAAGTCCGAACCATATACTAAAAAAATGGTATAACAACAACGACTTCACTAGACACAGTGCCTAGAGCACGTAGAATCGCTGGGACCCCAAGGAACCACCCAAAGGAGTGACACAGGGAACCCACAGAGGACGGGTGCAGTGTGAGAACACAGACGCGAGCTCCGTACAACTCTATGGGAAAGTCGCGGTTGGAAAATTACAGTTTAAGGACACTTCGGAGAGGACTTCAAGCAAATCCTTTGGAACATAGAAGGTTCTAAGGCCAGCACCTTTGTGAGTACCGAGATACCCGTGTTACCTATCCCAGAGAAGCCGGTTGCATAGGGGTCAATTGGTGTCGGAAACCCTCGTCGTTTTCAATGGTGTGATGCGAAGAAGTGCTGCTGCCGGGAAGATGAAAAGTGTCCGGTGGAATCCAAGCCTGGATCCGAGGTGAGAAGAACCTGAAAGCAGAGGGGACAGAGTCTGGGTCACTTCAGGGTGACCAGGGGCTCGGTAGACGAATGCCCACCGATGTCGGGTGCTTCAGGTGAGAAGATAGGTTGCTTGACTCTGCAGCCACGGGGACCAGGAGATGTCGACAATGACTAAAGTCCAGAAGTGAGCTGTCCCACAAAGGATGTCGAGTGCTGGGGGGTCAGTGTCCGGATCGAACACCAACAAGCCTTGGCAATGGCAACCCACGCGGGCAGAGGAAACAAGTTACGGGGAGGACCAGCAAGGTCCAGGAGACTCTCCAAGCTATGGGGAGTCAGGGCACATCAGGAGCAACCAGAGAAGCCCAAGGAAATTCAAAGTTACCTTCACAGGGACCCACAAGCCAACGGACCAGAGATCGCAAAGGGACCTCGAGCTGAATCACGAAATACCAGCCCACGGAACACTCGTGGAGGGTAGGCCAGAAATCTTCAGTGGAAATACTGCTCGGGATCAGGACTACAAGCAGCCCAAAGCACAGCCTCAGGGATCGCCAAAAAGCATATGCTGCTGCAAAAATACACAGTGCACATGGGTTCGGGTTGCACGGTCCCCACAAGGGATACTGGTCTCAGGATTGCTGAGAGAGCAGATCAACCTCAGAGACACTCGGGAACCCACCTCATGTGTTGCAGAAATCTTCGGAGTCCTCAGGAGATTGGGAGATGCAAACCAGTCAGATGCATTAAGGTGCCTGCTGCTGCAGGGGAGTAACTCCTTTACTCCAAGGGAGATTCTTCTGTCGTCCAGTGAAGTGTAGACCATTGCAGTACATGGTTTCTGCTTGCAGAGTTTAGTCCAGGTAAAATCTAAAGTCCTGTAGTCAGGGTTCCTACTTTATACCCAAGGAAGGGGTTGGACAAACTCTGGGGACCCACCTATGGGAGGGTCAGGACAGAGGGGTGGCTACACCCATGTCCTTTGTCCAGTTTCGCGCCGGAGCAGGAGCAAATGGCTCCTCCAACCGGTTTGAGCTGGACTATGCACAGGGACACCAAATGTGCCCCCAGTGCAGACTTTCAGGCACTCTCAGAGTGCACCCACCCAGCCCCAATACACTAAAGCCTGTCTGGGAGGTGGTCACACCTCCCTGTGACAGGAAACTTATTTTCCGGCCTTCCTCTGCTGGAGCTTGGCTCAGCAGCAGGAGGGCAGACTCGTGTCTGTGGATGGCAGCATCCATTTTGTGATGCCCAGGTCGAGAAAGCTGGTACCGGGTAGACCGGTGACCCATAGTAGGTAGTTCTACAAGGGTGGAATCATACCTCCCCCACCAGTGACAGGAAACCTATTGTCCGACCTTCCTCTGCTGGAGCTTGGCTCAGCAGCAGGAGGGCAGACTCGTGTCTGTGGCTGGCAGCATCCATTTTGTGATGCTCAGGTCGAGAAAGCTGATACTGGGTGTACCGGTGTTTCACATAAGTCCCTCTAGAAGGGTGGAATCATACCTCCCCGGCCAGTTACTGGCAGGCAGGTATGATTCCAAGGTGTTTGACACCAAACACGACATTTTTCTAAGCAGCCGTTTTAAAGTTAGCATTTACCCCAAGGTTATAATGCACTTAAATATATATGGTTGGCTGCATCACAGACAACCCCCGAAAATAGGTTCCGAAGGCTGCAGAGGGGCTCTGCTCATGCAGGGGCACCCTCTCACATAAAACCCAGCACCCTGCCTTCAGGATTGATAAGGCCTGCCATAGGGGTGACTGATAGGTTTATATGTGCAGTGATTTAGAATGGATATAGGTAACCTATATCTAAGTAAGGGGTGCATGCACCACCTTACACAGGCTGCAGTAGCAGACGTATGGTGTCATTTTGAATGGCCTCTCAGGGGTGGCACAATACATGCTTCAGCACCTGGGAGGCCTCTGGGGTACCTATGCCCTGGGTACATGGTGTACCATATACTAGGGACTGATAAGGGTACCCCAGAAACCAATCTGGAGTGTACCTAAAGTACATGCAATCAATTTAGAGGAGAAAGCAGATGGACTGGGGTCCTGATTAGCAGGATCCCAGTCAGTCTAAGTCGAAAACAGTGATACATCAGCAAAACGTGGGGTTAACCATAAGAGGCAGATCCTACTCTCCTACACCTCCTACTACTCTTCTACTCCTTCCTTATGCCTCATACTGCTCTCCACACTTTCCTTCCTTCAAAATCACGCTAATCTCCTCCACACTTTCCTTCCTTCAAAATCACGCTAATCTCCTCCACGCTTTCTTCCTTCTCCCTCACACTACTCTCCCCACTCCCCTTTCTTCTGCCTCACGCTACTCTCCTCCTCACTATACTTCATTAACCCTCATCTATTCTTCTACTCACTCTCTGTCCCAAATCTTAAACACTGCTCTTCTCCTTCTAACGCTATGCGTTAAACTACTACACACATAACAATTACAATTCAACCAACATAAAGGCACAACATATCACATACAAACACTCAATAAGACATAGCTAAAATACAATACCATTAGCAAAGCAAATAGCTTTAACTTAAACAAAGGCGAGACCTATTGCATTTCCAATGTTTATTTATTTTTATTTCTCCCTCAGGCTGACTGATGTGCTCGGTTCCTCTCTGTGCCCCTGGGCCCCACCCTCCAAACCTTCATGGGCTCATTCACTTCTGCTGGAGGTCCCCACACCCTCTGCCGATTTTTAGGTCTCGCCTCACGCGGCGCATGCGCTGCATAGGAAGACCTTTAGCTACTCGGCACAGCTTTGGGGCAAAACGTGCACGCGTTGCATTGCTTGCAATGGCAACGCGTGCACGTCTGGTGATTCCCTTGCGGGAGCGCGCGGCGCCATATGGTGGCGCCATATGGTCACAATCATCGCGCCTTGCTGCACGCTCCCGCAAGGGAATCGCGCAGGCCCCTCCCCCTGCTGCCGCGCGGCTAGTTGTTATTAGTGCCCTCTTCTCACACTCTGACTCCACTTGTCAGAGGGGTATCGTCATTCTTGTACCTTGACAATGACCCGGCGCCGGACCACCCTCGTCGTCATGGTGTCCTCGTCATCGGTAGCGCCCTCGCTCTCGCCGAGCTCCTTGTCCAGCTCCTGGTGCACGTGCTTGAGCACGAAGCGCACCGAGCCCTTGATGATGTGCAGCACATTCTGGCAGCTGACCAGGAAGAAGCCCAGCAGGACCAGGCTGACCAGCAGCTCCGTGAGGAAGCCCAGCATGCTGTCGATGCTCCTTGGGGGTCGAGGTCCCCTGTTCACGCGTGCAGGTCACGCCGCATCCCTCTCTCTAACACCCAGGCGCAAGCACCAGACTCGACAGAAGCAGCAGCCCAGGCCTGCTCAGCCTGTCTGCGGCACCCGGAGTCTGGGTGCTAAGAAGGTAATCCAAGCCCGGCAGCGGCTCCGACTGTGCCCGGTTCGGCGGTGGGACGGCTCTCGAAGCCCGCGTCCTGGACAGCTGTAACTTTAGCCTTGAACAGCAGCTGCCTCGCGTCAAAGTGTCCGTCACGCGGCCTCTGCCATGGACACCTGCTCCTCCCCCATTATCCACCACCAACAGCGAACAAAATGCAACCGCAAGAATGGCCGGGAGCAGAGCCTCCGGGTGCAGAGCAGCTCCTTGTAGAGCGAAGCCTGCAGCCTTTCTGCCAGAATCGGCTGTGTTGCTTTCAAGAGTGCGAGCTAATCTAAACCTGCCCCCTAATCTGTAACCCAGAGGGTGGCGACGCAGGACGCATCCCGCGCGACCACTGTCAGCTTGGCCTGCAAGTGGCAAGTCGTTATCCACAGGTCAGCGCCCCTCAAAGTGAGTCGGTTGTTTGCACTTGTGAAGTGCACAAACGTGATATGCTTACCTTTAGTGGTGCTTTCATGTGCGGCGTTACTCCTGGTTCTTGCATTCTTTCACATCCCCCTGCTGATTTTGTTTTAGAGCAGTTTAATCAGAGAACCCCCCCATCAGAAAACCCCAAAACGTCGAAAGAGAACTAAAGAAAGATTCTTTTTTGCGATTTAGTAATAAAATATTAAAAGTTTGGAGAACAGTCGCAAAAGGTCAGTACTTTTACACATCTATGGCATCGCAAAAAGGAATACCAAGTATCCGAAGGATAAGGGTTTAGGGGTCCAGGGTAGGGCAGGAATATAAAACAAGCATTGGCATAGCCAATAGGTCTCGCCTTTGGGACCTTATAAGTGTTTAGCCATGCAACAGTTAATGTTGTTGCAGTAAGGATATTGTGCTGCATAACTAAACACTTATAAGGTCCCAAAGGCGAGACCTATTGGCTATGCCAATGCTTGTTTTGTTTCTTGTTTATTATCGCTCTGTGATTAGTGAGCGTGGACGGTGTTACCAGCCAGCCCCTGAAGAATAATGGCGGAGGTCTTGGACTATTAAACTCAGCCAAGTGAGACCCCCTGGCTAGTGATAAGTGCGTGCTGAGGCGCTGTTGCAAATGTAATCATTTGGGAGGTGGGGGGGACAAAGCGGATTACTCCAAGGGCACCCCAGGATGTAAAATCACATCTGGAACATGCGCCCAGTGATCTAAAATTACAGATATGTTCAGCTTCCCGGCGACTGGGCATGTAAGGCGACGGCATACCTATGGAAATTATACATGCTTCAATTATGTGTGATTGTTTCTAGGAGCACAGGCATTGCTTTCCAATTCACTGGCTGTGCTTCGTCAGTGTGGAAGTTGCTTGTTTACACAGTGCTTAAATCGCACTTCTGTAATTAAAAGCTGTTGGTGGAGAACAGAGAGGTTGATGTCTGCGCGCTGCCTTGGAGCCACGGAGGTTTCTTTTTTAATGGAGCTCCACTTACAGCTGCCCACAGACGTGCCCCTAAACTGACCCACAATTTACTCGCGAGAGCCCTGGCAGTCAAACCCCAGCCCGCCCACTTGAGGCTGCATTAACCGTCAGGTTTTGGAAAAGCTAGTCAGTCGGGAAATTAGGAATTCTTTTCAAATATTGCGTCTTCTCAGGGGCCACTTCATGCATGTCACCAGGTGAAAGCTGTGCGCACAAAATATTTAGTGAAATCTTTCAGACAACTACATCATCCCCTGAAAAATACCTCCGTTTTAAAATAATGGTATCTAGCAGATTTTTTCATTTGAATTCAGAGAGAATAGATATGCAAAGCCCTGAAGTTTCAAGGCATGTAATTAAACACAATGATTCATGGCATGCTTATTGTCAGCAGATTTCGAAATGGTAACGAGCAGAGTCTGACAGGACTCGGGATACCTCACAGCATCTATTTGTGGTGAGTAATGGCAGCTGACAATCTCTGTAAAACAACGTGAGACTGGTTCACACACAAGAGCTTTGAATTTAGCAGTTCACTACGAAGAAGCATCCGAGTGGCACATGCAATTAACTCTGTGTTTATGGAAATCATTGTATTGTGTTTAACAGGATTCATTTGTCCTGATTCTTGATTTTCAGATTAGTTTCTAAACTAAGTCAATTAGATCGGCTAATTATGAAACCCTGAGCTTTATTACAGGCATGCCAACCCATCAACCACTTACGTCTCTGCAAACTTTAAGGCAGGGCTATGAGTGCTCTGCTGCTTGTTTTTCACTCCTTGTCTTCTGTTTTGGGACTGTATTTATTTTTGTCTTTCAGAGTACACGGTGAGTAGAAATGGAAGCCTGTATTTTTCTCTTCTTTACGCTACAGCAATGCATGTGTCTGCCCCTAGGCCGGTAACTTCACTGGTATTCTCGGGCTGACAGGCCTTCCCCTGCTGTTTCTTCACCGCCATCTCCTCTGTGCTGTTAAAACTCACCCCTGCATGCCGAGGATCAGAAGGAGTGGGCGAGCCCACTCGTGAAAATCATTTGGTATTAACGGATGCAACAAATGTTAGTGGGTCTCCTGATGCATTCGAAGGAGTGCGGGTGGCCCTTCACGTGGGCTGATGGGAACGTGTGGGTGTTCTCCGCAGTATAACTTCAGGGGGCCGCCTTTAAGGAGGTTCTTTCCTGATGCAAGGTGATCTGCTTCTTTGCACACCACACCTAAGTGCTTAATTTGTGCCGGTGCTTTCCGGTGCTAAGCACCGGCACTTATTTCTCAGGGCCGGGTCTACTACACTGGGCGGCATGTAACCTGAAATTTGTTTTTTTAGCACTGTGTACACTCTCGCCCAGGCTGACATATGCGCAGCTGCATCCACTTTCACAGTGCTAAAAAACACATTTCAGGTTACATGCTGCCTGAAACTAAACACCACCACGGAGCCTTTCATGAAAGCAACTCCATGGTTTTTTTCTTTTATTTACTAATAGTGAGGCAGCCGCCCAGTGTAGTAGGCAGCGTTGTGTCATCAGGATGGTGACAAATCTGGATCCCTCGTGGACCCCCGGTTCTGGGCCCTTCCAATCCGAGGCCCCTGCTGTGCTATGTTCTCCAGGACTCTCAGGCCCTCCTCAGGCCTTGGCTGCCCGAGCTCTGCTCCTGTCTCCGGGGCCGCCATGGCAGCTGGGGTGGGGCGGCAGCTCCCACCTGACTCTCCGGGACTGCTTTCACTTTCAGTTCCGGGCGTGGCCTTCACTGTGAGGCACGGAGTACTGCGACCTGCAAGGCTGTGCTGAGGGGCCCTGGACCCGATCCCCGGGACCAGCCAGCCCTCTCCCCAAAGAGACTGAAACTCAACCGGAGCAGAAGGCACAGGTGCTGTGGCCGATGCCCGAGGCCCGCAGGGGGCACTACATGACCCTAGTGCTGAGGGAGGCGCTACAGAGGTGGAAGGACCTGGAGGCCGTGGATGCTGATGGTGAGTTGAGGGGTGAACCACTGCACCGACTGGGAGTCTGGGGTGAGCGAGGGGAACCTTTGTTTACAAGCATTAGATAAGTGGGGGTGGGCAGGGTTGTCATTTAGGGGCGGGGAGGGGCAGTGGGGGTCACCTAGCTCTAGCTGCTAATGTGTGCTCCCGCCAGAGCCACAAAAGTGCAAGAGAACGGAACCCAGTTGTGGAGAAATACTTATATTAAAAACTGTAGGAGAAAATATCTGTATATATATATATATATATCTGTATATCTGTAAATATTTATTCTCATGTAAAGCGCTCTGATACCTCCGGGTCTAGCCAGCGCTATATAAAACCTTTCAAATAAATAAATCAAATAAATCTGTAACAAAAGGTTGTTTTGTTTCAGAAATGGTTGTCGCAAACAACATTTTAGAGGTAAACTATTCCGACCAAAACCGTTATTGTCTGCCGAAGAGAACAATTTTGCAAAGTGCAAAAGTTGTCAGATTTCTGGCAGCGGTCACATTGTTTTTCAAAATTGTCAAACTTAAATGAAGGCAGAGCCCGAAAAGCTGCTCGCTCTGGACAATGTAACAACAGTTTAACCAGTGTTGAAATTGAGAAAACGTTACTCCTTGAAGCCATAAATTGGGGTGGTTAAGGTGTGGCAACGAAAACGGGGTAGGTTCAAAAAGCATCCTGACCGGTCAATTCATACATTCATTTTATTTTTAATCTTTTTCCACAAGGGAATTGGCAAGAAAATGAAATGTGACAGTGAATTTGAGCACCATTAATTCTATTACAGCAGCCCCCTTGCATAGATGGTCTCAGGCCTTTCAGCTTCTATGAGTCAAAGCACGCTAACTGAGAGGAACTAACACCCATAGGTTTTGCGCACGTGGGATCTATTGGCTTTGTCAATGTTTTTTTAGTGGTATGTTGTATTGTGGTGTGGTATGCAATGGCCTGTCATTCCATAGTGTTGTATGGTATGGCCTGTCATTGTATAGTATAGTATGTGAGCAGTGTGCCTGTATGAGTGCAGGTTGACTTGTGTGCCTGTATGAGTGCAGGGTGAGTGGTGTGCTTGTATGAGTGCAGGGTGAGTGGTGTGCCTGTATGAGTGCTGGGTGAGTGGTGTGCTTGTATGAGTGCAGGGTGAGTGGTGTGCTTGTATGAGTGCAGGGTGAGTGGTGTGCTTGTATGAGTGCAGGGTGAGTGGTGTGCTTGTATGAGTGCAGGGTGAGTGGTGTGCCTGTATGAGTGCAGGGTGAGTGGTGTGCCTGTATGAGTGCTGGGTGAGTGGTGTGCTTGTATGAGTGCAGGGTGAGTGGTGTGCTTGTATGAGTGCAGGGTGAGTGGTGTGCCTGTATGAGTGCTGGGTGAGTGGTGTGCTTGTATGAGTGCAGGGTGAGTGGTGTGCTTGTATGAGTGCAGGGTGAGTGGTGTGCTTGTATGAGTGCAGGGTGAGTGGTGTACATGTATGAGTGCAGGGTGAGTGGTGTACATGTATGAGTGCAGGATGAGTGGTGTGCTTGTATGAGTTCTGGGTGAGTGGTGTGCTTGTATGAGTTCTGGGTGAGTGGTGTACATGTATGAGTGCAGGATGAGTGGTGTGCCTGTATGAGTGCAGGGTGAGTGGTGTGCCTGTATGAGTGCAGTTTGACTCGTGTGCCTGTGTGAGTGCAGGGTGTGTGATGTGCCTGTATGACTGCAGGCTGAGTGGTGTGCCTGTATGCATGCTGAGTGGTGTGCCTGCATGAGTGTAGGATGAGGGGTGTGCCTCTTAGAATGCCAGGTGAGCACTGTGCCTGTATGAATGCATTGTGAGCTGTATGAGTGCACGGTGAGCACTGTGCCTGTATGAGTACAGGGTGAGCGGTTTGCCTGTATGTGTGCAGAGTGAGTGGTGTGTGGTGGGTGTATGTGTATCTGTGCAGGGTGAGCACTGTGCCTGTATGAGTGCAGGGTGAACAGTATGCCTGTATGAGTGCAGGGTGAGCAGATGCCTGTATGTGTGCAGGGTGAGCAGTGTGCCTGTATGTGTGCAGGGTGAGCAGTGTGCCTGTATGAGTGCAGGGTGAGCAGTTTGCCTGTATGTGTGCAGGGTGAGTGGTGTGCGTGTATATGTACAGGGTGAGGGGTGTGCCTGTATGAGTGCAGGGTGAGCACTGTGCCTGTATGAGTGCAGGGTGAGCACTGTGCCTGTATGAGTGCAGGGTGAGCACTGTGCCTGTATGAGTGCAGGGTGAGGACTGTGCCTGTATGAGTGCAGGGTGAGGACTGTGCCTGTATGAGTGCAGGGTGAGGACTGTGTCTGTATGAGTGCAGGTGGAGGACTGTGCATGTATGTGTGCAGGGTGAGCACTGTGCCTGTATGAGTGCAGGGTGAGCACTGTGCCTTTATGAGTGAAGTGTGAGCCATGTGCTTGTATGAGTGCAGGGTGAGCCATGTGCTTGTATGAGTGCAGGGTGAGCGATGTGCCTGTATGACTACAGGCTGAGCGGTGCGCCTTAAAGACTGTAGGATGAGCACTGTGCCTGTATGAGTGCAGAGTGAGCACAGGGCTATGTGAATACAGGGCGAGTGGTCCAAAGAAGCCTGCAAAGATGGACATTTCTGACTCGGGCATGTGCAGTTTACAGAACTTTATTTTTGCTGTAATGCCTGAGTAATTTGCACCTCTGAAAAGTGCCATTTTCATGTACCACAGCATTACATACTGTGCATATTAAGGGTCTGCATTGTATACTCTAGACATATTTTTGACTATGCATTTTACATGAGCCTATGTCATATGCACATTTTGGAGACCTGATATATGCATATAATCAGAGGTTTTAGATGTCTATATTGGGCATATGACAGGATTGAATGATGTACATAAATCAGTTACAGGTAGTGCATATGCCAGAGAGGTGCATAATGTGCATCTAGCAGGGTCCAATATATTCTTCATGTGATAGATGCCTTCATATTGGGCTTAATCCTCTGAACTCTATCATGTCATTTATCCTTTGGCAACAAACTGTACACATATTAGTGGTGAATTCGTCAAATTCTCAGAGCAAAAGAATTGAGAAGTGGGTAAGGTGTGGAACTGTCTTTTACTACTAGACGGGTCCGGGCAGTTTAGAGTGTTATTTGAAAATCCAGCCTGGGGAGACACAAAATCCAAAAGAAGTAGTCATTTCAGCACAACCTTAGTCAGGACTTTCATGGTCAGAAAGGTTCATTATGCTCGGTTCCAAAAGTCATGACATCCAGTCTCTTTTGCGGTGTTGCCTTGATTTTATTAAGATATCTTTCCCAAGGAGCTGGAAAACCAACACGTGTTTCAAGTCAACCATCATATTACCAAGGTAGGAATTCAGTTGCTATTACATCTCGCTTTCAGTGCCAGTTGGGGATGTAGGCTGAGCCAATTGAATAAGTGGGTGTGGCCTCCTACAAAAATTTGAGCACCTGGACTTCATATTTTACAAATTAAGCACTCCTTACCTCGTTCCTCTTTGAATTTACTTCACCAGCCTACACCTCGTTTCTAAAATGTCATCTGTTCTTAGCATAAGGCCTACTACTGTCCAGCGTTTAGATCACTAAAGGGTTTGCCCATGGGAGTAGTGTGGGCATGGGATGCTGGCAGTGTCTGTTGTCTTATATATCGGAGGATTGTAGTTTTTTTGGAATTTCCCACTATGACGCAATTATCATTTGGCATTTTTACTTTATAAATATACACAATATATTTTTTTCCTATTTACTTCAGTGTGTTGGTGTTTGTAAAGCACGTCATACCCTGCTAGTGCTTCCAGCAGGGTGCAAAAGTGGGGACGGGACTAGAATGAACTCTTTGAGCACCAATGTAATGGCATAACTGCCTGCTGTGTATGACCAAAGCACAGTAGGTATCTTAGTGAGTGAAAGTTTGAGCTATTGGTGTTGCAAATAATAATGCAATGCCAATAGCTCAAATTCCAGTAATGCGAGACCTATTGCATTGCAAATGCTTGTTTTTAAAGTTAACTCCCATGGAGTATTGCCTCGGGAGCTGTAGAGAGCCACCCGGGCTCTCCACTACAATGTATCGCACAACACGCATCCATACACCCCTCGGGGCGGGCTCGACCCGAGGGGATAAATAAACGGCAGGAGACCGCTCGGGGTCTTCCGGCCAATACAGTAACAGTAGTGTGGCGTACCTACTTTAGCGCTGCTGCGGCCTTCATTCCACGTGGCCCCGCCGCGCTACATTGGCGACGAGGCCGGTCGCACTCCACGCGTGCACCGCCTCCTGATCACGACCAGCTGGGAGCTTGCAGAGCCCACCCGCGACGCTCCGCTCCTGCTTGCAGAGGCGGGCCTGCCCTGCACCTCCGTGCGTCGCTGTCGGCGACCGAGGCTCGCGCCACCCGTTCCTGCCGTTGCTGCCCCTGGAGCCCACGTGGACCGGCTCCAGGTCCTCGGCCGCTGCACCCTGCGCCTGCCCACACGTCTCCCCAGAGCGGCGGGAGCGTGTTCAGCTGGCGGCGCGCGCTGTGGCCGGACTCTTCAGCGGTGAGTGCCTGACTCGGAAGAGTCTTCCCCGCTGTGGCGCATCGCGGTACTGCAGGCCTCCTGCACGCTGCCTTAGGAGCATCGGTACAGGACGTCTCCCTCCAGGCTTCTGCCCCCATCTCCACCTGTCAGCACCCAGGCCGGCCGAAAGCCTGTGACACTGCACAGACTCTGACACACGGCTGATCTCAGGCCCCCACCCCACGCTGCTGCCCTGTGTGCTGCCTGCACCTACACAGTAACCAAAAGGGGAAATAGAAGCAGAGGAAGAAAAAAAAAGAACATCAAACTTATAGGGAAAGGCATACTGGGAACACAGCGAAGCCCACCAGCACTCACAAGGCTCTCTCGTCACCTGAGTTCTTTCACCAGTGCACCAGGAGGACGCCATCTGCCACAGCTTACGCAAGGGAGCAAAGCCACCTCGCCCGCGCCAACAAGGCCTACAGACCAGTCAGCCGCACGTGGCCACGTGCCGCACGCAGGCCCACCCACAGATTCCTAGCGCCAGGGCTGCGCCACCGCACCTGCACACAGACGCGCGGACACCATGAGTGACCCGGCTCCGAATGGCTCTGCCGCCAGCAGGCCGGGGGAAACAATCCAGACAGGGGTGCCAACGCACCACCCCCAGGGCACAATCACACAGCTGTTGCCCCGCTGCCACCTTTCAGCAAAACTGCAGACCACGCCAAGGCGGCCCCACGATGGAAGGCGTGGGTCGGACAGCTTAATCATTACTTCAAGGGCACCAGGGAGACTGATGGCACCGTGAAAAGGTCGCTACTCATCTACTACGGAGGCTCAGAGTTCTACGACCTCTTTGAAACACTCCCCAACACAGGTGATGATGATGACTACGAGGCGGCGGTCGCCGCACTCAACAGGCATTTTGACCCCCAACTTAACCCCGACTTCCAGAGGTTCAAGTTCAGACGGGCGTCGCAGTCGGACACGGAGTCCATTGACATGTTTTACGCGCGGCTGCTCCGGCTGGCCAGCACGTGCGCCTTCCCGGATCAGAGGGAAGAGATACGCGACCAAATTATCCTGGGATGCCGCTCCAAACTCCTGCGGAAGCTGATCCTTCGCCAACCCGGGATCTCTCTGGACGAGATCCTCGTTTTGGCCCGGTCGCACAAGCTGTTGGATGTTCGGGCTGAAGAAATGGAAACTGCTCTACACACGCCCGTCGCAGAGCCACATGCGTCCAGGCATGTACCCATCAAGGAAGAGAAGATTGAAGCAATCCAACGGCGCCCCAACATGGCTCGCCAAGCGCCGAGAACGTCGACGGGAGGGCCATGTGGCTACTGTGGTGACGATCACTCAGCAACGGCTGTGTGCGGGGCGAGAGGGAAGACGTGCTCCCCCTGCGGCAAAATCAATCACTTCGCCAAGGTGTGTCGCAGCGGTCGGTCCAGGCAGGCTCCTCCGAGACCCCGAGGCATGTCGCAACGCCTGCGCCAAGTCTCCATCAATGACCCGCCGTCGGCAAGGGAAATCCCACAGCAGGAACGCTGCCTTGCCCTCGAGGATGATGACGACGATGTTTTTGTCGTGTCGTTTGTCAGCAGGTCTGACAATCGCCGGAGGCCGCCACCAATGTGCTCCGTCTCGGTGGAAGGAACGGCTGTCCGGGCGCTCATCGACACAGGTGCCTCCGTCAACGTGATGGACTCAGAGCAGTATGACCGTCTATCACCACGGCCCCCGCTCACACCCACCAAGGCTCGGATTTACACGTACGGAGGGACGGATCCACTCCCCCTCTGAGGGGTCATCCACGCCAAAGTTGCCAGCGGAAAGCATGCCACGGTGACTAGGTTCCACATCACGGAAGGAAGGAAAGGCACGTTGCTCAGCTGCCATACAGCCGAGGACCTGGGATTGGTCTTCTTTGCCCACCAGATCCATGACTCCCACGCTGAAACCATTCTGAGGGAGTTTCCAATGCTGTTCACTGGACTGGGCAAACTCAAAGGAAAGAGGTTCAAACTCCACATCGACACCACTGTGAGACCGGTCGCCCTGAGGCATCGGAGAGTGCCGTTCAATCTCCGCCCGCAAATGGAGGAAGAGCTAAAAAAGCTTGAGGATCTTGATGTGATCGAGAAGGTATCTGGCCCCACCCCGTGGGTGTCCCCACTGGTCGTAGCTCCCAAACCCAAGCAGCCTGGAGCCATCCGGCTCTGCGTGGACATGAGGCTACCAAACATGGCGGTCAAGAGGGAACGCCATATTACGCCTACCATGGACGACATAGTGGCGGATCTGAATGGAGCCAAGTGGTTCTCAAAGCTGGACTTGAATGCAGGATACCACCAGTTAGAGCTCGAACCCGAGAGCAGGTACATCACCACGTTCTCTACGCATGTTGGCCTCCGGAGGTACAAGAGACTTAGCTTTGGGGTGTCGTCTGCAGCCGAGGTCTTCCAAAATGCCATCTGGGAAGCACTGTCGGGTCTGCAGGGCGTGATCAACCTTAGTGACGACATCCTAGTGTTCTCGAACACCCTAGAAGATCACCACACTCACCTCCGGGCCACCCTACAGAGACTCGAAGACTGTGGGTTAACCCTTCACAAGTCAAAGTGTTCGTTTTACCAGGAGTCTGTCGATTTCTTCGGGTACACCTTCACCAGAGAAGGACTACAGGTGGACCCCAAGAAGGCCGCAGCCATCCGAGCAGCCAGCACCCCGCAGAACCCCACGGAGGTGCAAAGCTTTCTTGGCATGGCCACATACTGTGGAAGATTTATTCCAAACCTCACTGCCCTGTCAGAACCGCTCCGTACTCTCACACGCAATGATCACAAGTGGGAGTGGACTGTAGCCGTCAATACAGCATTCAACAGCATCAAGACAGCGCTGCTGGACAAGATGGTGATGGCCTACTTTCATCCAGGGCGGCGCACGGAACTGATCGTTGATGCCAGCCCAGTTGGCCTTGGAGCGGTCCTTCTTCAGGAACACAGTCTAGACGCCTGGAGACCTGTAGCGTACGCCAGTAGGGCCCTCACAGACACTGAAACAAGATATGCCCAAATTGAGAGGGAGGCCCTGGCAATAAAATGGGCGTGTCAACATTTTCACTTGTACCTGTGCGGCCAAGAGTTTCAAGTTGTAACCGCCCACAAACCCTTACTCCCGCTCTTCGCAGGATCGTCCAGGCTGGCGCCCCCGAGGATAGAGCGATGGGCGGTGCAGCTGCAGTCCTACAATTTCAAGGTCATTTTTCGCCCTGGGGCTCACAACCGGGCGGACTACCTATCACGCCACCCAGAATCCATGCCACCTCGAAGCTCATCAGCAGATGCATCTTACTCAGAGGCATTCGTGAAAATGGTCTCGCAGGGGGCGTGCCCCACAGCCATGACACTTGAAGAAATCGGCCGTACCACGGATGAAGACGAGACACTATCCCGGGTGAAAACCACGCTGATGAGCAACGGCTGGGCGCATTTCATGGATGGGACCCGAGATCTCAGAACAGAAGACAGCAATGCTCGGCAACAAATCTGGCAAGTGCGCTACAAACTTAGTGTGGGAGAGCAGGGAGTCATCCTGAGAGGACATGTGATTGTGATTCCAAAGAGGCTGCAGAGACGGATCCTTCTGCTGGCGCATGTTGGACACCAAGGGATGGCGAAGACGAAAGCCAGACTGAGGAACAAGGTCTGGTTCCCAGCAATGGATTCCATGGTGGAGGAAATGGTGAGGCAGTGCCATGCCTGCACCATCACGGGAGGAGACCCGGCGCCGGTGATCACCGAAGAAGCCAGCGAAACCCCATGGGCCAAGATCAGCCTTGACTTCGGCAGTTTCCCCGATGGACGCAACATGCTGGTAATGGTCGACTCCTTCTCGAAGTTCCCTATCGTGGAAGTGGTGGCGTCGACGGCGTTCGCACACGTAAATAGTCCTGGACAAGACATTTGCACTGATGGGTCTGCCCGAGGAAATTAGATCAGACAATGGGCCCCCGTTCCAGGGCCGGGAATTCCAAGAATACCTGGAGAGTAAAGCGATCCATCACCGGAAGATCACCCCTCTGTGGCCTCAAGCCAACAGGGAGGTGGAGCGTCTGATGCGAACGCTCAACCGAGCACTGCGCATTGCCGTGGACCAAGGGGAAGATGCAGAAGCAGCACTCGACCAATTCCTTGACGCCTACCGACAGACGCCCCACATCACTACTAAATGCGCCTCGTCCCACTTACTCTTCAAAAGGCCCCCGCGGGATAGCATCCCGACAGACCCAACGTGGAAACCCCCAGAGCGAGACAACGACGCTATCCAAGCAAAAAGGACAACGACCAACCTAAAGGCGAGTGAGGCCCGCCGGGCAAGAGAGCCACAGCTGAAAGTGGGGGATCGCGTGGTGGTCAAGGACAGGCACCCTGGCTGGAAGTTCAGGACACCCTATGAGCCAGAAGGGTGGACAGTGGTCGGCATTCAAGGGACCATGGTCACTGCCCAGCGCGGGCAGCAGTCCGTCACGAGGAATGTGTCTAGCTTCAAGAAGATTTGCGATCAATGTTCTGGCCAAGAAGAGTCGGAATGTCCCGAGAACACCCCAAGTCTTTCCCCACCTGGCTCGCCAGGGATGTTGAGTCCTTCACCGAGAGGCTCGCAAGTGGAGAGTGAAGAGGCTGTCCCCGGGGCTGGTCGACCCTGTCAGGACGAGGTGACTGGGTCACCCCCAAACACTCCAGCGGGTGCAGCGGTCAGTTCCAGCTCCCGGAGCCAGAAGTATGGTCTCCGGCCGAACCCTGCGCCAAGTCAAAGACTGAAAGACTTTGTATGCACCTCTTCGTGAACCTGATGGTCGGTCACTAAAAGAAAGGAGGGATGTAGAGAGTCACCCGGGCTCTCCACTACAATGTATCGCACAACACGCATCCATACACCCCTCGGGGCGGGCTCGACCCGAGGGGATAAATAAACGGCAGGAGACCGCTCTGGGTCTTCCAGCCAATACAGTAACACTAGTGTGGCGTACCTTCTTTAGCGCTGCTGCGGCCTTCATTCCACGTGGCCCTGCCGCGCTACAGGAGCGAGCACGGGGCGTGCACGTGCGTGCGTGCCTTTATCTTGTTATTCCTGCCCTCCAAAACAGTGGCGTCACTAGGGGGGTGCGGACCGCACCCGGTGACACCATCACATGGGGTGACACCTTTCCCAAATGAGACTATTTACTAAATAGTCTCATTTGGGAAAGGTGTCACCCCATGTGATGGTGACACCATGAGTTACCGCACTGGGTGACACCAACCCTAGTGGCGCCGCTGCCTCCAAACCTTCCTGGGCTCTCGGCCACTGGGAAACATCCTTTACCACGAAACCATTACAACGGGGTATGGTTACATCGTGGTTTTGACAACGCAAGTCGTTACATCGACTTGCGCTGGAGGGCGCTCTAGACTAAGGAATAGTGTGAATTACTATTCCAACACCTTCCCTACTGTACGTAGACTGGAGTTGGAATAGTAATTCACACTATTCCTAAGTCCAGCGCCCTCCAGCGCAAGTCGATGTAACGACTTGCGTTGTCAAGACCACGATGTAACATACCGCATTGTGATGGTACGCATTGAATCATCATACATTCCGGCCACTTCGTCACTGTCTGCCCGTGTTTCCTCATTTTTGATATTGCTTTCGCCTAATAATGTACACAGCCATCTTTATTACGAACAGTTACCATACTTTATCAGGCAGCCAGTGCGTTTTCACAAATAACGTACCATATGTTTGGTATTTAATCATTTTAATTTAAACAACGTGAATCCTGTATCTTTATTATAAGCCTATACTGCCACCTCCTGCTCATTCTGTGTATTGCTAGCAGCAAATAGGTACATTTCAGCAGAAAAAATCTATCTGTGGCTCTACCATGATATATTAGCGTTAACTTTTTAAGTGGCATTATTTATCATGATATATTTGTCTGCCACCTAAGTTACAATTTAAGGCAAAGACGAGGAAGAGAGTAACGAGAGTAAAGAGCAATTATCTTAAAGAAAACTCCATGTAGCTTGTGAATTAGTGCTTTTAAAACGAGTGTATGAGTTTTTCTAAAAGCAGCAGCATATTGGTCCAATGCAGTTTCACGTTCTTTTAGTCGATATCCCTAGGCTATTAACGTTCGTCTCATAGCTTCGCTACAGAACCACTAATTCACAACGATTTAAACTTCAAAGCCCGAACATTCAGTGCCCGCGTTCATTCACGCATTCGACTTATCTGCCTCGGAGATCACATTGGACCCCTCGCACACAAGTTGGGAAACACAACAGTATTGCAGGTTCCTATGTTACATAATTTCTCATTCAGAACTAAATAAACTAAATAGAATAGGATGTAAGCGTGTTATTTCAAAAGCATAATCAATCATAGTGCATGGATGCACACTTCAAACGCTTTCAAAATAAGGAACTAAAGGAACAAAAGGGACAAAAAAGGCCCAGGCAACAAAATAAAAGTGACCCCATCAGTAAAATAGCTAAAAAAAAAAAGTGGCCCACGTTTTCAAATTAGGCCAGTTTTTAACTGTATGGGTATTTTCAGGGCCATCTTTAGCACTGGTGGCGCACTGTGCGACAATGTTTGTTGGCGCACCCCGCCCCCCATGACCACCTCCGCCACGGACAGTGCCCCTCAAGTCTCCATAACCACTGTCTCTTAGATTCCTGGCTTAACGCCTCACTCCGCCACTTCAGAAACGCAAGGCTGCACCATATTTACAAGACTGTGGCGCAGGGTGTCTGCGTGCAGGGAAAGATTGTTTATGTGCAGGATGGTCCCCCAATCTTTAAATGCCGTTTTGTAAGCTTAATGCAGCACACATAGAAGTTGCAAAAAGGCATTTAAAAAAAATGATTGTTTATGTGCAGGAAGGGGGATCTTCCTGTACATAAACAATCATTGGCCTTTTGCAAAAACGAGAAGAAATTAAACATTTCTCTTCATTGCGCCAGGGTAGGACCCGGTTTTCCCTGGTCTTAATTCTGGTGCTGCTTCCTATTTGCGCCTCCTTTGTAAATAAGGGGCAGTGTCAGAATCAATGGGTGTTGCGGTGGAACACCCACAGCAACACCCATTGCCCTCCTCTTTCACGCTAAGCATAGCTGAAAGGTGGCCTTATTTACAAGGCAGCGTTAAGCCACGGTAAGTGGCCTAATGTTGCCTTGTAAATAAGGCAAAGCCCCTATCGCCACAGGAACGTCGTAAAAAGTGATGTTCCCGTGGCGATAAGGACGTGTGAATATGCCCCTCTGAATGCACACATACTCCTTTGTTGCATGAAGTTGGCTGCCTCCATGATCTCACATACCACAAGTATCCAGCCCTGGGTCCTGCTCGCTCTGTGGGAGGACAGGCTGAAAGAGTAATGCATGTCCAGATTCTAGGTGTTGACCTTTTGTACAAAATGAAGGTACCTCTCATGGAGTTTTTGTAATTGCAATCCCCACCATCCGCAATTTTTGATGGAATGGGTGTCACCCTCTCAGCAACTACAGAGAGACACATGGCAGGTGCGGAGAGTTTTAGCACAGGATCTTCAAAGCAGAATAAAAGTACCTAATGATCTTACTTTGTACCATGAGTAATATCATTAATGATGTCACTTGTGACATCATCAATGATAGAATGTTTGATGCCACATGCAGCACAAGGGGTGGTGCAAGTTGTGGATTGCACTGCAAACCATAGCTGGTGAATTTCAGTGGTTTTTCACGTTTAGACAAAATGTTTTTAATTGTGTTTATTTTTCATTGATTTTCATTGTGTCTTTTACGAGGCAATGAATTGCAACCCCTGCTTTGTACTGCAATCATTCCTGCACCATGGGGTTAGATGAAGGTCTAGGACATCCAGACATGGTTGGCCAACCACTGCAGTGCGTAGCCTTGAGACTGCTGTGTGGGATTAGTCGCAGGCTTTGGGCCAAATCATCTGGCTACCTGCCTGTGCGCAGTCAAACCCCGCTGTGGAGGTTGGCCATAAAGCCTGGTCTCTTGCCAGGCCCTGTGTCCATCTCACATTGGGCCACCAACCCCCAATAAGCACAATAGAGATTGGATGTAGGTTCCGACCTGTAACTAGGCCATGTGTCCATTCTACTGCAGGCAGCCAACCATGGCCAAGTGCAGCAGGGGTTGGCTAAGCTGCGCTCACGCGACTGAGGATGGCCAAACCCTTGCTCTACATGACACTCAGCATTGTAGTATTTTTGTGCTCTTTTCTAATGCTACCTGATGTTTTGTTAGGTTGATTTTAATTTTAATTACCTTTTATTAAAAAAGAATATTTTTGGATTCACCCTAACATGGATTTTTTTAAGTACGTATTTTTTTTCAACTGTCCTTCTTCAAACAATAGTTTTTTTTTTTTAAGTAAGCCAGTTGGAAACCTTTTGTTATTGTAGACTTTCAAGAAGTAGCTGTGGTGTTTCTTTAAGTGCCAGCTCATTAATATAGGAATAACTCTTCGTTTTGTCCTGCAATTTGTGGCAAACGAGGTCTGCAGTGCATCTGATTCCTCCTCATTTGCTTGAAGATTTCAGCCAGAACCCATTCCTCTTCCTGCTCCTGACTTGCGTGCTCCATCTCTGCACAAGAATACTCCTTTGGATGTAGAGCATTCAGGTGTTTGATCGTGCCAGTGGTTCCAAAAGGAACTCTCTGTAGCATCTGTTAACATGTTGCACAAATTAACTTAATTTTGTCACCTTCTTTTCCCTGCTTGGGTATGTGAAGAATTTTCAAGAGAGTGAATCTTTGGTTGGGTTTTCCAGTGCTCCAGAAGTTGAAGGAATTTAAGGAAACAACATCTTGTCCTTCTTCCTCAGTCAATGGTGGCTGTTCTGTGCTGAAGCACGTGCTTCTTTTTAATCTGGGTGCTGACTCCTTTGGACACCTTCCTTCTTGTGGAAATGGAGACGGATGTGCTGAAAATGTTCACTCTGCTCAAAGTGGTACTCACAATGGGGTCATAGAAAAGGTGGTTTCCTTTTTAGGTCGAGCGTTCGGGACCTCTTGTATATACTTCATTATATACTTATATGTGTATGTACTTTGTGGGCTCTGGAGATCAGCCCTAGAACTTGTCTGCTTCCGCTTAGGAACTTTTTTTTCTGTTCAACTGCCTCTATTTAACTGTCTTGATAGAAAACGACCAATAGAGGTCAGTAAAATACCAGAATTGCTTTCTGCTGAGGGACTTTATTTTTTAAATTTTTCTGGCAACTGCCTCTATTTAACTTTCTTGATAGAAAACGACCAGCAGAGGTCAGTAAAATACCAGAATCACTTTAGCATTCTCTATATTCCAGTCCATAGAAATTGTCTTCCATGAGCACCTGCAGACAATAATGTTTTTTTCAAATCTTGTATTTTTAGTGATTTGACCACTGAAGGCCCTGATTTTATATTAAAAACAGAGCTTTGGACTATACCATTTCCCGCTGAAAGGCAATATTTCTCTCCGTGTGTACCCATACCTGGCGTGTCACGCAGTTTGGTGCTTACTTTCCCTCCATGTTAAAGAACAGTAGATGTTTCAGCAACCCAGGCTAATGTGCTGCATAGCTAAATACATATAAGGTCCCAAAGGCGAGACCGATTGTATTGCAAATGCTTGTTTTTTTTGTTTTAGAAATTCTGTGTTTTCCTTGTCCACTTGGACCCCCCCTTCAACAACAACATATACCACAATCACTACTTTAGCTGGCACAAAATGTGTATGTCTTAGTAGAAATGAAGATGGAAAATGCTTTACTGTTACGTGTTGCCGCAAACGTGCCCTGGCCGCTAGCTAATGCATAGTGACTGGCTGGCACGTAGGAAAATGAGCGCTGCCTGGAGAATGACGTGCAGTTCCTCGCGCCGAGACATTTAAGATGCCGGTGGAAAGGAGCGTACTGCTTAGACCTGGGACAACCGTCCCTAAAGGAATGCCTCACCGATGTCTAGAGGTATTATGACAAAAAGGAACGCTCGATGCTGGCTTCCACCAGAACCCCTAACAAAGGTAAGCTAGTGACAGGCCTGAGCTTCTGAAATACGCGCTGCACATAAACGGTCTGTGTCAAACTGCGCACCCGCTCCGCCTCAAAATGCTGGAACTGAACAAAATCACCTAAGTCTCAAAAATGTTAATGGCCCGCACTGGCCTGCCGCCTGCTCGCCCTACCGCACCAACACTGCCTGGGTCCTCCACATATGAAGTGGTTCTCCCGATCAGGAACTCAATCTCCAACTCCGGAGTAGGATAGACTGCAGGCTGGCTCAGTGTAGGTTCTTCATTGTGGCCAAATCGATGCCAAAATTGTGGTGAAGTTAACCTCTCATTAACTCCAAACAAAAGATTTAGTTTAAGAGTTATCCTTATTGGCCACAGTCTTCTCCAGCTTCTGGCAGCAACAGCCGGACATAGAACACATCTCATCATCCATCTCATCATCCATCTCATCATCCATCTCATCACACACTTCTCTACATTCCAAGGTCATAGAACCCAGAATGTGGAATGCAAAGAGAAGACAACTTCACCACAAACATCAGTTAAAAAATACCATTTTAAAATAAAAATCGCTGAAATTCACCAGTTATAGTTAACTGACCTAGCTATAACTTGTGTCTCCTCCATGCATTGCTTATAACCTCACATATTACATCACTCATTACATGTTCTTTGACATCAATGGTGGCATCACTAATGACATCTCAAATGACATTGATTACATCACTGATGACATCATCCAATGAGTGTGACAATTTACTATACGCTTCTATCACTGAAAGGCATTAAGTGAGCTATACCTAGAGAACATTTACCATAGCTTCTGTAATGCTAATGAATATATACATTCGCAACAGGCCTGGCCTCTTAACAGCCTTGCATGTGTGACGTGTGTGAACTCTCCGACAGCAGTTCTCCACAGGACAAAGGTTACGCGTAGTAGGGAATTCACCACCTAACAGTGTTTGAGAGTCAGTAGGTAGTAGGCTCTTTGTGACAAGCTGTGCAGTAGTAGGGGTGTGGCCACCGAATGTGGCTTGGATGTTTAGAGGAAGTGGCCTCTGCATGAAGAGATGTGCACAGGGCAAAAGCTCTGTGTAGTAAAGGCTTGGACACCTAATAGGGCTTGGTGTCTAGAGGAATGGGCTGTCCATGAAGAGCTGAGCAGAGGGCAAAAGATGTGCGTAGTAAGGGCTTTGACACCTAATAGGGCTTGGTGTCTATAGGGAATGGGCAGTCCATGAAGAGCTGAGCAGAGGGCGAAAGATGTGTGTAGTAACGGCTTGGACACCTCATAGGACTTAGTGTCTAGAGGGAATGGCCTGTCCTCGAAGAGCTGAGCAGAGGGCGAAAGATGTGCGTAGTAACGGCTTGGACACCTAATAGGACTTGGTGTCTAGAGGGAATGGGCTGTCCATGAAGAGCTGAGCAGAGGGCGAAAGAAGTGCATAGTAATGGCTTGGACACCTAATAGGACTTGGTGTCTAGAGGGAATGGGCTGTCCTCGAAGAGCTGAGCAGAGGGCGAAAGATGTGCGTAGGAAGGGCTTGGACACCTAATAGGGCTTGGTGTCTAGAGGGAATGGGCTGTCAATGAAGAGCTGAGCAGAGGGTGAAAGATGTGCGTAGTAAGGGCTTGGACACCTAATAGGGCTTGGTGTCTAGAGGGAATGGGCTGTCCATGAAGAGCTGAGCAGAGGGTGAAAGTAGTGCGTAGTAATGGCTTGGACACCTAATAGGACTTGGTGTCTAGAGGGAATGGGCTGTCCTCGAAGAGCTGAGCAGAGGGCGAAAGATGTGCGTAGTAAGGGCTTGGACACCTAATAGGGCTTGGTGTCTAGAGGGAATGGGCTGTCCTCGAAGAGCTGAGCAGAGGGTGAAAGATGTGCGTAGTAAGGGCTTGGACACCTAATAGGGCTTGGTGTCTAGAGGGAATGGGCTGTCCTCGAAGAGCTGAGCAGAGGGCGAAAGATGTGCGTAGTAAGGGCTTGGACACCTAATAGGGCTTGGTGTCTAGAGGGAATGGGCTGTCCTCGAAGAGCTGAGCAGAGGGTGAAAGATGTGCGTAGTAAGGGCTTGGACACCTAATAGGGCTTGGTGTCTAGAGGGAATGGGCTGTCCATGAAGAGCGTTAATGGGGAAACAATGGCTCCTGTGGAATAATAAAACAGTATTTCTGATGCAATTTTGCACAATGGCAATATACAGGGCTGGTAGGATGTCAAAAAGAAAGCTGGCCACTGACACTGAGGGAATAGTCAATGTGAATTTTTTTTTCGTTTATATAATAAATAAATGAAATAAACAATATATACATAGGGCTTGAGAATCACAATATGATTATACAACAAACAATGATTACAAATAGTGAACGGTGTCCCAGTGAAAAAAACATTGGAACCTAAACTAATAGTGACATAATACGTGACATATGTACAAGGTTTCACTTGAAAACATTTTGGCGACCATTAAATAATTCAAAATCAATTGGACAACACTTTATACAATCATAAGTGTTTGATAATAGTTCGCCTTTGTTAATTGTCGACGACGTTTCGACCCTATCTGAAGTACAGGGTCTCTTCAGGACCTAAAGGATGTAGGGACACCTAAAAGAAATGGGAGGATACTGTCAGTGTGTGGCCAAGGCAGTGGCTTGCAAAATTGGAGGTAAAGGCTTCTGAAAAGGGAGGGAGCGTACCTGAGGGGAGGCCTGCACTGCCTAATGTGAAAAGCAGTGTCACCGTGAAATAAGTGAAGAAAAACTCACAGGGACCCGGCCGGGCACTGTGAAAGGTAATAAATGCATAATAGTTAGATCAGTGTACAATGGCATGGCTAATGTTTAATAGTAGATTCAAGATGTGGTAGCATGGATAATGTTTCTAACAAGAACAAGCCACAAGAACTTACCCCTTGTGAGGGTAGTGTTAGGCAGAAGGGATGGCAGGGCCTGGATATCTCAGCGTTACTCGGGCACTTGATATTCACAAGGTACAAGAACTGTATGTGAAAAACGAAAATGTCAAAAGCAGAAAATGTAATTCCTAGCAAATGATTGTGGGGTATTGGCGGGTAGCTGCAATGTTGCATTTAAGAAAAAGCTTACCCATGTGGGTTTCTCTGGCTGATCAGCAGAATGGCCGATCTAAGCTGCAGGAGATTGCTTCGTATATGGGCAATGAACGCCAAGGAAATAACAAGTGGAGCTCTAAAATAAGAAAATAGTAATAATGAGGACGGGCGCTAGATAAATAACCAAGGTCTTAAATGTAGAACCAAGGGCATTGAGGTCAGGGCTGTTAGTACCTTGGATAAGCTGAAATAGCCTGTATTTGTCCCCCAAGTGCTGCTGGAACAGTGGAGCGTCCGTCTCCCTGTTTGGTGCGATAACAACAGGATAGTAGTTGTCTAGCAATGGATAAGCAAAAGTTCCCGCCAAAAACTGGTGAGTCAGGCATGGCTACATGATCCAGAATACCTATCTGCTCTATGGATCTGTGTGCCAAAATAGAAATAAACAAAAGACTGGTGGATGCGGTGGGTCGAATTTAAAAATCAGAAAGTATGGAGGGAGGAGGGAAAATAGAAATAAAGAATAATAGTGAATAATAAATAATAAATAATATAAAAGAAATAAAAATAAATAAATTGTGTGTTTGTTTGTGTGGACCCCTAAGAAATGCTGTGGCATTCTCTACGTGCAATAGGATAACAAGCCTAATAGCGGGGTTGCACAGATTGTGGTGGAAGTTACCAGTAACGGAAAATATAGAGGAGCATACAAGTGGTGATACAGTCAGTGAAGTGAAGGGCCGGGGATGCCTGATGACTCAGGGTGGAGTGGAATGGGTTTTGAGAAGAGAAAGAGTAGAAGTGAAAATTGAGAAATTGTTGGCCGGATAAACCATACATGTAGTAGTGTAGATAATGGAGGGAAGGGCAGGGGATGGCAAATAGCTACAAATGAAGTGAAACATTAGATAGAAAAACTAAATGCTGTGTTTACAGATCCCATCAATAAGGACCGAGACGGGTGCTGTTTCAGTAAGGGGTGTCAAGCGCGCTGCTGCACATGATGGAGGTTAGGTACTAAGTGTGGTGATAGAACCACGCCATTCTTCAGCAGAGTTTCACCCCTGAATGATAGAATTGGTGCGTTCAATCCAGCGACATTCTACTCGTTGAAGGATTTGAGCCAGGTCTCCTCCTCTGGGTGGGATGGATACTTTGTCTATTACTTGCCATGTAATATCATCTGCCGTATGATTTTTGTTAGAAAAATGGCTGACCAAGGGGGCATTAGGCACTGAATTTCTAATTCTGCTACGATGTTGTCCTATTCGAGCCTTCACTGGTTGCTGTGTTTGCCCAATATATTTATTTATTATATAAACGAAAAAAAAATTCACATTGACTATTCCCTCAGTGTCAGTGGCCAGCTTTCTTTTTGACATCCTACTAACCCTGTATATTGCCATTGTGCAGAATTGCATCAGAAATACTGTATTATTATTCCACAGGAGCCATTGTTTCCCCATTAACTTACTTACCCAGGCTCCCCGTGAGTAGGGTTCCCTTGTTTTTTGTTCTCAGTCCATGAAGAGCTGAGCAGAGGGCGAAAAATGTGCGTAGTAAGGGCTTGGACACCTAATAGGGCTTGGTGTCTAGAGGGAATGGGCTGTCCATGAAGAGCTGAGCAGAGGGCGAAAGATGTGCGTAGTAACGGCTTGGACACCTAATAGGACTTGGTGTCTAGAGGGAATGGCCTGTCCTCGAAGAGCTGAGCAGAGGGCGAAAGATGTGCGTAGTAAGGGCTTGGACACCTAATAGGGCTTGGTGTCTAGAGGGAATGGGCTGTCCATGAACAGCTGAGCAGAGGGCGAAAGATGTGCCTAGTAAGGGCTTGGACACCTAATAGGACTTGGTGTCTAGAGGGAATGGCCTGTCCATGAAGAGCTGAGCAGAGGGCTAAAGATGTGCGTAGTAAGGGCTTGGACACCTAGTAGGGCTTGGTGTCTAGAGGGAATGGGCTGTCCTCGAAGAGCTGAGCAGAGGGCGAAAGATGTGCGTAGTAAGGGCTTGTACACCCAGTAGGACTTGGTGTCTAGAGGGAATGGGCTGTCCTCGAAGAGCTGAGCAGAGGGCGAAAGATGTGCGTAGTAAGGGCTTGGACACCTAATAGGACTTGGTGTCTAGAGGGAATGGGCTGTCCTCGAAGAGCTGAGCAGAGGGCGAAAGATGTGCGTAGTAAGGGCTTGGACACCTAATAGGACTTGGTGTCTAGAGGGAATGGGCTGTCCTCGAAGAGCTGAGCAGAGGGCGAAAGATGTGCGTAGTAAGGACTTGGACACCTAATAGGACTTGGTGTCTAGAGGGAATGGGCTGTCCTCGAAGAGCTGAGCAGAGGGCGAAAGATGTGCGTAGTAAGGGCTTGGACACCTAATAGGACTTGGTGTCTAGAGGGAATGGGCTGTCCTCGAAGAGCTGAGCAGAGGCCGAAAGATGTGAGCAGTAAGGACTTGGACACCTAATAGGACTTGGTGTCTAGAGGGAATGGGCTGTCCTCGAAGAGCTGAGCAGAGGGCGAAAGATGTGCGTAGTAAGGGCTTGGACACCTAATAGGGCTTGGTGTCTAGAGGGAATGGGCTGTCCTCGAAGAGCTGAGCAGAGGGCGAAAGATGTGCGTAGTAAGGGCTTGGACACCTAATAGGACTTGGTGTCTAGAGGGAATGGGCTGTCCTCGAAGAGCTGAGCAGAGGGCGAAAGATGTGAGCAGTAAGGACTTGGACACCTAATAGGACTTGGTGTCTAGAGGGAATGGGCTGTCCTCGAAGAGCTGAGCAGAGGGCGAAAGATGTGCTTAGTAGGAGTTTTGGGACCTACTGGAGCTAGAGTGTGTGGAGGTAGGGTCTCTCTGTGAAAACGTGTGCACATGGTGCAGAATGTGCAAAGTAGGGGCTTCAGCACCTAATGGAACTAATGTGACTAAAGGAGTGAGCTACAGTGTAATTATTTTTAATAGGCACATATGGCTATGTAATTCATGCTTTTGCACCATTTAGCACTTTTTTACATATTTCAAAAGCAGTATTGGGTTTTAGATTACATCGAACAGAAGATTAGTGGATGATGTCATCAGTTGTTTTTTTTATAAAGATGAGTTGTTTATTCCTATTATTTATCGCTTTAACTACTGTGAGATACTTGTACCTTACCGCACCCCTAAACAGAACCCCCCACTCGGTGTCGCATATCAGATCAATCAACAATCATTCAAGAGGGTAAAATGGGGGGTGCAGGACTGTGCCCGATCGCTCTTCCTCTTTCACCATGTTATATTAGTCCAGTAATATTTGTCCATTTCCTGAACATCATCTGCCTAATTACTTGATATGTATAGCTCCTGCCCCTGTTTATCTATTTGATTTGTATATTTCACATGTTGTCATTATCTTTTATCTACTTATATGCCATGTTTGGCCCAATTATTATTGGGGGTCCTAACCTGTGACCTGCACCTGATCTCCAATCACCATGTTATATTTTGTCCAGTAATATTTGTCCATTTCCCGAACATCATATACCCAGTTACTTGAAATGTATAGCTCTTACACCTGTATATCTAATTTGATTTGTATATTTCACATGTTGTTTCATTATCTTTTTATCTACTTGTATGCCATGTTTGCTTTATATTATCTTCTCATGTAAAGCGCTCTGATACCTCTGGGTCTAGCCAGCGCTATATAAAACTTTTTAAAAAAAACATATTACACCTTTCATGTCTTCCTCTCTTCTGTCTTCACTCTCCTTTCGAAGCTCCTCGTCATCATTACTCAGGTCCAGCCGCGTCCGCCATCACAGGTAAGGTGGCCCATGACACATGTGATCCCTCCAGCTAGTCTTGGCATTTTAGACAAGAGGCCTTATAGTTTATAGTTTTGCTTTTCCTACTACAGGCATTGTCATCTTAATGACTTTTGGGCCCCCGAGCAACACATATTTTCGAGGCTCTTGTTCGGAACAACTTTTAGTTTCGTTTTACTCATTTTCTGCTAGTTCATGCTGCCATGATACTAAACAAACTTTCAGAAGCACGGTCAGATGAAACAATTGAAATATGTCCTGGAGCCACCAAACTATTCTTAACATGACACTGGGCAAGGAAAGAGAAAGTCAAAGATATCTAGAGGTGAGATAGAGATACAGTTCAGTTTCACAGGGGGTCCCTTGGAAGGTGAGGGTCCTGGGCAATGGCTCACTTTACCACTGCCTTAAAGCGTATCTGATTATAGGCCTAGGCCTAGAGCTCTGAGGATATGGAATGATGGATTCACCCACAACCTAAGCATCTTTCTTATGGCTGCATTTTACTTACGTGAGTATTTGGAGTTCTCGAGTGGGATGGGCCAATCCTTCCACTAACAATGCCACCCTCCTAACTCTCAGTGAGTTCTCAGAAAGGTCGAGCTCTTTCAGAGCTGGTTGTGCAGCGAGAACAAGGGCCAGGTCTTGGCAGCACAAATCTGACAGTCTGCAGTTCTTGATCCTATGGAGAAGATGGTGAGAAACAACATGATGGTGAAGAAGCAGGCTGTGAGGACTACACTGATCAATACAAGAGGAGTCTGAAAACCTGCAGTCGTTGGTCCTAAGGACAAGACAGAGACAAGCAACATGAAGGGGGAGAAGCAGGCTGTGAGGACTTTACTAGACTATAAAACAGGAGTCTGAAAACCTGTAGTCCTCGGTTCTAAGGAGAAGATAGAGGCAAGAAACATGAAGGGGAGGAAGAAGATCGTGAGGACTTTACTAGACCATATAACAGGAGTCTGAAAACCTGCAGTCCTCGGTTCTAAGGAGAAGACAGAGACAAGCAACATGAAGGTGAAAAAGCAGGGTGTCAGGACTACACTGATCAAAACAACAGAAGTCTGAAAACCTTCAGTCCTTGGTCCTAAGGAGAAGACAGAGTGAAATCACATGCAGAGGAAAGAGTAGGCTGCCAGGATTACACTGATCAAAACAACAAGCCTAAAAACCTGCAGTCCTCAGTCCTAAGGAGAAGACAAAGTCAAACCACACGAAGAGGAAGGAGGACACAGCCAGGGTTCATTGGCCTGTACTGACCAGAGAGAACTGGTTAGTTCTGCCTGTGGTGCTAACTGAGCTCCGTGGCAGTCTTCACAACCGTCGGCCATTTATTAGGAAAGCAATTATATGGTGCACAGGATGAGATGGAAGTGCAACAGTCAATACATCAACAATGGCCAAACAAATATCCACATAACAAGAAACAACTCTTTAATCACCTAGTAAAAGGTACACATTAGAAAATATTATTCACGGCTCAAAGCCATGGCGCTGACAAATGAACTTTCTTTAAGGTGAAATGCCAAACAGCTGAGCGCTAAAAGGTAAAAATGTAGCCTATAAGATAACCTGTGGAACAATATTCTCCAGTGCAGTAGTTTCACAATCTTCTCCTTAGGCACCAAACCCTTATGGCTCTGTCCAAAGTCTGAGGCACAGCTTGCGTGCCGTTCTGTAATAGCACAGTTCAGTTCTCTCAAGGAGCTCTAGACCTAGATTAACCTGAAAGTGATCTGTTACTAAAGCCTCCAGAACTTTCATTTCTAAACCCAAGGACCTCATCTGCGAATTCCCACAGGGATCATCAGTAAGCCCCACACTCTTCAGCATGTACATGCTTCCTCTGGCTAACATCATCAGATCCCACAGACTCAACATCATCTCTTACGCCGATGACACCCAGCTCATTTCTAACCTCTCATACAACACTAGCCACCAAAACAAAATTCAAACAATGCATGATGAGCGCGGCCAATGGATGAAAAAGAACTGCCTCAAGCTCAACACCCACAAAACTGAAGAACTGATCTTCGGGAATAAGAGCTCACCTTGTGACTCCACCTGGTGCCCCGCTGATCTTGGATCCACCCCTACCAACGATGCTACGAACCTAAGCCTAATCCTGGACACCAACCTCACCATGAAGTCCCAGGCCAACGCCGTCACCTCCTCATGCTTCCACATCCTCCGCATGTTACGTAAAATATTCAAGTGGCTCCCACTAGACACCAGACATACCTTCACGCAAGTCTGAATCACAAGCAGATTGGACGACAGTAGCACACACTATGCTAGCATCCCAACCTATCTCTTTCACAGATTTCAAACCACCAAAAAAACACCACTGCCAGACTCGTCCTCCCGCGTTGAACACATACCACACCACTCCTCAGAGAGCACCACTGGCTCACCATTCAGAAGTGCTGCCAGATCAAACTTGTCACACTCACACTCAAGTCACTATACAACACAGGACCCGCATAGCACAGGCTTCACTTCCACCAGACAATGTCACTCAGCATCACTCTCATTCACGCAAACACTCTCATCCACTGAAGCAGAAGGGGAGGCCGAGTATTCTCCCACCAAGCCACCAAATCCTGGAACGACCACCCCTAACACATAAGGACCACCTCCTCCTTCCTTGAGTCCTGCAAGAAGCTGAAGACCTGGCTATTCAATTAGTACTTTGCGGGACCATTGAGACTGCTTGTATTAAGGCCCAGCCTCCCCATATTCCTACACTCACCTACTCAGTGCCTGGATACACTCACGGGTGGCAAGCGGCGCTGTACAAACGCCACTTACATTACATTATCCTAACAACAGCTTATGTGATATCCACAACTGGATGAGAAATATGAATCTTAAACCCAATGCACAGAACAGAGACTTCCTCTTGCTCGCATCAAGGCCAAATAATGGTCTTCCACCTGACTGGCTGGAAAAGGTTCAACATTGGCATCTCTCCTAAAATGATTTAGTCAGCCAAATCATTAGGGTTCACAGATAAAGGATTCTAAACTGTCTTAACGTACACATTTAAAGCTACTGCTAAATGTGCTGAGTGCTATCTCTTCATCATAAGGAGACCACCCTAATAAGGCGGCTTGCTGTAACTGTCACTTCTGTCTTCAGGTAGAAGAATAGATATCAGAAGTTTTCTGAAAAGGACGAAATGATGGTAGGCAGCCATGTGCGGACCTTCTGCATGCTCCTCAAACATGGTGAACCATATAAATGGGAATTTGACCTGGAGCGAAGGTATTTCTTTATTTTCAATTGTGCTTCGGCCCGATTTCCAAGAGCGTTAAGAAGCCGTGGCACGACACTCATCTCACGGCTACTCTCCAACAGCTGCCTTGAGCCTGGACAGCGCAGCGATTGTCTTGTGCCTGCATGCTAATTAGCGGCACCCAATCTCCTCTTCAGTGTGGCGCTACCGCTCCCTCATTCTTCCACCCTAGCGGCCCACCGGCGAAACGCCTGGTGCCCGCTATGGCCAGTCCGGCCCTGCTCATTCCTTCAAGCCGGCTTTGCAGCCTTTGAGCTCTGCTGCTTAGTGGCATGCGATCATAATCTGCTCTGCTCTCGTGCCTTTCAAATGAAGGAGAGACTTGAGTTATCCTTCAAGCACTTCACAAATAAGTCATAAGGACAAGTGTCCAGGAGTCTGAAAACCTGCAGTCCTCGGTTCTAAGGAGAAGACAGAGACAAGCAACATGAAGGTGAAAAAGCAGGGTGTCAGGACTACACTGATCAAAACAACAGAAGTCTGAAAACCTTCAGTCCTTGGTCCTAAGGAGAAGACAGAGTGAAATCACTGAAATTTGTTGCGGAATCTTCCCTGGAGCTGCACTTTTCCTGGCACAAGTTGTTTCCGCCCCTCCTGGGGTCAGAGTGTATAGGACAGCTGATTAGCCCTCATGCATGCAGGACTTTTCTGAATCACGCTTAGTCACTGGCTCTTCCACCATTTCTGCTGAAATATAATCTCTGAATTGAAAGGCCATTCATTGGTTCAGCCACATTATTTTGAGATCACTGTTGTTTGTTTCCAAGCTATTTCTCTACAAGTAACCCTCATTTACTTGTTAATTGTCCTGTTAGATTTTGGCAGAACCTGGGGTTCAGAAATTCAAATGGAAAAAAGGGTCCAAGACCTTTGACAGCTGCTTAATTGCAATTGACGGCTCACAATTTGAACCTATAAGGAAATTGGCTCTCCTCTATAATTGTTTGGGCTCAGAAGGGCAGGACATTTTTGATCTTCGGTAACGCAATCTTTGGAAAACTGATTGGGATGTATATGTTGACGCTGTTAAAAGGTTACAACATCATTTCAAGCACAATACTAGCAAAACTATTGAAAGACAGATTTTTCACCTGTCGTCAGTAACAACATGAGACAATTGATAGCTCCTTGGCTGAACGTAATTTTTTAATATGCACCTGTGAATTGAATGGAAATATTGATATCTATTTAAGAGGCCAATTGGTGGTAAACTGTAATGAGAACACAGGAAAAGCTATTATGGTGTAGAAATCCCAGTCTGGAAGAAACGTTATAAACTGCCAGAGGCATTGAAAGATCAATGCTGGCCTCTAAAGATTTGAAAAGATGTAAGAATGTTTCTGACTCAGAACCTGTTAATTCCATTGCTATTGAACCCAAGTCTCATGCTGTCGTACATCCTTTGTTCCCCAAATTGATTTTACATCTACAGTCTACCTCCAAAAGTCAAACTCTTGTGTGGACAGCTGGGAAAGAAAAGAAGCCGACTATATCAGCTTGGTGTTTGTCAGCATATTTCTTTTTGCAGGTGATGGTGCAAGCTTATAATAATAATACGCTGGGTCAGATGTGTAATAACCAGGAAAATGAGCACAGCTAGAGATCCCAAGCTCTTCTGGAATATGGTTGGGTGGTCCGGTTATAAAGATCCTGACCTTATCCCCAACCACATTACCTGTCAGGATTGGCATAGTCACTTTCGAAATCTCTACTCTGGGTCTAATCTATCTCTCGAATCCGGGCCCCTCCATCAAATAAGCTTCTATCCTATATCGGGCCCTATCGACCTCTTCACATTAGATGAAGTAGAGGCGGCTGTAAAGAAAATTGTTCCATCAAAAGCCCCGGGACCTGACGGCATCCCTGGGGACCTTTTTCTTGCCGACCCCCATAACTGGGCTAGTTATATCACGCTCTTAATCAACTGCCTTGTACAGGGCAGCTCAGTACCTGAGTCATGGAAGGGGGCTGAGGTGATACCCATCTACAAGAAAGGTCCCAGGGATGATCCTGCCAACTACCGCCCAATCAGTTTGATTGACGCTATGCAGAAAGTAGTTGGCAGGGTGTTATTACAGAGAATTCATTGCTGGGTGGACGAAGAAGATATTCTTTCCCAATATCAAGCGGGATTTAGGGCCTGCACGGGGACGGTGGACCAAGCATTCAGGTTGCTCCTTATCTACTGGAAGGTGGTCCTCATTGGCAAGGGCAGTCTTTACTTGGCATTTATTGACTTAAAGACTGCCTTTGACCTGGTCCCTCGAGAGCGGCTGTGGCGCATCTTGGGCGAAATGGGGATCCCTCCATTGTTGCTGAACCTGCTGATCCGTCTACACGAAGGCAATTACGCGCAAGTGAGGTGGGGGTCCCAAAGCCAGAAAAGAGACAAAATCCCGGTTAACAGAGGAGTTCGCCAGGGCTGTGTTCTGGCGCCCACCCTGTTTTCCTTGTACATGAATGGGGTGGTTAATTTCCTCCAAGAGTGTCCAGCTGATGCCCCAGCTCTGTTGGGCGACAGGGTCCCTACGCTCCTCTTCGCAGACGATACCCTGCTCATCTCAAAAATGCCAGCAGGGCTGCAAAAGCTTCTAGACAGATTTCACCTCTTCTGTGAATCCAGGGGGCTTATTGTAAACACCTCTAAGACTAAGCTTATGGTATTTAACCCTTACAGGCCATACAGAAGCAATTTCACCCTTGACGGAATCTGTTTGGAAAAAGTCACAACATTTGACTATCTAGGAATTCGGCTCGCTGAGAATATGCAGTGGAGAAATCATGTTGACAAAATGCTTTTAAACCATAAGCGCACGACAGGAGCACTAACTAGAGAACACCGTTCCTCAGCGAGCAGACCAGTAGCCCCTGCACTTACCATCTATGCAGCTAAAGCAGTAAGCTCAGCCCTTTATGGTGCTGAGCTATGGGGCTTCGAGAATGTAGATTGTATTAGTAGATCTGAACATAAGTTCCTAAGAGACTTAGTGTCGCTCCCTCCCAACGTCCCATTGAAACCCCTGATGAGCGACATGGGTAGACGCTCTTTCAAAGACGTAGCCAGGCTGCGACCACTACTATTCTGGGTCCGTTTGTGCTGGACCCCTGAGCTTTCCAACTATGCCTCAACGCTGGCAGAAATGATGGCCTTAGATGGCAGTCAAAGAATTTGCTGGGTGCGTACCCTAAAGAAAATGCTTTTTGCGCTCGGCTTCAAGGAATCGTGGGACTCACAAATCCCGCCCTGTAAGGCCGAGCTCAAAAAGATGCTACTGGGCTTGGATAAATGACCAAGAGCTTAACAACGCTAGGGCAGGTAGGCTCATAGATGAATTTTATTTCCATAAGCAGGTTATTTCATTAGAACCCTGCCTAGATTTTATCCAGGCACCGCGCGACAGAACACTTTATATTCAGTTCAGGATAGGATCACTTCCAGTTCGAGAGTTTACTGCAAAGTGGCGTGTGCCACACCAAACACCAAAGGAGTGTCCCTGCTGTAAGGCGCCGACTGAGAGTGTAGCGCATCTCATGTTCGCTTGCCCTTTTTATAAAAATGCTAGGTCGAGATGGCTTAAACCCATCTGCAGACAAATGGGAACTCAAGAACATTGTACTGCTCTGCGCATTTTAAAATCAGATGCACGGACCCTCTTTGCCTGTGGCGTGGAGAAGTATCTCGGCCGCGCCTGGATAACAAGACATAAATCCTTGTGTGGGGTTTCATGACGAATTATCATGTTTTTGTGTTAGTTTTTAGCTAAAATCGTTTATTCTAAATTGCATTGTCACTTTATACTGTATCCTGTGTGGGGCATTTTTGATGAATTTTATGTTTTTATGTTATTTCTAACCAAAATGATTTGCATAAGTTGCACTGTCACTTTAGATGAGGAGAGCTGGAATTGAATTTTTTTTTTTATTGTATTGTGCTCCCACATCCTGTAGTTCACCCTTCCCAGCTCTGGGCTATCAAGAAACATAAGAATCGATGGACCTTTTAAGCTTTTATGCGCCATTTTTTATCTTGTATACTGCCTATGGATGGAATTAAGAATGATAATGCTTTTAAGATACTTTGTTATCGGAATAAAGCTTTTGACTGACTGACTGAAAATGAGCAAACGTCTGTGCAAACGTCTTTGAACTACCCCGTGGTGGTGTGGGCAGTGTTCCCATTGTCTGTAATTAAATACTACACGTGGAGTACTTGCTTTAAGCAAGAAATGATGACCATAATGCTAAAAACAAAACATTTCATCATAATTAGTCATGCCTTTGTACTGTTCATCAGAAGAAAAAACAATTGAGTGCTCAAGTTATTCTAGCATTTCATGCACTGTATCAATATCCCAATCATCAGAGACTGTACTAGAAAATACAAAATACATATGGTATCTTTAAAAGTTCTGCAGGTCCAAATATATCATACGATACCCTATCCCAAACAATTCCAGCAGGAACTGGAACAACTGAATTGTTCACCAGGGACAGGTCTCTTTGCACTTTTATGTGATGAAGAATGTGGTGTTAGAGCCAAGTTCACCAGCTCTGGGAGATAATGTCTGTTCAGGAACATGAAAAGGACTCTCACAAAACCAATCCAAAGGAATATGAAAAGTAACTAAATTGCAATTCAAAGGAAGAGCCTTGGAGGAACAAAGTATATCTTTTTAACTCAAAGACAGAAAACGCACAATCTCATCTAAAAAGGTAGAGGTGTAGGTTCAGGTGGATCAGATGAATCCGAAGAAAAGTCATCAAAGTTGATGAAGTAGTCAGAGGCAGTCCGATCTATTTTTGGCAGCTCTGCAGGTTGTGTAGAACTGGGAGTTGACTCAATCTGTGGTACATTGATGTAAACAGCATTCAAGTCAGGATTCCGAATTGAAATCTGTGTTTCTGTACAAGCCAACTGTATAGTAGTTGTTGACGTAGCAGGTAGAATAGTAGCTGTTGATGTAGCAGGTAGAAGATATACTTCATTGTTGGTTACTGCTATCCGCAGCCGGGGAGAGGAGGCTTCATCAGTGATTAATGCTTCCATGGGAACTTTCTGTATGGTAGTGAGAGGAGGCAGGTTAACCACCCAGGAGCCCACGCGGCCTACTGGTTACAATCTGTTACATAAAGTGGTTTGATCAGATCAATTGAGATGAATCTCTTGTTTTTGCAGCCAGCAAGGGGCGAAAGAAGTACAGTTCTGGTACCTTCAACAGCCAGGACAGGTATAGGCGCTCTGTAGGATGGCCCAAATTCTTTTTTGTCCACTTTTTTTTCCCTGACCAGATCCCCAACCTTTGGAATCCAACCGAGAGCCGCTGGTGCTTCCTTCACTTCTCCAGTGCCAGTGCGTTTTACTTGGACGTTGCTTTGTACGTCCACAAACAATTGACAATGGAGATTCAGAGGTGCACATGTGCATCAGTAGCAGTGATTGGAACTCCTTGGTATGTGAAAGAGATCAGAGAACTGAATTCACCGGCAAGATCATATTGCACCCACTCACATTATGGACCAGCCAACAAAGCAATTTGAGTGCTTAGGCATGAGTTGGACAGTCATATCATTCAACCATTAGAGATGCCAACCAATTCAATTCAATTAAATTCAAAAATCTTTATTCATATAGTAGTGTATCCATATAAGCACAGTTCACATAACACCAGAAACAAGTATACAAGCCTAATTAATCATAATATTAGATGAGTAAAATCATAGATAAGCAAACATCATGTTATGAACAGGTAAAAACAGGTATCGATAAAAACCCTCTTAATTTAAATAATTCTAGATTGTCGTGGGCTGGTTAAAAAACTAATCTACAGACAATATCCATTGGGTTTAGATAAAACATGATCATAATATATAAAAATGAATTCATTAAAGACAAGCATCATAAAGTGCACATTGTGTTGTGGGCGCGTACTGCAACTTTTAGAAAAGTACCTACACGAACAGTTAATTCATCATTTTCCAGTTTAAGAATTTCCATATAGGCTGCATCAAAACAATTTTTTTTTAAAAATGGTATCAAAAACTGTTTTGTGTATTCCATGTAGAACTTACAGAAAAATAAGAAGTGAGGTGTTGTTTGCCTGCTCCTGCCATCGCAGGGGCATGGTAATTGATCTAGATTAGCGTTGTACCCCAGAGGGAAACATAATAAGAATTTAACTGTGCCTGCCCTTAAACGGAAGAGAAGTCCTCTCTCCCAACGACCTATTGATTTTAAAAGATAACTAGATGGTGTATTTGATGTATCCTCAATAGACATATAAGTTGCTGCAGACGTTTTCTGGGCCTCCCTTTCGTGTCTTAGTGCACTATAATGGGCGTAAAGGGCCCCCCGAAGGACTTTTTTGTTCATATTATCAATTTCGGAAGGGTTTGAGAAGACCAGTGCATAATTAATACTACTCAAGCTCCCTTTCACTGCTGTAAGCCATGGTATCTCCCTTCCCTTATCGCATTTGAGGCAGTCTCTTATTATACCTCTAGTGAGGGACACTACTGGATTTTTCCAGATGGCAAGCCAAAAAAGGGCAGGGCAGGCCTTTATGTCGTCTTCGATAAAATGCAGTTTTAATTCGACATGACAAACATATTGTGATGTGGAGATCGGTGCTCCCAAAAGTTTTCGGCAGAATCTGTTTTCTTCAAGCTGGGCACTGTTACTCTTTGTGTAGCCCCAGACTCCGCTCCATATGTTGCTGTTGGGATGCACTGTGTTTTATAGATTTTCAAAAGCGCTAAAATTACCCCTGTTCTTTTGGGCTGCGGAAGGCCGAGAATTGAATTAATAGCTTTGGAAACGTATTCCTGCTATATGCCACATGGTCGACCCAAGAACCGCTGGCAGCAAAGACCAGCCCCAGGTAAGGAAAAGTGCAAGTGCGTTGTAATTTTTGATTATCCATAACAATGGTGTTTAAAAGATACCTTTTTGGCCCACAAGACATAATAAACGATTTTTTAAAATTAGTACACAGATCTAGACCAGCCATAAAATCCAGGAAACCCCGCACAAGGATACGTAGTGCATTGGGTGTTCGGCCCATTAGGACCGCATCATCGGCATACAATAGGGTGGGGAGTGTCTTACCATTGATTCTGGGGACATCGTTAGTGAGTACGATCAAAGATTTATATAAATCATTAATATATAAAATAAAAAGCAAGGGGGCCAGACACACCCCTGCCTTATCCCTCTGTCAACTCTGCTGTCATTTGAGACCTCCCCACCCATATTGATCCTCACTCTGGCTTTCAGGTCCCTATGCAAATAAGCTAAAAAATTAACTAAAACCTCGTCTAAACCATATTTCAAAAGGGTAGACCATAAACGAAACCGGTTGACAAAATCAAAGGCTGAGGTGAGATCCATAAAAGCCAGATATATTGGGGATTGCTGGGCTATAGTATACTTCACAATATTTAAATTAAGATTCAGGCAGTGTTCGATAGTGCCTATTTTATTTCTAAATCCTAATTGGCATGATTGTAAAATGCAATCCTCCTCAGCCCATTTTTTGATCTTGTTATATAAGATCCTCCATAAAATTTTCATTGTGTTATCAATCAGGGAGATCGGCCTGTAGCAGCTTGGCTGGGAACGGTCACCCTTTTTAAAGATTGGTACGATGATGCTTGTTGACCAGGTGCTTGGGAGCGGGGCATTAGTTAAAATATTAAAAACATTTAATAGAAGCGGCGCCCAGACCTCAGGTTTGTACTTAATCAAGTCAATGGGCAGCCCGTCGGGTCCGGGGGCTTTATTTCCCAAGCTCTGATTAATGGCATCTTCAATTTCCTGTATGGATATTGGAATCCCAGAGGGGACCTGATGCTCTACAGGGGCCTCATTGTGTGTTGGAGCTGAGTAGATCATAGAAAAATGGGCTACCCATGCCTTACTGGTTATTTTGCAGCTTATTGGAGTCAGTGGTTGTCCCATGGATCTCATGTCTTTGACCGCAGCCCAGAAAGCGTTCCCGTTATTTAATGTGGCAGCCTGCGCGTCCCAGTGCTCATTCATACATTCTTCTTTCCTTCGCGAAACGGCTACCTTATACTTTTTCCTTAACGATTTTACAAGGGAAGGATTTCTGGGGTTTGTTGAAAGTGCCCTACGAAGCTGTCTATTGATTAAAGAACAATCGCCATCAAACCATCTCGTCCATGTTGTGCTCCCGGGATTGGCGTAGATAGTATAGATTTAATACCCTCACATAATTTTGAAAAGGTGCCAATTACCTCGGGGTTAAAATCTTGTAGTGACAGACATGAATCAATAAGTCTCTTGTAGTCCCTAACCATCTTAAAAAAGATATCAGTGTAGTTGGCTCTTCGCCAAACCAATCTTAGATTGTCTGTAGAGGGGGTCAAGTTCCTAGCGCCACACTCATTGTTATATGTCGGCCTCGGGGCAATTCTCAGTTCTATTATAATGGGATTGTGGTCACCATGAGTAGTCGGGACAACCTTAGCTTTCATTAAACAATCCTCAAGAATAGGAGAAATAAAAACGTAATCTACAGTAGAGGCACAAACCCTACCTCTAAATGTTGGTTCAGGCGGGTCATTGTTATTAGTTACAGCAGAAATTTCCATCACATTGGTCAAATTATGATTAAGCAAATGATCTCGTAATTCAACGCCCCTATTACATAGATGCACCTTAGAGCTAGGTCCTATGATTGAGGTGGTTTCCCTAGGGATTTTGGCGTTAAAGTCACCCTCCAAACAGATGCCAACTGTATAACCAAATCCATTGCGATGTTGTAGAGTTGTGATAAAATTAAACAAGCTGATGAAATTTACATTAGGTGCAGAATAAAACTCATTATTATAAAAATTAATTAAACATATGCATACACCCCTCCTATATATTAACACTTGAAATGTATTACTATTTGTATCTAAAACCCGCAGCAATGTTAACCCAAATTGAGAGACCACCAGATGGGCGACCAAACTTGGCAATGGAGGCAAGAGTGTTAAAACATTCAAATCCTTCGAAGTATAAGTCTTGCATAGCCCAGGTCTCTTGAAACATAAGAACATCCTGCTCTTGTACTATATCTAGCCAGTCTGGGAGAGATATTTTTGACTCTAAGCCAGCAACATTCCAACTTAATACTTTTAGATTAGAGTCATTTGTTGCTTTATTTAACATATCATGTTCGGACGGCTCTGAGAGATGCACATGGGCATTCGATATAAAAGTGGACTCATTAGTTACCAAAGGTGGTGTTAGTCAATCCTGGCTATCCAAATCAGACAGTGCTAGGAACCTATTGTGCGTGATTGGGTGGGGGACGTCATTTATCAGGGGCCCAGGGACTGGTTTATAAAAATAACCCAGCGGTAATGAGTAAATATGCGTGGGATTAGTAGTAGAGTCTTCCTGCGCCTTCGATAATGACCTGACCATGGACGGCCTAGGAAAATTGATCACTACGCAGTCTCCCTCGATGTTCTTTGTTGACACCCCCACCCATCCTACTCTTCGTACCATAATGATGTTATTCATATCTGATACCTTAAACCTCTGCGTAATTGATTCCAGGTCTCCCCCTGTTCTTTCTTAAGGGCTGGTACCCCTGCCAGCACTAAAACATAGGGATATGCAGCTGGTGGCAGTCCTAAAACCTCCATGTTAGACTCAAAGGGTCCCTTTCCCTGGGGGTTAGGTATACTACTACTCAGACTGCCTAACTTTGGGTTTGCGCCGAGAAAGCTAATCACTATATCCCTATATTAGTGACAGAATCTGCGTGGCGCCCATTTTAATGTGGCATTCGGTCTGGCGGAAGGAGACTCTCTCACTGACTAGGGATATTATAAATATCTTTCTGAAGTTAGATGGTGTGAGTAATATCAGCTGGTTACATTATGTTGAATCCACCCTCAAAGCAGCTGGGTTACATCATCTTTGATTTATTACCCAGATTACAGGCACGGAGGCAGGATTCTAACCTCAGGTTGTCGACAGAGCATTTCTTGCGGTCCCGAGCATAACGCCAATGGATGTGAACTCAACTTATTTATCGTTTGTCACTAACTTACAACATAGATATAGTTTACTGCGATTCCGACTAAACTATATCCCCTTGATGTTGGGTCTCCCTCCTAATATCTATGCAATTTCTGAACTGCCAGTTTGCACATGTGATGATCGATCTACTCAGAATGACTTACATTTTTTGTTTTTTGTAAATTTTACTGTGAAGAAAGGAAAAGGTTTATTGTCCCCCTCATTCGCAAATTGAATTTTAGACAGTGTCGTGTGGCTCTTTATTACTTGCAGTTATTACCTGACCCTTTTACATGTTCTTCATTGGTGTCATTTTTGCTATCTGCCCTAAAAAAGAGAAGATTAACTTGCCAATCCGATATTTAATCGGGGAACTAAGTCACTGAATTGTGTAAATAACTGTGTGTATATCTGAACTATTTTTTTTTACTTGTATAATAGGAATAATGTTTTTAACGTGCTCTTATTCTTTTGGTAACTTTGTTGTAACCTTTGTAATTTAGCCTATTGCAATAATGAAAATTGTTTTATTTGTAGAATACTTTTTATGCCATCATTGTGTTGGCGAAATAAAGTTATTTCTGACTGACTGGGTCCCTTTCCCTTGGGGTTAGGTATACTACTACTCAGACTGCCTAACTTTGGGTTTGCGCCGGGAAAGCTAATCACTAGTTCAGACTGGCTAGTAGAGGACAAGTTTTGGGCAGACCTGGGTATATTTCGTACACTATTAAGGGAAGGAGGGTTTTCATGCTCACCGTTGGACTTGGGTAAAAGGAGCTCCTTAACTTTGCTACATGTGACACATGGGCTATCGAGGAGAGGGCCGTTAGACAGGGTTGGGTTTGAGATCAATGGACCAGAGCTCGACCCAGTATTAGTTAGTAAAGACAAACCCACCCCTGTGGTAGCAGCAGTCTGATCAGTCTCTTGATGCCCACTCATTTTATTCAACATAGTGTCCAGATGATCTAAATGTTCCCAAAGGGAGGTGAAGTTCTGATCTTTCAACTCTTTGACTCGTACGAGGACAGTATCAATGACGGTGTCAAAAAGCACATTCCCGGAAACACTATGTGCTGATGCAACCGCAGTCTGTGTACTAATAGAATTAGTTGATGCCACCTCAGGGATACGGACCATCGATGGAGTTTGTATCCACGAGCTCAAGACAGTGCGTGATGAACTAGAATGACTGGGTTGTTTCCTTTTAGAACTGGTGGGCTTCCCAGGCTTCCTTTTGCGCTTAGCCACTGGGACTGCAGCAGGTGCTAGTGTGTCCGTGTTTAGCTTCGGTCCAGTCATGTCAGCACCCTTAGAACTCCCGCTGGAGAAAGCTGTGTTATTAGCTATGTTATTAACACTGGCTCCCGGGGGCGTTGCGGTTCTAGGTGCAACTGTTGGCGTGTGGCTGACTGGCATATAACTGTCTGCGGACGGGAAGCTAAATCCGCTGGGGACCCTCCTGCTGTTGAACCGTTTAGGAATGCCTCACTACCCAGGGATAAACGTCGTTCAGTAAGTTCAATTTCACTAGAGACGATACCAACAACCCTCTCTAGCATACTGTCGATGGTAGTGGTAGCAGGCCGCAGTGTCAATGTCCCTGTGCGTTTCCCCATGGTTAAAACTAGAGTCCATTTCGGTGTGAAAGGACACTCACCTCAGTCACTTAGTCGCTTAGCTGTGGATGGATGAAAGAGGGGTGGCCAGCTCTGCCTCTTCCTGGTGCTGACGGGTGCCTGCGCACGTCTCGTGCTGCGGGAGCCCTGCGGGCTATTTGAGCGCCTCCAGGTGCGTCGCAGTGATGTTGGCGGTGTGGCAGCCGCTTTGCGGGCTGGGACTTGTGGTCCGATCTCCCCGCTTCAAGCAAGGCAAGTGGCGGCAACAAAGAACGGCTCCCCCGTTGGGGAGCCCTGCAGGCTACTTGAGCGCCTCCAGGCGCGTCGCGGTGACGTTGTCAGCGTGGCAGCCGCTTTGCAGGCTGGGACTTGTGGTCTGGTCCCCCCGCTGCAGGCAAGGCAAGTGGTCGCAACAAAGAACGGCTCCCACGCTGCGGGAGCCCTGCAGGCTACTTGAGCGCCTCCAGGCGTGGCGCGGTGACGTTGGCGGCGTGGCAGCCGCTTTGCGGGCTGGGACTTGTGGTCCGGTCCCCCCGCTGCAGGCAAGGCAAGTAGCGGCAACAAAGAACGGCTTCGTACTTCGGGAGCCCTGCAGGCTACTTGAGCGCCTCCAGGCGCATCGCGGTGACGTTGGCAGCGTGGCAGCCGCTTTGCGGGCTGGGACTTGTGGTCCAGTCACCCCGCTGCAGGCAAGGCAAGTGGCGGCAACAACAAATGGCTACCGCGCTGCGGGAGCCCTGCAGGCTACTTGAGCGCCTCCAGGCGCGTTGCGGTGACGTTGGCGACGTGGCAGCCGCTTTGCGGGCTGGGACTTGTGGTCCGGTCCCCCCACTGCAGGCAAGGCAAGTGGTGGCAACAAAGAACGGCTCCCGCGCCAGGGAGCTCTGCAGGCTACTTGAGCGCCTCCAGGCGCGTCGCGATGACGTTGGCGGCATGGCAGCCGGTTTGCAGGCTGGGACTTGTGGTCCGGTCCCCCCACTGCAGGCAAGGCAAGTGGCGGAAACAAAGAACGGCTCCTGCGCTGCGGGAGCCCTGCAGGCTACTTGAGCGCCTCCAGGCGCGTCGCGTGACGTTGGCGGCGTGATTGCCGCTTTGCGGGCTGGGACATCCAGTCCCCCCACTGCAGGCAAGGCAAGTGGCGGCAACAAAGAACGGCTCCCGTGCTGCCGGAGCCCTGCAGGCTACTTGAGCGCCTCCAGGTGCGTCGCGGTGACGTTGGCAGCGTGGCATCCGCTTTGCAGGCAGGGACTTGTGGTCCGGTCCCCCCGCTGCAGGCAAGGCAAGTGGCGGCAACAAAGAACAGCTACCGCGCAGGGGAGCCCTGCAGGCTACTTGAGCGCCTACAGGCGCATTTCGGTGACGTTGGCGGCGTGACAGCCGCTTTGCGGGCTGGGACTTGTGGTCCGGTCCCCTCGCTGCAGGCAAGGCAAGTGGCAGCAACAAAGAATGGCTACCGCGCTGCGGGAGCCATGCAGGCTACTTGATCGCCTCCAGGCGCGTTGCGGTGACGTTGGCGGTGTGGCAGCTGCTTTGCGGGCTGGGACTTGTGGTCCGGTCCCCCGCTGCAGGCAAGGCAAGTGGTGGCAACAAAGAACTGCTCCCAACCAAATAAGAGTAAAAATACATACAAGCAATTTACAGAGAGTGTCCCCCCAACTATTTTGGCCTGTTGAAAAGGAAAGTTGTTAGTGTCTACCACCCCATTAACATGCATTAATATAATTGATATAACATATCTTACATGGTCAACCAGCTGTCATGGAGTCAGGAATAAGGACCAAATAGATTCCCGCAACAATGCCATAATTACATGGATGACAACTGCAGGAATTGCTGATATATGGTCGCAGTAGCTACAACCACTTGGATTCAGAGCTATCCCTCCTCTGGGAGGACCTGCTGGTAGCCCAAATGAAATGCTGAGCACTGGGTAGGATAACTGTGTCAGCTGTACCTACGATAGGAGAGGAGTGGCGCAGCGGCCAGGGTGGCTGACTCAGGAGCACGGTGCTCACGGTTCAATCCCCAGCGCTGAAGGCAGACCAGCTCAGCATCATGTGACTCTGGGCAATAGTTCACTTAATCTCCCAGACGGCCCCCATCACCTTGAGACCCTTACGGGTGATTAGTTTGTGCTTTACAAATACTGGGTTATCGACACTAAGAGTAAACAATGGCTATACACAAGAACCCGCACGTTAATCAGCCGTCCCCTCCAAACCATTTATACCTGAAAAGAAACAAATAGAACACATCATAACTCCCTCAATACAAAATGATAATACAGATAGCGTAGGTATTCAACATCAGAGTCACATTGCGATACTGTTTATGGTACCCTCAAAGCACTTGGTGAGTAGGGAGTAGTCGAACCATACCAGAGATATAATTGGGAGAGGCCAAGGTCGTGAATCAAGCATTCCGTCCTGTAGCTGCACACTGTGGAAGTGAAGAGTCAACCAAGCTTATCGCTGCTATCATCCATGCAGATTTCAAAGGTATTGTCTAAGAAAGTCTCTAGTTCCACTGGTTCTGCGAAAACATGGGTCTGACCTTTATAGATGATTTTAAACTGGGACAGACCAACGAAGGAGTGCTAGATCGTTCTGTCAGCCTGGTATTTCATGAGTGCCAAGAAACCCCTTCTTCTGATGAGAATCTCTCTGACAAAGTCTTGGGAGATGGGATTCTGTAACCTTGCCAGGACAATGACTTGACTTCTCATGTGTGCTAGAATGAGTTTGGTGGGTTGATGGTGAAGAGGTTTGAAGATTAGAGCATGTGAAGACGTGGCATTTTTGGACTTGAAGGTGGGTAACCCGTGTGCCCGCTCCAGCACGAAGTCTTGAACGTGATGCTGAGCATTGATGGGATCCAGGATTCGAGAGAGGCGATCACTAAGTGGGCATTGTCTTCTGCGCCTTCAGGAAGACCAAATATTCTAAGATTAGTGCATCTATTGTGATCTTCCAAATCTGTAATCTTCCGTTTGAGAGAGGCTATCGCAGCGTCAACTTTCATTGAATGTTTCAAATGCGCCATGATGCAGTCTTCAGTCAAGCCAATCCTTCCCTCGCCAAAAGGGACATTCTAAGGTTGAGCTCTTTGAGGTCTTTCTTTATCCAGAGACTTCTACCTGTAATAGATCCAACTTTGTTTTTATGCTCTGAGCTATGTCGTGCACATCATTTAATTTCTTGAGGATAGCTTTGAGTGTGGTGGTGTTGTCTTGCTTTTCTTTTATTGGGGTGTTGGGAATCAGTGGTTCTTGTTGTGATCTTTTAAAGGCTACCTTTTCCCTGTTTCCTGTCTTTCTCCTTATGGTCTTTTGTTTCCACCATGACTAGCAGTACCGTGGATAGAGACCAAAATACACGCTTAGCCGCAACTGCAGCCCTTGTGGTACGTAGGAGGAAGAAGGGAAAAGGTCATTGTGCTGCTTTGAGTTGCAGAGGATTTCTCTCAGTCAATAATATGGCAGCTGTAGGAGAGTAGGATCTGCTTCTTATGGTTACCCCCACTTTTTGCTGATGTTTCACTGTTTTTCGACTTTAGTCTGGCTGGGGCCCTACTATCCAGGACCCCAGCCTAGCTGCTTCCTCTCTAAAATGGATTCCTAGTACCTTAGGTACACTTCAGATTGGATTCTGGGGTGCCCTTATAAGTCCATAGTATATGGTATACTATGTACCCAGGGCATAGGTACCCCAGAGGCCTACCAGGGGCTGCAGCATGTATTATGCCACCCCTGGGAAGCCTTCCAAAATGACACCACAGGACTGCTACAGCAGCCTGAGTGAGGTGGTGCATGCACCCCTTACTGAGATATAGGTTCACTATATCTCACCCTATCACTGCACATAAAAACCTATCAGTCACCCCTATGGCAGGCCTTATCAATCCTAAAGGCAGGGTGCTTGGTTTTATGTGAGAGGGTGCCCATGCATGAGCAGAGCCCCTCTGCAGCCTTCGGAATCTATCCTCCGGGGTTGTCTGTGAGTGCAGCCTGACCATATACTCTTAAGTGCATTATATCTCAACGGTAAATGCTAACTTTGGGATGGCTGCACGGAAACATGTCGTGTTTGGTGTCGAAAACCTTGGAATCATACCCCCACACCACTGGATCCCACCCTTCTAGAGGGAGAGACATGACTGCACCGGTATACCCGGTACCATCTAAACAGAGCCTTGGCATCACAAAATGGATGCTGCAGCCACAGACACGAGTCTGGCCTCCTACTGCTGACCGAAACTCCGGCAGGGGAGGCCTGGACAATAGGTTTCCTGTCACAGGGAGGTGTTACCACCTCCCAGACAGGCTTTAGTGTATTGGGGCTGGGTGGGTGCACTCTCTGAGTGCTTTGATGTCCTGCACTGGGGGCACATTTGGTGTCCCTGTGCATAGCCCAGTTCAAACCGGTTGCAGGGGCTACCAGCCCCTGCTCTGGTGTGAAACTGGACAAAGGAAATGGGTGTCACCATCCCTCTTTCCAAACCCTCCCATAGGTGGGTCCCCTGAGTTAGTCCAACCCCTTCCTTAGGTATAAGATAGCAACCCCTGGCAACAGGACTTTAGTTATCCCTGGACGAAACTCTGAAACTGAATCCTGGACCTTCGATGATCTGTTAAACGCCAGATGACTGAAGAATCTCCCTTGGAGTAAAGGAGTTACTCCCCTGCTTGGCAGGCACCAAAGACGCATCTGACCAGTCTGCATCTGCGAAGCTCCCGCCGGACGCCAACAACCCTGCAACCCAGGAGGTAGATTTCCAGACTTCTCAGAGGCTGACCCGAGTCCCCAGCAAAGCTAAGACCCATTGCCCTTGTGGGTACCGTGGAACCGGAACCCCTGGACACCATGCACATTTGCAAGTACATAAGCTTCTGGTCAATCCTAGAGGCTGTGCTTTGGGTTACTTGTAGCCCCAACCCCGAGCAGTAAATCCACTGAAGATTGCTGGCCTGGCCACTCCGAGTGACCCGTGGGCCACCATTTTGTGATTCCACTTGAGGTCCCTTTGCGATCCCTTGTCCGTTGACTTGTGGGTCCCTCAGAAGGACATCTCTGATTTCAATGGGCCTCCCTGGTTGCTCCAGGTTTGCCCTGACTCTCCCTTGCTTGGGGAGTCCCTCGGACCTCGTTGGTCCGCACCGAAGCCATTGTTCTTTTTCTGCGTGGGTTGCTGTTACCAAAGCTTGTTGGGTCCAATCCGGGCACCGACACCGCAGTCAGCTACTACCTTTGTGGGAAAGCTCGATTCCAGCTCCTGGTCATCGTCGACGCCTCCTGGTCCTCGTGGCTGCAGAGACAATCTTCACCTCTTTGAACTTGAAGCACCCGACGTCGGTGGGCATTCGACTATCGTGCCCCTGGTCACTGGCTAGTGACCTAGACTCTGTCCCCTCTGCTTTCAGGTTCTTCTCATCCTTGATCCAGGCTTGGATCTCTTCGGACACTTCGCAACTTCCCGGCAGCAGCACTTTCCAGCCAGCGGCCATTGAAAACGACTGCGCGGCCCGACACCATTTGACACCTGTGCACCCGGCTTCCCTGGGTGAGGTAACACGAGTACTTCGGTGCTCCCGTGGGTGTTGGCCCTAGAACCCTCTAAGTCCAAAAGGGTTTGTTCCTAGTCCACTCCGAAGTGTCCCTAAACTTTAAAACTCTAACCGCGACTTTCCCCATAGACGCTAACGGAGCTCGCGGCTGTGTTCACACACTGCACATGTCCCCCATGGGTCCCCTGTGTCACTACCTTGGGTGGTTCCTTGGGGTCCCAGCGATTCTACAGGCTCTAGGCCCTGTGTCTAGTCAAGTCGTGGTTCTTATACCACTTTCTTAATATATGGTTTGGTTCGCCCCTAGTGCCTATCGTATATTGTGCTAATTTACTGTGCTGATTTACTGTGCTATTTGACTTGTAACTTGTGTATTTCGACCCCTAGCCTCATAAAGAGACTAGTAGGGTGTGTTTAGTAATAAATACATATATTTTATATATATACCTGGTGTGGTTCTCCTTTCATTTGGTCATTCAAGAGGTTATAGACTGGTAGAACAAAAAGCTTAACACTCCTTCAAGACTTAGCCTGAAGGCTGCTCTCCATAGCTACCACTAGGATAGCTTTCAATAAAGGTTGTCTTTAAACATATCACCAATAAAGGTCGTTTGGACTGGTGCAAGGTGCCCACTAGAACTAGTGGACAGCATATGCCAGGCCAACTTCTCACAGCAGCAACTATATAACAAATGACGTATTGTGTTTCCAGGCAGTGAGGCCGTTGGGTGTAGATTAAGGATTTGAGATGCGTATTCTATTGGAGCCGTCAGTCGGCAGATATGAGACTGTCCTTAACTTCAAGCTCAATGGGATCCACTGGAGCACACTTGTTGATACAGTGCAATAACACACTCTATCACTGGCAGGAACGCTCGGGAGATGTGATGAGACCCTCAATAAACAGGGGAAAGATAGCTGACCCTGTCAGGTGGTCCCACAGAGGGTAGTTACCAGCAGTCACATATGAAAAGTAGATCAATGTTGGGGGATGTGATAGAAGAGCAGGACAGTTATTGATTGTGGCAGTATAGTCAGGTATCAACATACAAAGTAGAAGCGGCATGTAGGAGCAACCAGAGAGCTTCATACCAAAGTGACGTCAAACCTACATCGTAGAAACAACATGATGAGGGCTGCCTGCAGTTGTTTTCACACAAGACCTTCCCGGGGCGAGCAGTTGACATGGAGATAGCCATAGGGAAGACAAGCAATTGTGGGAAAGCGCTTCTTGAGGAGCGAGTAGAGGGTAGGAGTTACCTGGATGTGATGGCTACCCCCATTACACCACAATGAAACAGCCTCAAGTGAATCACAAGATCGTCACCGGGAGATGGTAGGCTCCAGTTTAGTGCCTTGCCACCATCTTGGCGGCAGTGAGACTTGTCCTGCACTACTGCTGCGACGATGGAGCTAGGAGCATTACTGTGCTGTACTGGTCAGACCCGCCTCCTGGATTGCTTTAACAGCACCCGAAATCAGTCCGCTGCTTAGGGTGTAAACATGCTGCTAGAGACTAGCGGGAGTGTGGCGTAGTGCAGAGGGCTTGTGGGAGCTCAGGGCTGCCACCTTGTGTGGAAGCAAATCCACTGCACCTGGCAGATTCTATCCTGACTTCTAGGAGAGGAGATCCCTTCTTTAATGTGCTGAAATCCCTTGCCCAGAAAACGTATCTTTTCCCCTGAATCTTAAATGTGGCTCATTTGATGCTGAAACTATTTCTTCTTCTTTGAAGTCGCCTTGCCACTTTCAATGCTTTATTTAGATAAGGGAAATTCCTTAATGGAACACTTGTTTTGGATACTTTGAATGTCCTATTTGACGATCTTCTGTATTTTCTTTGTAATAACATGTATATTCAGATTGCTTGCTCATATTAATATGTACACGTTGATTACATATTTACTCAACTTTTGCTAACTGATGTGATTGTGATGTGATTTGACTACAATTGAAAGTCAAACCCTTATGGTTGGACATCATCCTTTCTGTCATTTCTTTGGAGCCACATTGGTTTCACTGTAACTTGGAATCTATTGCTAACGATAGCTCCCATCTTACGCTTCAAGTCGACAAGCAAAGGTCCATACGACCAGTGATGGATTCTGTTTGATGATCTTACTGAGAGATTGAGATTTAATAAACTCCGCTCCATCACTGTCTCGGCACCAGGGGAGCGCCCTGCAACTGAATCTCCACAATCGACACCTCCCAGCTTGGAGACTGAGTGGAGACAACTGAGTCCCTGTCTATTGTCACCTCAAGTAGTTGATGTTATCCTCGCAGCTAGACGTCCTATTTAGTCAGGATGCTTGTAGAGATTTGTAGCCTGGTGTAGGGGCTGACACCATGATTCCCTGCAGGCCAAACGTTCTGATGTGGTATTTTTTCAGTTGTGGGCACAGTTAAGGATTAAATGTCAGCCCTTAGGCATTTGTATGTTTCCCATATCAGCCTTCTCTTTTCAAATCACCTGTGTGATGTGTTTTGGAAAAAACCTAACGCAAGTTTCCTTCAAATCCTTTCGCCATGCCACAAAGGGACCTTAACTTGGTGCTCACCGTTCTAATGTGTGCACTGCTTGAAGCCATGCACAGTTGCTCCTTATGGCTTCACACTATCAAGACAGTACTTTCCATTGCGACCACTTTGGGGGGCCATATGAGCAAACTGCAGCCTCTTCACACTACTTTCTTCCCAAACTGTTGTTGAGAACTCAGACGGCCTTACTGCAAAAGGTACTATTATCCTTTCATGTCAGACAAACCAATCATCCTTCTGGCCTTTTTCTCTCTGCCACATCCCTCGAAAGAGGAGGCGATGCTTCCTCAGCCTCACCTGAAGAGAGCAGTGAGCTTTTACAATGAAGGCACAAGAGAACACCAGGTGAATGACCAACTCTTTGTAGGGTCGTCACTGATGCCATAAAAGGAAAAGTGGACCAGAAGAGAACTCTGTTAAGGTGGATCGTCCTCTGCATAGAAATGTGCTACTCATTGGTCCAGAAGGTATGTCCCCGAAAGCCTGCATGTGCTTTCCAGAATGGCCAAGGCTGCTTCAATGGAGTTGGCAAGGGGGTGCTTGTCTTGGACACCTGCCAAGCTGAGACATGCGCATCCTTGCATACATGCACCAGACACTATTGTGCTCATACCCAGATCTGCACAGAGAGACATTTCGCCTGCTCAGTCCTGCAGAAATCTTTGTTTCATTCCCCTTCTCAGAACCACCACGTTTTAAGAAGTGCTGACTGGTTATCTATTCTAAAGACGAGGAATCTGCGGTTAAAAGTATCCATCAGAGGAACGAGTTACATACCTTTGGTGAAACTCTTTCTGGTGGAGACTCTAACTTCAGATTCCTCACCGCCCCCAGTCTCCACATTCTGTGGAGTGGACATCTGGAGTGGACGTCTGGAGTGGACGTCTGCACGCCTCTAGTATGATTCAAGCACATTGACATTGCTATAACTGATGTGCCTCTTAGGGCGCAGAGGGAGTAAATGAAGAAACTGGCATTAGAACACAGGAGCAGCACCTATATGTGGCTCTGTTCAATTACTTCCGGGATGGTGCAAGGCCGCTGCCGAGCCACGAGATCCCACCTGGTGGCACGCAGGAGTCTTTGCTGCAGTGGTCGAAATGGGGGAAAAAAAGTAGGGGAACTGTGGGCAGAGAATCAGAGGGCGGGAATAACCCGAAGTTGGGATCAGTGGGTGGAGTCAGAGGCGTGGCTTGAATGGGCAAAACATTCAAACTTTTAGTATATGTTTGGCATTTCACCGACCAGTTACTGCTTATTATGTTATTTAATTCAACCAATGGATACACACTATTATTTAAGGTTTAATATGAGTTAATGACATTAAAATACATTCACAAAGTGGGATATGTTTCCAATCACAGAATGCCCCAAATACTCTTTAAAGTGGAAGCACAAGTCATTTGTCTCCCAGCCATGGAGTTTCTGTCATCAGCACTTCTCCTCCCTTTTTTCACAGAGCAGTTAAACCATGAATGGCAAAACATCCTAGTTTGCAAATGTTTCCTATCTAATTATGGCTCTGCCATATTTGCCACATAATACAACATCTGCTTCATAATCTGACAATTTTAACTAATAAATTGTTTGTAGCTCAAACGGATCAAAAGTTACAAAAAATGTGACTTGAGTTGCTCCGAAGTGGACGGCCCTTTGCAATGGTTGGCTGATCACCTTTCTCACTACTGCATTTGTATTTTACACTGATACTAATAAGGCAAAATCTTTCCAGAGACTGTTAGCATGTGTAAAAATGTCAAAATAAAGTATCACAAAATATACTGCATTAAGCTACAGCCTTTTTTTTGCTGCATAATTTAGTCAACACTGAGGCTTCATTTTGTCCTCCCTTGCTGCATAATTCGAGTGGCCCCAAAGCAGGCAACACATGTTAAAAGTGCTTGTGCATGAAGCAGAGAGACTGTGAAGTTTGCGATCTTAGTTTCGTGTGAGTGCAAATCCTTCATTGCCGATCCCTGGTGAGTTGCAGCTACTACTGCTGAAACAAAGCCAATGGAGGTACCAATGGTTGAGGCGGACTGGCCTCAAGAGCAGGGCGGTCTTAAGCTCTGGCTCCCTGTGCAACAATGTTTGCTGGTGCCCCCCAATGTCCACCTCAGTCACGGATTCCCTCACTACCACCCTTTAAAAGTGCCCCTCAAGTCTCCATAACCACACTCTCTCTCAAATGCATTCAATTTGATTTACAGCGCCACTCATACCAGTATAGGGTGTCAGAGCACTTTACATTACACATATTACACAGAGACAATCAATTATACGTGTGTAAATCACTGTATAGGAAATGTTACATAAGACAAAGGACTATAAGGTGTAGGAGTCACATGACAACCATACTAGCAGGCAGTATAGTTTAATAGTGATTGGTCTGGAGAAACACAAACTCAGAATTTAAAACATAATACCATGGTTGGGGGTTCTCTTTAATAACCAGAATTGATTTCTATCCAAATGAACACATTTGGCAACATTGGGATAATCAAAGACTGGGGGAAAAAACCATGACGCTCTTATGTATACCTTGCAGTTTGCATGCAGCTCTTAGATGACAGTTAATAGCTCATTGTTCTATGTTAGGATTTTAACTTATAAACTGCAAGTAACAAAAGGCTCACTCTGACAAAAGCAGTAACCCACTGACCTATTTACATTATGTGCACTTTATGATCTGCATGGTACATGTTCTTTGCAGCAGGCACACTAACCCTCTGCTCTACCTTTCTATGAGTCAAAACTGCCACTAGACAAAACTCTGACCTCTCTCTAGGAAGAAAATTAATCACCGGAGTTATCATGACATTGTTATCGTTGCTGACGCCCCCACCCAAAGTTTGCACCCGGTGCGGTCACACTGGTGGCACTGCTCTAGAGCAGGTCCTTCTCAAGGGTCCTGTGACATCAGTGACGGAGTCACTGTTGCTCTAGGGTGTGCTGCTTCATAGCCTGTCCGCTAGACTGGAGGTGAACTTTAGTATGGATTGTGGTGGGCAAGCCTTCAAGGTTAACCCACCCTTGCCACCGCTAGGGTCCATCTACTGGTGCTAAGAAACCAGTTCTTCTAAGGCCTTTGGGGGCCTTCTAAGGTCTAGCATGGGAATGTGCTCCCTCGGGACAGGGGTCTGGGGGACTGTTCATGAAGGCTGAACCTGGTTCCCCAGTTCCAAATTCGGCAGCTCCGACTATAGTGCCACATCCTCTCCCCCACTGAACACCACACTGCCCCACTGAAAGAAATTCGCACTTCCTTCAACTACAATCCAATTTTGCCCTACTATAAACACCTGGATGCGACTGGATTCAAATTACGCACTAGACAAGAGTAATATGCTGCCTAAAAAAAAGTAACAACATCCTGGGAAAAGCAAACACTCATAGGGAATGCGAGATTAAGTAAAGCATGTGAAATTCTCAGCAGGAACAAAATGGTTACCTTAACGCTTTTACTCTCATTAATCAGAAATCAGTGAGTGTTTTTGCCTGAAAAGTTAAGGGCAGGAAGGGACCCGTTTTAATGTCCATTGCTTATATCCTTACAAAAGGTAAGCAGTATGGTTTAAAAAGACCACATCCATTAACACAGAGCCGCGGTACACATTTTGTTTTCCAATCCACTCATCAATCAGGTATTGAAGTACCTCCAGGATTGGTGCACTTCCCCACCTGGGTAAAACAATGCTGTTCAAAGAAAGACAAGAAAATAAAAGTAGCGCTTCATTGGCAAACTCTGTCACATGATGCTGATGTGTTTGGGTGTGCATAAAATCAATCTGGCCACCTTGCGACCACTCTGTCTTGCTTCATTTAGTTATTTATTTATTTTTCATATTTTGAACCATTTATTCCTGAGTCTGCACTTTGGAATTGAAAAATGTCAAAAAAAGATGACATTTCCAGCAAAAGTGTTTTTCTTTTTTTGGATCCATGTCACAGGGGAACAAATAAACGAAAGGAGGAAAGAGAGGTTGAGAATCATTTCTTGAAGTCATGCTTTTCAGTAAGTGAGGAGGCGCTAGACAGAAAGAGAGGGAATAAGAGGAAGAAAGAGAGAGGGGGGGCAGCTCCCAGGGTAGAGCAAAGTGGACACTGTCCTTGTCTTCTCTGGGAAAGAAGGAAAAGAGAGTCCTTTTCCTAAAAAGACAGAGTCCTTTTCCTTCTCTGCCTACCCGTCCAACGCCGAACGGCCACGAACGCCGAGCCTTATCTGTAGGCCTTGGCTATTTCTGCCGTCCGGGTACGCATGTATAAAATAAAAAAGTAGGGGAACGGAATCTATTGGATTAAAGAAGTAGGGGCACGCCGTGCCCTGCCGATCCCGCCCACTTCCACCACTGCTTTGCTGAAAATAATCCCTGGAAGCAATCTGGCGCCTGGGGATATTCTAAAGGTGAGGAATGTTATGTTATGTTAATGCGATTTGTTAAGCGCACATATACCCTGGGTTGTCGTATGATTGAGTATTCACCAGAAAGAGCATTACCGAAGGTAAGTAACTTGTCTGTCACAATCATTACGACTTTTTAATTTCTGCTGATAGCGCCATGGAAGTTTATACCCAGAAGAGAAGCCTCCACGTCTGAACCTAACATGTACTCATTGGCAATGGTTTGTAAACCCTCCCCTTCACTGTCCCCCCCCCCAGAAGCATGAGTAGAAGGAAGTTGTGACTTACCTGAGCTTCTTCAGGCGGCACCGCCGATCCCTCAGCGCTTCACACAGCACATATATGTTTGACTCTCCAACGGAGAAATAATCGCCGAAAGAGGGGCTGGAGATGCCATACAAAGAGGAAGGACTGGCGACGAGTAAGTTCACCTTATCCATGGTCACACACCAACAGAGACTGCGGAAGAAAGAGCTGCCATGAGCGTTACATGGTCTGTGCACCACAGACACACAGGGTTCACACAGTGCAAAGCCACCTGTACTATCTCTCCAGCAACAGGGAACATGCACAACTGAGCTCCCAGGAGGGAACTACAGCTGAACGAATAACAGGCATCTAGAACTCCAGAATGGGAACCACAGCTTGCATGAACAAGGCACACTGAGAGACAGCTCCTGGCAGGGAACTACTGAATGAATGAATAAAGCACGCCCAGAGCTCACAGGAGGAAATGAATGAATTAGACACACCTTGCACTCCCAGTAGGGACCTAGTGAATACATTATTAATGTGCACCTGGAGCTCTCACCAGGGCTCTACTGAATGAATGAATATGACAAACTTGAATCTACCACCGGGAATCGACTGAATACATGAATAATGGGCACAGGGAGCTCCCATTAGGGAACTACTGAATGAGTCAACGTGGGACACTTGGAGCTCCCACTAGGGAACTCCTGAATCAATGAATGGTTTGCACTGGGAGCTCTCAGTAGGAAACTGCTGAATAAATGAATAAGGGATACCTGGGGCTCTCACTAGGGACTTACTGACTAAATGAATAATGTGCAGCGGGATTTCCAAGTAGGTAACTACTAAATGAATGCATAAGGCACAGCTAGAGTTTCCAGGAGGGGCTACACATTGAATGATTAGTATTGGGCCTGCTTACCAAAGACATGCTTACACATTCAGATAGAAAGGAAACTAAAAGAAAAAAGTCACTGTTGGAAATGGCCCTTTTTGCAGGGTCACCCCTAAACTTTTTGCCTGCCTCCTGTATTTTTTGCTGACCTGTTTCTGTTTTTTCATGACTCTGGGCACTTTACCACTGCTGTTCAGTGCTAAAGTGCATATGCTCTCCCTTTGTAAATATGTCTATATGAATTGGTATGTCCCTGATTGGCTTATTTGGTTTACCTGTTAGTCCCTAGTAGTGTGGCCTGTGTGTGCCCAGGGCTGGTAAACCAAATGCTGCTGGTGGGCCTGCAACGGTGGTTTGCGCCACCCACAGAAGCAGCTTGTAAAGTGTGTCTCAGACCTGCCACTGCAGTGTCTGTGTGCAGTCCAGAACTGCCATCTTGGCTGTGAAGTGCACCCACTTCCCAGCCCCTGAACCTTCCCTTGGCATCATGTAAGTCACCCCTATGGTAGGGCGCATTGTATGTGTAAGGTAGGACATGCCTTGGTGTGTGTAGCATGTCCTGGTAGTGAATTACACCCAATTTCGTTTTTCACTACTGTAAGGCTACCTGTTCCTCATAGGCTAGAATGGGCAGTTTGACTATTACATTCTATAGTCCTAACTGACCCCAGGAACATGGTAGAAAAACGAATTTAGTATGCCTGAGCTCAGAATATTAAAATACATCTTTTAGTGAAGTTTATTTTTATATTCTGTGTTTGAAAATACCACTTTTAGAAAGTAGGTATTTTCTTGCCTAAGCCTTCCAGTGTGCTCTGCTGTTATGTGTATTGGCTGTCTGGTTTTAGAGGGGCAGGGCAGGCTGAGTCAGACCTGGGTTGAATAGAGAGATCTGCATTTAGAGTGTGGGGAGGGGTGGCTCCTTGACCTGAATAGGGCTGTGCCTGGCAAGGTGAATACTGGCTCCACCTCCTACTGTGTGTCTGCTAGCAGACCCCCTCTTTCTGAAAGGAAGGATGCAGCCTGGTAAACAAAGTGCTCCAGGCCTGAGCAGAACTGGTTCTGGCTAGGTTCAGTGACTTGTAGCTTCTGAGAACAAAGACTTTTGGGGTACAAATATCTGTGCTCAAACCCCTCCAATTTGTATTGCTTTTGGATCTGGAGAGGAAACTCTGTCCGTGCCACTGGAGGAATCTGCAGGAAGTGACTGTCCTTGTGCTTGTGTGTTGTTTCTTGCACTGGCCTGCAGCAGTGATCACTGGACCTTGAAGAAGAGGAAAAGGAACTTTTGAGAGAACTTTTATTTTTGTTACAGCAATTACCCAAGGGCTAGGAAAAGAGCTAGCCTCCTGCTGGAGTCTCAGGCACATCAGACTCCACCACCAACCTCCTGCTTCCTCCCTGCGAGGATTGCTATCTGCTAATGAGGCTCCTGTGAGTTCCAGGGCCTCTAGTTTGCTTCAGAGAAAAGAGTGCTGGAAATCGACGCTAACGCACCTTTGCGAGCCGCTGCAGCCGAGAGCGCTGGAAAAATCATCGCGCTGCTGCCGCTGAGTGCTCGCAACACGAAACCATCGCTAGCGCCTCTTTGCGAGCCGCTGCAGCCGAGACGCGCTGGAAAAATCATCGCGCTGCTGTCGCCGAGTGCTTGCAACCCCTAAAGAAATCATCGCTTCAAGACATCGCATTGCGGATGCCGTGCGTCCGCCATTTTCATCGCACCGGATTTCGTCGCTCCCTCGCGGAGCGCCATTTTTTCGCATCGCAACACAATCGCACAACGCAACAGGCTCGTCGCATCGACTTCTCCCTCGCGGCAAGAAAGTCATCGCATCGGCGGCCTAGCGTGCAGAAGTTGGTCGCATCGTCTCCGCACGCATCAGCAGATCGGCGCATCATCCTCCCTTGCGGCAAGGATTTAACGCATCGCCGGCCTCGCGTGAGGAAAATCATCGCTACCACTTCTTTGCGACATTTTGTTGGTTTTGCTACTGAATTCAGGTACTTTGTGCGAGAAAGTGTCGCAGAGACCACTGCTTTGGATTTGAACCTTATTTTTGCAACCTCTGAACGAGAAAGGGTCGCAGAGACCCCTGCTTTGAATCTGAACCTTATTGTTGCAACCTCTGAACGAGAAAGGGTCGCAGAGACCCCTGCTTTGAATTTGAACCTTATTCTTGCAACCTTTGAACTATTTTTGACAGCCCTTCAACAGCTATCCTATTTTTGACAGTATTGTGGCTTTTACAGTTATTGGTCTTGTGATAAATCTGCCTTTATATAAAGATACTTATTTTTTATAACTACTTGTGTGGTGTCCCTTTGTAGTGTTCCTCACTGTGTTACTGTGTATGGTCATAAATGCTTCACACCCTGCCTCTGAGATAAGCCTACCTGCTCGTGCTACGTTACCACAGGGTTGAGCAGGGGTATCAAGGAGGGTAGCCCTCTTACTCTGAATTAGGAAGAAGGGTCCCTACTTGGACAGTGGCCAGCCATTGCCAACTAGAGACCCCCATTTCTAACATTGGTGGCAGCGGTGGGATCTGGACTTGCATTTATGATCGCATACAGTAATTATAGTGTACACTACTAGTGAGTGCAGACCATAACGTACCGCATACATTTTTGAGAGTTTTTTGGGGATCCTATATTGTGATTGATATTGCCGGTGATTTTTTACCCGCATACATTTTCTTGAGAAGTTTTCTTCTATCTGTTATTGATATTGCCCGTGATTGTTACAACGGGCAAGCCTATTTTTTTTATTATTGATATTGCCGGTTATTGCTACAATGGGTCTTGCTGAAATGAGACCTACCTTTTATATAGATGATCTGTTAACCTACAGTCTAGAGGAGCTAAGGGGGTTCTGTGAGGAGAGGGGCTTAGCAGTGAGTAGGAAGGAGACTCAGCTATCCCTGCAGACATCCCTGAGACTTTGGCAACAAGACAGATGGAGATTCTTGAGTCCCAGTACACCTACCAAGAGGGTAGTTGGTCTGAGGGTGGCTCTGGAGAGTCTGAAGAGGAGGAAGAAAGTGTTATGGAATATCTCATAGGTGGGGAGTTCCTTGATGAGTCTAGTGCCTACGGTAGTGCCAGATTCCCCTCATGGTCCCCAGAGGAGTTGGGGGACAGGCGGGAAGGTCCCATAGGTAGGGAGTCCCTTGCTGGATCTAGTGCACAGGGTAGTGCCCAATCCCCTTCATGGTCCCCAGAGGAGTTGGACAGACAGAGGGAGAGGGAGAACCAGCTGAAATTAGAGAGGCTCCAAATAGAGATTGCCCAGCTGGAGGCGCACCTAGCGCAAATAGCAGAAAAGGAGAAGTTAGCTCAGGAGGGTAGATTATCCCCTAAGCGCAGTTTTAATTGTCTGGACTCACCAGTGAGGGTGGGGTCCAGTGGTGGCAGCAGAATTGAAATATATAGTGATGACAGTGTAGTACACCCACCCAGAGATGTAGCACCTGACTTGAAGGAGGGGGTTAATCTACACCAGGGGATTCAAGGATATGAGGTAACTCCATTAATGTGCAGTGTCCCTGAGGTGGATTGGGGAACTAGCGCAGGGGCCCATAGTCCTAGTGAAAGGAGGGATACTCTACCGACTCTGGATGAGAGGTGCAGGGAGAGGGGTTCCCCCGTGGTTGAAGTCCTGGTGTATGAGTGTGAGGACCACCCAGAAGAGTGTGGGTTGAGTGATAGAGACAGTCAGTTAATGTCTCGCCCATTTCAAGAGAGTGGTGTGGGGTACGTGTGTGAGACACTGGATTGTGAGGTAAAGGTTAGCACCTGCGTGGAACTGTGTAATCCAATTGTGGGAGAGCATATTGTGAGTTCCTATTTTCCAGAGCTAAACCAACATGTGTTAGAGTGCGAGTTCTCTGATCCTAGGGAACTTGCGCAGGAGGCAGACCTCTGGGTGAGTACCAGAGGCTCTGTAGAGGTATTGGGGAATGACCCTAAGAGGAGTGGTTCAGATGTCTTCCAACCCAGAGTGGTGGGAAAGGGTAGGAGTGTTACAGCTGGGTCCCCTTGTTGTGAGGAGGTTGTAGGGCCTCACCTCCTGTCTCGTGGGAGCAGGAGGGAGACTGGGATAGGTCCCGAAGTGCCCCAACCTCAGTCTCCAGGACTGGATGGTTCCATGAGGGAACACCAGGTAGGGAGCCTAGTCTGTCCGGATGGACCGTCCATTGTGGGGGGTCCCCCCGTGTTAGGTGAGCTGGGAGTGCCTGTAATCAGACCTCCAGCAGTTCTAGTGTCTGGCAGTACCGCTCCAGTTGGGAGGGTGCAGAAGGCCAGAGTGAGGGGTGAGGGGGGAAAGAGTCCCCAGTGGAAGAACCAGTGGGTCAGGGGCCAGCCAGAAGGGCTGAGCCTCATAGGATTGGCCATGGTGACGCCACTTCTGTCCTGGGGCATCTTCACGCACTGTCAGAGGGACAGGAGGTCGTGAGCTCTGCGCCAGGCAGACTGTCACACGACACGCTAGGTATGTGTCACCCTCAGGAAGCCCTGGTTGGACAGGCAGTTGTTCAACCACAGGGGTTGGTCCCTGGGATGGTAAGTCAGGTCCAGGTGTTGTTTGACCTGGAGGGAGGGACAACTGTAAGCAGTGTCCCGGCCATTTTTTTTCTAAGAGCACCACTCCAGGTGGGAGGGTGCAGTATGCTGGAAGGGGGTGCAGAGGGAGGGAGTCCTCGCCTCTGACCCCGGTGCAACCTAAGGGTTTTTTCAGGTTGGTAGATCAGTTGCAGGGTCCAAGCCCTGAACTGGTGGAGTGGTGTGTTTTCCTTGAGGGGGCCTGTGTGCTCCCCAGGAAGTCCTGGTGTGCCAGGCAGACTGTCGCACAACTCTAGAGGAGTGTGCTTTCCTTGGGGGGAATTGGTGTACTCCCCAGAAGTCCTGGGTTGCCAGGCACAGGCCCAGCCTAAGGGTACAGACCCTAGGTTGGGGGGCCAGGTTCAGGGTGTCCCCCTGATCTGGAGGAAGGGGCAACTGCTAACAGTGCCCCTCCCGGTTTGTGTTATGGAGGCACCTCTCCAGGTGGGAGGGTGCCGGGCCCCAGTAAAGGGGCGGGGAGAGGGCAGCCTCACCCCTGACCTCCGCCCAGTCTAAGGGTACAGACCCTATGCTGGGATACCAGTTGCAGGATAGAACCCCTGAACTGGTGGGCGAATTATGCAGGACACCTGCCTCAGGTGCCCTGACAATTCTGGAGGGGGTACCGCTCCAAGTGGGAGGGTACTGAGCCCCAAAGAGAAGGACCGGGTGTGGGGAGCCCACCCCAGTCGCTGGCCCCGCCGTTGGGTACAGGCCCAGGGCTGGTGGGTCAGTGTCAGGACGCGTTGCCTGACCTGACAGGAGGGAGAGTGGACAAAAGGTGCCAGACACCTGGGGTTACTGCCCCTCACTCTCTGATGCCACAAAAGTTTGAGAGCCCTGAGAGGTATAGGGCTTGGATTTCATCACTGACTACTGTCAGTGATTACTGGGGCTTGTTGTTTATCTGTTGGGACACACCGGGGGTCCAGTTAAGGTTAGATGCTGCACAGGTGGTGACCACAGGTGAGGGGAAGAGTTCCCCATTGGTTACCTTAGTGGGCCCTAGGAGTGTGGACAGAGGGATCCACCAGGGTTCAGATTGGAGTAGAGCTGGCATATGCCCCTGCAGTTGCGGGCCAGTTCCGTGTTCTATCGCCCGAAGCAGGGAAGCCCATCAAAGTAGTGATTGGTCTACCCTGCGTTTTGGCTGGAAGGGGTTCTGTTGGAAATGGCCCTTTTTGCAGGGTCACCCCTAAACTTTTTGCCTGCCTCTTGTATTTTTTGCTGACCTGTTTCTGTTGGTTTCATGACTCTGGGCACATTACCACTGCTGTTCAGTGTCACAGCACGAATGCTCCCTGTGTAAATATGTCTATGTGAATTGGTATACCCCTGATTGGCTTATTTGGTTCACCTGTTAGTCCCTAGTAGTGTGGCCTATGTGTGCCCAGGGCTGGTAAACCAAATGCTGCTGGTGGGCCTGCAGCACTGATGTGTGCCACCCACAGAAGCAGCTTGTAAAGTGTGTCTCAGACCTGCCACTGCAGTGTCTGTGTGCAGTCCAGAACTGCCATCTTGGCTGTGAAGTGCACCCACTTCCCAGCCCCTGAACCTTCCCTTGGCATCATGTAAGTCACCCCTATGGTAGGGCGCATTGTGTGTGTAAGGTAGGACATGCCTTGGTGTGTGTAGCATGTCCTGGTAGTGAATTACACCCAATTTCGTTTTTCACTACTGTAAGGCTACCTGTTCCTCATAGGCTAGAATGGGCAGTTTGACTATTACATTCTATAGTCCTAACTGACCCCAGGAACATGGTAGAAAAACGAATTTAGTATGCCTGAGCTCAGAATATTAAAATACATCTTTTAGTGAAGTTTATTTTTATATTCTGTGTTTGAAAATACCACTTTTAGAAAGTAGGTATTTTCTTGCCTAAGCCTTCCAGTGTGCTCTGCTGTTATGTGTATTGGCTGTCTGGTTTTAGAGGGGCAGGGCAGGCTGAGTCAGACCTGGGTTGAATAGAGAGATCTGCATTTAGAGTGTGGGGAGGGGTGGCTCCTTGACCTGAATAGGGCTGTGCCTGGCAAGGTGAATGCTGGCTCCACCTCCTACTGTGTGTCTGCTAGCAGACCCCCTCTTTCTGAAAGGAAGGATGCAGCCTGGTAAACAAAGTGCTCCAGGCCTGAGCAGAACTGGTTCTGGCTAGGTTCAGTGACTTGTAGCTTCTGAGAACAAAGACTTTTGGGGTACAAATATCTGTGCTCAAACCCCTCCAATTTGTATTGCTTTTGGATCTGGAGAGGAAACTCTGTCCGTGCCACTGGAGGAATCTGCAGGAAGTGACTGTCCTTGTGCTTGTGTGTTGTTTCTTGCACTGGCCTGCAGCAGTGACCACTGGACCTTGAAGAAGAGGAAAAGGAACTTTTGAGAGAACTTTTATTTTTGTTACAGCAATTACCCAAGGGCTAGGAAAAGAGCTAGCCTCCTGCTGGAGTCTCAGGCACATCAGACTCCACCACCAACCTCCTGCTTCCTCCCTGCGAGGATTGCTATCTGCTGATGAGGCTCCTGTGAGTTCCAGGGCCTCTAGTTTGCTTCAGAGAAAAGAGTGCTGGAAATCGACGCTAACGCACCTTTGCGAGCCGCTACAGCCGAGAGCGCTGGAAAAATCATCGCGCTGCTGCCGCTGAGTGCTCGCAACACGAAACCATCGCTAACGCCTCTTTGCGAGCCGCTGTAGCCGAGACGCGCTGGAAAAATCATCGCGCTGCTGTCGCCGAGCGCTCGCAACCCCTAAAGAAATCATCGCTTCAAAACATCGCATTGCGGACGCCGTGCGTCCGCCATTTTCATTGCATCGCACCGGATTTCGTCGCTCCCTCGCGGAGCGCCATTTCTTCGCATCGCAACACAATCGCACAACGCAACAGGCTCGTCGCATCGACTTCTCCCTCGCGGCAAGAAAGTCATCGCATCGGCGGCCTAGCGTGCAGAAGTTGGTCGCATCGTCTCCGCACGCATCAGCAGATCGGCGCATCATCCTCCCTTGCGGCAAGGATTTAACGCATCGCCGGCCTCGCGTGAGGAAAATCATCGCTACCACTTCTTTGCGACATTTTGTTGGTTTTGCTACTGAATTCAGGTACTTTGTGCGAGAAAGGGTCGCAGAGACCACTGCTTTGGATTTGAACCTTATTGTTGCAACCTTTGAACGAGAAAGGGGCGCAGAGACCCCTGCTTTGAATTTGAACCTTATTGTTGCAACCTCTGAACGAGAAAGGGGCGCAGAGACCCCTGCTTTGAATTTGAACCTTATTCTTGCAACCTTTCAACTATCTTTGACAGCCCTTCAACAGCTATCCTATTTTTGACAGTATTGTGGCTTTTACAGTTATTGGTCTTGTGATAAATCTGCCTTTATATAAAGATACTTATTTTTTATAACTACTTGTGTGGTGTCCCTTTGTAGTGTTCCTCACTGTGTTACTGTGTATGGTCATAAATGCTTCACACACTGCCTCTGAGATAAGCCTACCTGCTCGTGCTACGTTACCACAGGGTTGAGCAGGGGTATCAAGGAGGGTAGCCCTCTTACTCTGACTTAGGAAGAAGGGTCCCTACTTGGACAGTGGCCAGCCATTGCCAACTAGAGACCAACATTTCTAACAGTCACCAACACACATCATTGACTATAAAACATTGGGTATTACGGATGATGCAATGCAGAAGTGAGTCCTTCCGTCAGTCAGTGGTGCAGCGAGAAGTCAATGGCCCTATCGCTAGAAAAGAATTGACCCCTCTAAACCCTGGCTTGGAAGTAACGGACGCCAACAAATGGGTTTTAAGTGGCCCTGGTGCTGCTGCACCTTCTGCACTAATGACAGCTAAGCACCTCTTGGGCTCATTTGAATCTGGAATCAACATTTTTTAATTGAAGAAAAAAAGCCCGGGTACCAGCTGTAACTTTGACACGCTGCAGAACTGCCTGACTGTCTCTGGTGAGTACCTAGCTCATGGGTGGATGTGAGTACCAGGGCGCCCTTTCAGTCCCATCAGAGAGATGGTCTGACTCACACCAGCACTGCCTGACTGTGTTCCGGTGAGTACCTAGCTCATGGGTGGATGTGAGTACCACAGGGACCTTTCATTCCCCATCAGAGAGATGGTCTGACCCGCTGCAGCACTGCAGACTGTGTTCCGGTGAGTACCTAACTCACAGGAAGATGTGAGTACCAGGGGAACCTTCCCGCCCCCATCATAAAGATAGACTGACCCGCTGCAGCACTGCCTGAATGTCACTGGTGAGTACCAAACTCATGAGTGGACGTGAGTACCACGGGAACCTTTCAGTCCCCATCAGAGAGATAGTCTGACCCGCTGCAGCACTGCCTGACTGTGCCTTGGTGAGTACCTAGCTCATGGGTGGACGTGAGTACCACGGGAACCTTTCGGTCCCCATCAGAGAGATAGTCTGACCCGCTGCAGCACTGCCTGTCACTGGTGAGTACCTAACTCATGGGTAGATGTGAGTACCACGGGGACCTTTCAGTCCCATCAGAGAGATAGTCTGACCCGCTGCAGCACTGCCTGACTGTCTCTGGTGAGTACCTAGCTCATGGGTAGATGTGAGTACCACGGGGACCTTTCAGTCCCATCAGAGAGATTGTCTGACCCGCTGCAGGAATGCCTGACTGTGCCTTGGTGAGTACCTAGCTCATGGGTGGATGTGAGTACCACTGGGACCTTTCAGTCCCATCAGAGAGATTGTCTGACCCGCTACAGCACTGCCTGAATGTCACTGGTGAGTACCAAACTCATGAGTGGACGTGAGTACCACGGGAACCTTTCAGTCCCCATCAGAGAGATAGTCTGACCCGCTGCAGCACTGCCTGACTGTGCCTTGGTGAGTACCTAGCTCATGGGTAGATGTGAGTACCAGGGTGACCTTTCAGTCCCATCAGAGAGATTGTCTGACCCGCTGCAGCACTGCCTGACTGTCTCTGGTGAGTACCTAGCTCATGGGTAGATGTGAGTACCACGGGGACCTTTCAGTCCCATCAGAGAGATTGTCTGACCCGCTGCAGCACTGCCTGACTGTGCCTTGGTGAGTACCTAACTCATGGGTGGATGTGAGTACCAGGGTGACCTTTCAGTCCCATACTAGAGATAGTCTGACCCGCTGCAGCACTGCCTGACTGTGCCTTGGTGAGTACCTAACTCATGGGTGGATGTGAGTACCAGGGTGACCTTTCAGTCCCATACTAGAGATAGTCTGACCCGCTGCAGCACTGCCTGACTCTCTCTGTTGAGTAGTGATCGAGTGGAAATTTCGTATTTGCATTTATCCATTCGTGGTGTGCATCATAATCACGTGTAGAGCGGCAGACCTGCATAAAATCCTGTCTCATGTAAATAGAAGAGTTAGAATTGTGAATCGTGTTAATGTATCTACGTAACATATTTAGTTCACGGACAAGTAATATGCAGAGTTAATGTAGGAAAATAAATGTAACTAGTACAAAACGTTAACATGAAGAAACCATGTTGTGAAGTTTGACACTACTCATGTATTAAATGTGTTTAATAATAACACTTCCTATCATTATGTGAATATGTTAGCCAAAATGCAATGGAGAGATGCAACTCGTAGTGTTAAGTGATGCGTTCTTATGTTAGCCGAAGCTGTAGGCCTGAAATGCAAGGCCTGACAAATTCTCCCTTTAGGTCTAATGTTCTGAATTTCATGTGCATTGTGGAAGCTGTTCTTTCTCACGTTTTGCATTGCAGGTGGAGAAGCATTCTTTTAGGAGACTAATGTCTTTGTTCTAGCAGCTAGGCAAGGAGAGAAGGAGTTACAATTTCATGACTTGGAGACGATAAGGGGAAAAGCCGGTTTCACACGGGAGAAGGCATGGGAACCAAGGACGAATTGTTACAAGGGATGTACATGGAGAACACCGTGGAACAGTACAATCAAGACTCTAGAAAAGTTCCAGAATGAATAAAGATTTGGCCCCTTTCAGTACCTAGCTCATGGGTGGATGTGAGTACCAGAGCATATGAGTTTAGTACTCATCAGGGTACAGTCTGGCAGTACTTAGCTCATGGGTGGATGTGAGTACCAGAGCATATGAGTTTAGTACTCATCAGGGTACAGTCTGGCAGTACTTAGCTCATGGGTGGATGTGAGTGCCAGGGGGATCTTTCAGTCCCATCAGAGAGATAGTCTGAATTGCTGCAGCACTGCCTGTCACTGGTGAGTACCTAACTCATGAGTGGATGTGAGGACCACGGGGACCTTTAAGTCCCATCAGAGAGATGGTCTGATCCGCAACAGCACTGCCTGAATGTCTCTGGTGAGTAGCTAGCTCATGGATAGATATGAGTACCAGGGTGCCCTTTCAGTCCCCATCAGAGAGATAGTCTGAGCCATTGCAGCACTGCCTGTCTCTGGTGAGTACCTAGCTCAAGGGTGGGTCTGAGTACCACAGGGACCTTTCTGTCCCATCTGAGAGATAGTCCGACCCACTGCAGCACTACCTGACTATCTCTGGTGAGTACCTAGCTCATGTATAGATGTGAGTACCAGGGTGCCCCTTCAGTCCGATCAGAAAGACAGTCTGACCCCTACAGCACTGCCTGTCACTGGGGAGTACCTAACTCCTGGGTAGATGTGAGTACTACGGGGACCTTTGAGTCCCATCAGAGAGATAGTCTGGCCCGCTGCAGCACTGCCTGTCCCTGGTGAGTACCTAACTCTTGGGTGGATGGGAGTACCACAGGGACCTTTAAGTCCCATCAGAGAGATAGTTCGACCCATTGCAGCACTGTCTGACTGTGCCTAGGTGAGTACCTAACTCATGGGTACATGTTAGTCCCACAGGGACCTTTCAGTCCCCATCAGAGAGATGGTCTGACCCGCTGCAGCACTTCCTGTCACTAGTGAGTACCAGGCTCACGGATAGATTTGAGTACCAGGGCACCCTTTCCGTCCCCATCATAGAGATAGTCTGACTCGCTGCAGCGCTGCCTGTCACTAGAGAGTACCTAGCTCATGGGTGGATGTGAGTACCACGGGGACCTTTCAGTCCCCATGAGAGAGCTGGTCTGACCCGCTGCAGCACTGCCTGACTGTCTCTGGCAAGTACCTAACTCATTGGTAGATGTGAGTACCAGGGCAACCTTTCAGTCCCATCAGAGACATAGTCTGACCAGCTGTAGCACTGCCTGACTGTGCCTTGGTGAGTACCTAGCTCATGGGCATATGTGAGTACCTCCGGGACCTTTCAGTCCCATCAGAGAAATGTCCTGACCCGCTGCAGCACTGCCTGACTGTCTCTGGTGAGTGCCTACCTCATGGGTAGATGTGAGTACCACAGGGACCTTTCATTCCCCATCAGAGTGTTAGTCTGACCCGTTGCAGCACTGCCTGACTCTCTCTGGTGAGTAACTAGCTCATGTATAGATGTGAGTACCACGGGGACCTTTCAGTTCCATCAGAGAGATGGTCTGACTCACACCAGCACTGCCTGACTGTGTCCTGGCAGAGTATCTAACTCACAGGAAGATGTGAGTACCATGGGGACCCTTCAGTCCCATTAGGGAGATGGTCTGACCCGGTTTAGCACTGCCTGACTGTGGCTTGGTGAGTACCTAGCTCATGGGTGGATGTGAGTACCACAGGGACCTTTCATTCCCCATCAGAGTGTTAGTCTGACCCGCTGCAGCAGTGCCTGACTGTCTCTGGTGAGTACCTACCTCATGGGTGGATGTGAGTACCAGGGCAGCCTTTCAGTCTCATCAGAGTGATATTTTGACCGGCTGCCGGAATGCCTGACTCTGCTGCAGGGGCTAGACTAGTCACCTTTACTATTGCCTGTTTTGTCTGTAGCCATCCAGAGACAGGTTCCTTCTGACCCCGGCTGCCTAAGGAGAGGGAAGTGTGTGATTCTATTCCCACTGTGCTGCAGTAAGTGCTTGATGGCACCCCAGGGTCCTCATGGCAGAGCCACTGTAGAGGTATTTGGGCCTGAGAGTGGCCCTGCCTCACAGGGCGTGCCTCTCCCGTCCTTTCACACCTACTTTGAGGCTTGCACGGGCTCGGATGCGAGCTTATTGGTGTTGAAAGGCGCATCCTTGGTCCTGGGCCTGTTCTGATCATCCTCTGGATTTATTCAAGAGTGCTCGGCCAGCTGTCTTGGCGCCTGGACTTCATGGACCTGCTGTAACTGGTCTGCTGGTGACCCCCATTACTTGGTCTTTTTGTTGAGCTTCTGGCCTTACGGGTTCCATGTGTGAAGTTACTTTTTATGGTCCAGCTTCATAGCCCAGCTGTCGACAGACAATTAAATAACTAAAAATTTTAGGAAGTTTTTCTGTGCCACACTCAATAACCTACATGGGTATTTAGGTCTGATTTGACAGTGCAACTCTTACCTGACCCTATGGGATCAACAAACAAGAGGTTTCAGAATCCTACTGAGAGAGGGGCTCAGGTTCAACTCACATGTGGTTCCCCCTTAGTAAAGGATTTCATTTGGCCAAACGTGTGTGCTTCCACAAAAAAGACTGCATGTTTTGTGCGTTTGTCTTGTGTCAAAATGTATACTCAATGCAGCAGGGCTGAGCTGGCTGTGGTGGCAACTCAATGTTCATGGCTAGAGGCTTGATCTCTTTAGTATGAAATATTGTGAAAAAGGCAGGAGGTCTGATGTATTTATGTGAAAAGTATATGTTAAAGCTGATAGTCGTTTAGGTGTGATTTGTTTTTACTCTGTATTAAACCTTACTGATGGGTATATTGTTACAAGGAATCTCACAGGTTACCGCCGTAGGACGGGGTTTGACGTTGGCCACCTGCTCTGACTAGCCCATGGGAGTTTATTTCTGATGATTCTTGTTAAGACCTGTTGACAGGGGGTTGTATATCATTTTGCAAGCTGTTTTTTTCTACATATTTGTAATTTGATAACTGTATGCATGATGGTTGCCAGTTTATGTGCACTTGAACAGGCCGGTGTCGGGTAAAGCGTAAGGCCATTATTAAAGGGTACAGGCTTCACCAATTCATTGGTAAAAGTCGTGCCAGATTTCATGGGTTTGATCTTTTGATTATGAAACATTATGACAAAGCCAGAAGGCCTGACCTACTCATTGTGAAAAGCATGTGTTAAAGACAATAGGCTTTTAAGGATGGATTGCTATTACACTCTGCTAAAGCCTGTAGGCAGGCAATTTGTTAAATGGAATTTTACAGATTCCTGGAGTAAGCGAGAGTGTTGGTGGTGGGGATCCATCCGAGCAAGCTGCATTGACAGAAGATATGCGCTACACTCATTGGTATCAGGCTCCCTTCGGAGAGACGATATTTTGTTATGTCAAGGGTCCTTTTGTGTACATTTGTACTTTTATGGCTGTCTGTCGGATGCTTGCCTTGTGGAACGTTTACGCTAAGGACAATGGCTTAAGTTTGTTATGGTGACAAGCCGATGATATATGCCTGATGAACAAGTTACTTACCTTTGGTAACGCCTTTTCTAGTAGAGACTATTTAACTGCAGATTTCTCACTTTGGGAATTTCCCCAGGCATCAGACTGGATCAGGACATTTTAAAGCAATTCCTCGTGTGGAGGAGAGGATGTGGCGCAGCGGCCAGAGCTGCTGACTCAGGAGCTAGGGATCCGGTTCTGTCTCGGCGTCCGCTCAACATCCCATGATTCTGGGTAAATCACCCAAATTCTCCCATGCCCATAGACAGCGCCTGGATACCCTCACAGGTGATAAGCCACGCTATATAAGTCTACAAATTGCAAATTACAAATTGCAATTGCATGCCGACAAGTGGCATTGTGTTGCTCCGCGTCTAATCCGTCCACTCCAATCATGATGCCGGTACCTCTATAGATGGTCCACCTCTGTGTGCTAAAGTCTGTTTCTTTCTGATCTCCATCTGCACCATCGGGCGCAGAGCCATTGAAATCAGATGGTGCAGTGTGCAGGTTTTTTTTTTTATTGGCATTTTATTAATGGACTGTATGAGTCCATTCCACAAAACGGGGAGGAGTGAGCTTGGTGAGGAATCTGCAGTTGTGTAGGAAGTAATTCTTGGTGACAATGTGGAGGGACACCAACATAGCAGCCTAGCAAATGCCCATGACTGGCACACCAGGTGCCAACGCAGTGCTAGAAGCCACTGCTCTAGTGAAACTAGCACACAAGCCTTCTGGGGGGCTGCTTTTTGGCTGGGTCATAGCAGATTTTAATGCGCACAACAATCCATCTGAAGATGGTCCTATTTTGCACTGCTTTGCCTTCCTTAGCACCAGAAGAACTGATGAAAAGTTTGTCATCTTGATAGTAATCTCTGGTTCCATCAACATAGAGACTGAGAGCCATTTTTGTGTCAAGACGATGAAGTCATTCATCCTCCCTGGAGAGATGAGGCAGTGCAAAGAAGCCTGGTAAGGTGATTGATTTTCCTATGTAGAAGGGGTGACCAACTTGGCAGAAATGCTTCTTTCCTCCAGAGGACCAGTTTGTCTGGGAAGAATGAGGTATATGGTGGTATTACAGACAATGCTTGGGGTTCGCTCACTTGCCTTGCCAATGTTATGGCAATTATGAATTCCATCTTAATGGTAAGAAGGCAAAGAGACAACTCTGCATGGGCTGAAAGGGAGTGCACATCAGGTAGGTGAGGCTCAAATTAAGGTCTCACTGTGGCATCACAAACGGAATTGGTGAAAACATAAGGACCAGCCCCTTCAAAAAACATTTCTCCAACTGGCCTGGCCAGGTAAACATAAGGGAGCCGAAAGGGCAGAGAAATAATCTTTAACTGTTGCCACAGAAAGGCCTTGCTGGGCTAGTGACAAACAAAACACGAGAACATCCGACAACTGTTCCTTCAGGGTTGAATGACAACAAACCTCTTCGAGCGTCCTGTGTAAATGATTTGGTTGATGGACGCCTGGTTGCTAGCATGATACCAACATCTTTGGGGGGAGGATCGAAAGCCTTTAACTGTCGCTGCTCAATCTCCACACATGGAGGTGCAGGCTGTGCAGTGCAAGTGCAAGACTCAGCCCTGCAGCTGTGAAAAGAGGTCCTCCCGAGGGAGCAGCCAAAGCAGAGGACATAAGCTCAAGCCAGGTGTACCACTCTCCTTGTCCAGTCCAGCACCATGAAGAATGACTTGGGCCTGGCCTCTCTTGATCTTCTTGAGTACTCTGGGCAGGAGAGATAGGGATTGATAGGTGTACACGAGTCCCGACCCCCAGTAGTGGCGAAAGACGTCTCAGAGGGAGGACTGTCTTGGGAACTCCAACATGTAAAAGTTTCGATGGTTGGGCTGAACGCCTTCAGTGCCAAGCGAATCCCTTGCACTCCAGAAGGTTGACATGGAGGTGAGCTTCCACTGGAGACAAGCGTGCTCTGCAGTTACAAGTGTCTATCACAATGTTCATTATGAAAAGTTACAATAAAGGCAATAGGCCTGACATATTGATTGTAAAAAGCATATTTAAAGTCAATAGGTACTTAAGAGTGGATTGTTAATACTCTGAATTAAAGATTGCAGATAGATTTTGTGTTACATGCAGTCGCAGCTCGTAATACGGGTGGGGTGGTAAGTCGCGCGGAGTTCGCGCGGGTGGGGGAGGGGATTAAAAGACAAAAAAAAAAAACTTACCTGACCGGGTCCCGCGCTGCCTCTCCTCCTGGGCCGGGTACCGTGTTTGGTGTTTTCCTGCTCCTAAACAGGAACAGGCATGCTCCCTCCCCTCCCGTAACCCAATCACAACGCTGCAATGGCAGCGTTGTGATTGGCGCGGACAGCGCCCAGCCGGGCGCCTGCAGGGAGGCCATTTTCTCTATGTAGGCTGCATGCAGCCTACATAGAGAAAATGTAGAGTGCACATGACTGCTTTGGTCGGTCCCAGAGGGCCGACCAAACAGTCAGGGTACTTAGAGTGGTGCAAGCAACTCCTCCCCGACCCGCCCACCCGCCCGCCCCCAACCAGGCATACCATGCCTTCTGCTCTCGCAGCACGAAAGCAGAAACATAAAATGGTATTTAAAATACCATTTTATGTTTCTGCTTCTCGCGCTGCAAGAAAGCAGTGGGGCGACGCTCCTCCACCTTAATGGAGGAGCCGGCCCTGGTTACATGGAATTTCATTATTACTGTAGTAGGCAATGGTTTTGGTGTTGGCTGCCCCTCTGAGAAACCATGAGTATAGGGACGCCCACTGTGAATATCCTTGTTAAGCCCTGTTAGGAGAGATTTACCCACAGTGGTTTTGTATCTATTTGCAATGTTATGACTGATGTCTGATGGTTGACATGTGGTAAACCTTACGCTCAGTACAGAAGGTCAGAGTTGGTTATGCAGACAAGCCAATGATAATGGCCAAATGCCTCATTGGTGTGCAGGGAAATGTTATGCCCGATGCCATTGGTCTGCCCTGTTTATTATGCAAAGTTATTACAACGGCAGTAGGCCTGGACTATGTATTGTGAAAAGCATATGGTGCAGCCGGTTGGTATCTGACAGTGGATTGTTGTCACATTAGGTTACAGGCCGTAGATAGGTATTTGGTTGCATATTACCTCATAGATTCCCATCGTAGGCAAGGGTTTTGGCGTTGGTCTCTCACTCCGACAAACCCTGAGAGTGGGATTTCAGTGGGATGATTCTCAAGGCCCTGTTCAGAGGGAGTGTATATTCTTTTGCCAGCTCTAATTTTGAGCATATTTTTTGATTTTATATATGTACGCCTGACGTTTGCTAGCTTCAGTGCATTTCCGTATTCTGGGTTGTAAATAGTGTGAAGCCACTGGTGAAGGTTAGAAGCCTTATCAGTTCACTGGGAAAAGTTATGTCCGATTCCTTATGTGTGATGTGTTTACAACGAAAAGATGACAAGTCAAGTAGGAGTTACTTATGTTGAAAAGTTTGTGTTAAAGGCAAACAGCTTTTAAGGATGGACTTTTATTACACGGTGCTAAAGTCTGTGTAGAAGTATTTTGTTCCATTGAATCTTGCTGATTACTGTAGCAGGCAAGGGGTTTGGTGCTGGTGACCCACCTAGAAAGACATGGAAATAGACCATTTACACTAGGGTAACTCTTACTAGGGTTGGTTAGTAGGGATTTTATAGTATTTTATACTTATTTGTAAGTTTATGACAATATACCTGATAGTTGCCTTGTGAGAAGGCGTATGAATCAGACAGTAGATCTGAGTTGCTTATGGCGAGAAGCCAATGGTAAAGGTATATGCTTGATTGTTCATAGTGAAAAGCTGCGATAAAGGCAGGAGGCCTGACACATAGACTGTGAAAAGCAAATGTTAATGTCAATAGGCATCTAAGGATAGATTGTTGTATCTCTGTATTAAAGCCTACAGATAGGTATTTTGTGACATGGAATCTTGCTGATTTCCAGTGCACACAAGCATTTTGGTGTTGGTTACTTGTGCTGTGTCTTCCCTGGGTTCTGTAAGTCCCCACCCTGTGGTGGCTAAACAGTCCAGGAGAAATGGCTTCCCTGGCAGGCCCAAGAGGTGAGTAGGGTTGTCTGGGAGCTTAACCCTCCTTAGTTCTCCAGGCTCAGGCACCAGGAATGTGGGAGGCACGACCAGGGCACTCTCTACCGATGGACTGGGCTGAGAGTCTCCATGGTGGCATGGTGGTCGCGGACTGGGGTGGACTCTCGTGCCCCCTGGGGTGCTCCAGGCACTGGACGGGCCCACCTTTCCTACACAGCCCGGGGAGGTGTTTGTGGCTCATGTGGGCTGAACAGCTCCTGTAATGCCACCTGAGAGGCGGGCAAAGCCATGGCTAGTGCCTGGGAGGTCCGGTCTCCGCAGGCCAGTTCTCCACGCACTGGGCAGGACCACCTTTCCTCCTGGGCCAGGAAGGCATGGCACCAAGGAGGAGTATGGGGCTCCTGCGGGCTGGACAGCCCCTGTATTCCCCTGTCGGAGACCTGGTCCCTGCAGGACTGAGGTGCCAGCCAGGAGGCAGGGACTCCAGGGTGTGGCCCGACCCACAAGGGTTTGTCAGGTTTCAAGATGTCCACAAGTTACCATGGCAGCTTTGTGTTGGCTAAAACGTCACCAGTGACGTTACATTCTCAAGGCCAATCCTGCCAGTGGACACGTATGGGGTGCTCCAGTACATTGTTTTAAGACATTGTGGCTGCTCCTCTTTGGAGTAAGACCATCATTGTCCCTACAGGTAGCGGGGCATGCACTCTGGTAGCACCAGTCTTTGAACAAGTATTCTTCTGTATTCTTTCTACACTGATTCATTGAGTACTGTGTGCCACCTGTTGTTATTGTCACCGCTTAACTATGGACGAGTATGGGTGTGCCAACTCAGTGAACCACGTCACTAGCCCAGCCTTCCTACACCCAGGACGAGTTATGAGGGCAGTGAGTAAAATCATTTGAATTTGTGCAGTCCCTAAATCCTTATTACAGAGTCCTGATGATGCCCTGGTGAAGCTTTACCTGTTTTACCTTTGGACTGAAACCTGGAGCTCTACTCACGTCGTATGAACTGCTGAATGTTTTGTTTGATTTCTGTATTTCAAATCCAATTTATTGTCACTATAATGTATGGTGTTCTTGTGTTGAACCATTGGCTGCCTATTGCTCTGTATAGTCCAAATCAGCATTGTTTGTGTTGCTTTTCAAAATGGTTTTTTTCATTAAAATACTTTTGTGACCAAATTTCAATTACCTGAAGTAAAACTCTCATAAACAATTCTTTAATGGTCACTGGTTATGGGCCTGATTCACAGAACTAACTTACGTCAAAAACGTAAAGTTAGTACTTTTTGGTATTCACAGAATACACTTACTCATTTTGGTATTCACAGAATGAACTTACTCATTTCGGTATTCACAGAAGTTAGTAGTCCTAACTTTAGGACTCTAAATGCCTTCTGTGAATACCGAAAAGTCTTAAAGTTAGGATTTTTCTCAGTTTAGGAGTAGTAAAGTTAGGACTCCTAACTTTAGGACTCCTAAATACCTTCTGTGAATACCGAAAGTCTTAAAGTTAGGATTTTTCTCAGTTTAGGAGTAGTAAAGTTAGGAGTCTTAACTTTACTACTCCTAAACTGAGAAAAATCCTAACTTTAAGACTTTCGGTATTCACAGAAGGCATTTAGGAGTCCTAAAGTTAGGACTACTAACTTCTGTGAATACCGAAATGAGTAAATTCATTCTGTGAATACCAAAATGAGTAAGTGTATTCTGTGAATACTAAAAAGTACTAACTTTACGTTTTTGACGTAAGTTAGTTCTGTGAATCAGGCCCATTGTGTTTAGGGATTAGTTGGGCAATTTCTTCACTTTTTTTTATTTTTTCTTGCTGTCTGTGTGGAAGTTATACATGTTTTTTGGGTTGCCTGTGTGTTAGGCTTCCTGACTTTTTAAACTATTTTGTGTTCTCATTAATGTTTGTCTCCTCATTCCTTGTAAATTTATGCTATTCAGTGAACCATAATTATATGATGATTAATTCTTCTGGCGGAGCGGCGGAATTTATTAGTAATCCCGCGTTACATGAGTAATACGTAATTATTAAATTCCTCCAATTCCGCCGGGAATAAAAAATTCCTCCCACCCCTACTTTTCTTTCAATTTGACTCCAGGTGTAACCCATCTCCTTGCAGTCAGCCTCGAGGCTTCAGCGCCTCCCTTGGCCTTCCTCTTGTCCTTTTCCCTTGAGGGTTGCAGGTCAGGGCTTGCCTGGTGGTGTTTGAGGCGGGCTTGTGACCTATGCAGCCTCAGCCTCTTTTCATGATTTCTTCATGAGCAGGGAGTTGGAACGTCTGCTGCCAGAGGTCGTTGTTGCTGATGATGCTTGGCCAGCGGATTTGGAAAATTTTCCTCAGGTAGGTGCTGATGAAGATTTGGACTTTGTTGGTGGTGGTCGCTATTGTCCTCCAAGTTTCAGCTCCATACAGAAGGACCTAAGCAGCCTAGGTCAGAAGAGCTAAGTAGAAATGGCTCCAGATCTGGTGGTTGCTCACGCGCCTCTATCTTGAGGTGCTGGAAATGGTGGGATTCGGTACTGGAGCTGGCATGTAAAGCTTTCTTGTGCACTTGTTCAGCCCCGGTCAATTGGAATCAAATCAAAATCAAAAACAGATTTATATAGCGGGACTAGTCCCCCGTGAGGGTATCCAGGCACTGAGCATAGCTGCTAAGGGGTTACTTGACCAGCCATGTCTTCAGTCCTTTTCTGAATTCCAGAAAAGAGGATGAGGTCCGTAGGTGAAGGGGGAGATCATTCCAGGCTTTTGGCATGAGGTAGGAGAAGAAGCATCCTCCACTATTGCTTCGGTGGATGTAAGGGGGGGGCGCGAGGGAGAGGGAAGCGGAGCGCAGGTGTCTGAAGGGTTGGTGGAAGTTCAGTCAGTTGTTGCTATATGCTGGTTCTTGGTACTGAAGGGCTTTGTAGGTGTGGATCGACATCTTGAATTGACATCTTTTCTGAATGGGGAGCTTCTTGAGTTGGGGGGTGGTATGGGTCCATTTGGGGAGGTCGAGGACCTGGCTGTGTCCTGGTTCCTGTATATAGGAAACATCTGTTACTTGTGTTAAAATTATCTGCCCTGCTGCCTCTGTATCTGCGATTGTGTAGAAACCAGACTCTGCCCCCTTCTCTACAGTAGTTCTCTCCGCTGTGCCTGCCTACCCTTAGTACTCTGCCCGTCAGCTTATGAGGGAATCCTTAACACGCTCTGCTGTGTCTGGCACATGTGTGAGGGGTGCTTGCACTGATGCGGTTAGTACTCTGCCTGTTCAGCTTATGAGGGAATCCTTAACACGCTCTGCTGTGTCTGGCACATGTGTGAGGGATGCTTGCACTGATGCTGTTAGTACTCTGGCCGGGCAGTGTATGAGGGAATCCTTAACATGCTCTGCTGCGACTGGCACATGTGTGAGGGGTGCTTGCACTGATGCGGTTAGTACTCTGCCTGTTCAGCTTATGAGGGAATCCTTAACACGCTCTGCTGTGTCTGGCACATGTGTGAGGGGTGCTTGCACTGATGCGGTTAGTACTCTGCCCGTTCAGCATACGAGGGACGCCTTGACATGACGGGATGTACTTATCCCGTGCCTGAGGGATGTGGTAAGTACTCTGCCCATTCAGCATATGAGTGAAGCCTAAACACACTGTCCTGCAGATATCCTGTGTGTGAGGGATGCTGCCACTGATGCTGATAGTACACTGCCCGGCAGTGTATAAGGGCGGCCTTAACACACTGTTAGCTTTAACATTCGGTCTGTGTGAGAGAATTCTTAACATGTTGTGGTGTGTCGGCCCTGTGTGTGAGGAATGCTGGTTATGATGTGCTTAGTACTCTACCCAGTCAGTGTATGGGGGAAGCTTTAACACACTAAGCTGTGTATATGCTGTGTGTGATGGATGCTTTCACTGATGCTGTTAGTACTCTGCCCGTTCAGTGTATGAAGGAAGCCTTAATACGCTGTGCTGTCTATATCCTGTGTGATGGATGCTTGCACTGATGCTGTCAGTACTCTGCCAGTTCAGCGTACGAGGGAAGCTTTAACACACTAAGCTGTGTATATGCTGTGTGTGATGGATGCTTTCACTGATGCTGTCAGTACTCTGCCTGTTCAGTGTACGAGGGAAGCCTTAACACGCTGTGCTGTCTATATCCTGTGTGAAGGATGCTTGCACTGATGCTGTCAGTACTCTGCCAGTTCAGCGTACGAGGGAAGCCTTAACACGCTGTGCTGTCTATATCCTGTGTGAAGGATTCTTGCACTGATGCTGTCAGTACTCTGCCAGTTCAGCGTACGAGGGAAGCCTTAATACGCTGTGCTGTCTATATCCTGTGTGAAGGATGCTTGCACTGATGCTGTCAGTACTCTGCCAGTTCAGCATACGAGGGACGCCTTGACATGACGTGATGTACTTATCCCGTGCCTGAGGGATGTGGTAAGTACTCTGCCCATTCAGCATACGAGTGAAGCCTAAACACACTGTCCTGCAGATATCCTGTGTGTGAGGGATGCTGCCACTGATGCTGATAGTACACTGCCCGGCAGTGTATAAGGGCGGCCTTAACACACTGTTAGCTTTAACATTCGGTCTGTGTGAGAGAATTCTTAACATGTTGTGGTGTGTCGGCCCTGTGTGTGAGGAATGCTGGTTATGATGTGCTTAGTACTCTACCCAGTCAGTGTATGGGGGAAGCTTTAACACACTAAGCTGTGTATATGCTGTGTGTGATGGATGCTTTCACTGATGCTGTCAGTACTCTGCCTGTTCAGTGTACGAGGGAAGCCTTAATACGCTGTGCTGTCTATATCCTGTGTGAAGGATGCTTGCACTGATGCTGTCAGTACTCTGCCAGTTCAGCGTACGAGGGAAGCCTTAATACGCTGTGCTGTCTATATCCTGTGTGAAGGATGCTTGCACTGATGCTGTCAGTACTCTGCCAGTTCAGCGTACGAGGGAAGCGTTAATACGCTGTGCTGTCTATATCCTGTGTGAAGGATGCTTGCACTGATGCTGTTAGTACTCTGGCCGGGCAGTGTAAGAGGGAAGCCTTAACATACTGTACTGTGCACATCCTGTGAGGGATGCTTGCACTGATGCTGTTAGTACCCTGGCCAGGCAGTGTATGAGGGAAGCCTTAACCCGCTCTGCTGTATGTGAAGGATGCTTGAACTGCTGTGGTTAGTACTCTGGCCGGGCAGTGTATGAGGAAAGCCTTAACATGCTGTACTGTGCACATCCTGTGAGGGATTCTTACAGTGATGCAGTTAGTACTCTGTCCATTGAGTGTATGAGGGAAGCCTTAACATGCTGTACTGTGCACATCCTGTGAAGGATGCTTGCACTGATGCTGTTAGTACTCTGGCCGGGCATTGTATGAGGAAAGCCTTAACATGCTCTACTGTGCACATCCTGTGAGGGATTCTTACAGTGATGCAGTTAGTACTCTGGCCGGGCAGTGTATGAGGAAAGCCTTAACATGCTGTACTGTGCACATCCTGTGAGGGATTCTTACAGTGATGCAGTTAGGACTCTGCCCATTGAGTGTATGAGGGAAGCCTTAACATGCTGTACTGTGCACATCCTGTGAGGGATGCTTGCACTGATGCTGTTAGTACCCTGGCCGGGCAGTGTATGAGGAAAGCCTTAACATGCTCTACTGTGCACATCCTGTGAGGGATTCTTACAGTGATGCAGTTAGGACTCTGCCCATTGAGTGTATGAGGGAAGCCTTAACATGCTGTACTGTGCACATCCTGTGAGGGATTCTTACAGTGATGCAGTTAGGACTCTGCCCATTGAGTGTATGAGGGAAGCCTTAACATGCTGTACTGTGCACATCCTGTGAAGGATGCTTGCACTGATGCTGTTAGTACCCTGGCCGGGCAGTGTATGAGGGAAGCCTTAACCCGCTCTGCTGTATGTGAAGGATGCTTGAACTGCTGCTTTTAGTACCCTGCCCGGTCAGTGTAAGAGGGAAGCCTTAAAACGCTGTACTGTGTATTTCCAGATTATGAGGAATGTTTGCACTGACGCACTAGTATGCTGCCTGGTCAGTGTATGTGCAAAGCCCTTATGAACAGTGCTGTGTCTGCGATGTGTGTGAAGGGTGCTTGTACTGAGGTTGTTTGTGCTCTGCCCGTTCAGTGTATGAGGGAAGCCTTAACATGCTGTACTGTGTATTTCCAGTGTATAAGGGATGTTTGCACTGATACAGCAGTATGCAGCCCGGTCAGTGTATGAGTGAAGTCCTCATGCACTGTGCTGTGTCTGTGTTGTATGTGAAGGATGCTTGTACTGATGATGTGTGTGCTCTGCCCGGTCAGTGTAAGAGGGGAGCCTAACACGCTGTACTGTGTATTTCCTGTATGTGATAAATACATGCACTGATGCTGTTAGTACTCTGCTCATTCAGCACACGAGGGAAGCCTTAACCCGCTGTGCTGTGTCTGCCATTTCTGTGAGGGATGCTTGCACTGATACTGGTAGCACTCTCCCTTTCAGTGTACGAGGGAAGCCTTAACCCACTGTGCTGTGTCTGCCCTTTCTGTGAGGGATGCTTGCACTGATACTGGTAGCACTCTCCCTTTCAGTGTACGAGGCAAGCCTTAACCCGCTTTGCTGTGTCTGCCCTTTCTGTGAGGGATGCTTGCACTGATACTGGTAGCACTCTCCCTTTCAGTGTATGAGGGAAGCCTTAACCCGCTGTGCTGTGTCTGCCCTTTCTGTGAGGGATGCTTGCACTGATACTGGTAGCACTCTCCCTTTCAGTGTATGAGGGAAGCCTTAACACGCTGCTGTGTGTCTGCGCTGTGAGTGAGGGATGCTTGCACTGATACTGGTAGCACTCTCCCTTTCAGTGTATGAGGGAAGCCTTAACCCACTGCTGTGTGTCTGCCCTTTCTGTGAGGGATGCTTGCACTGATACTGGTAGGACTCTCCCTTTCAGTGTACGAGACAAGCCTTAACCCGCTGCTGTGTCTGCCCTTTCTGTGAGGGATGCTTGCACTGATACTGGTAGCACTCTCCCTTTCAGTGTATGAGGGAAGCCTTAACCCACTGTGCTGTGTGTCTGCCCTTTCTGTGAGGGATGCTTGCACTGATACTGGTAGCACTCTCCCTTTCAGTGTACGAGGGAAGCCTTAACCCACTGTGCTGTGTCTGCCCTTTCTGTGAGGGATGCTTGCACTGATACTGGTAGCACTCTCCTTTTCAGTGTATGAGGGAAGCCTTAACACGCTGCTGTGTCTGCCCTTTCTGTCAGGGATGCTTGCACTGATACTGGTAGCCCTCTCCCTTTCAGTGTACGAGGGAAGCCTTAACACGCTGCTGTGTCTGCCCTTTCTGTGAGGGATGCTTGCACTGATACTGGTAGCACTCTCCCTTTCAGTGTACGAGGGAAGCCTTAACCCGCTGCTGTGTGTCTGCCCTTTCTGTGAGGGATGCTTGCACTGATACTGGTAGCACTCTCCCTTTCAGTGTATGAGGGAAGCCTTAACCCACTGTGCTGTGTCTGCCCTTTCTGTGAGGGATGCTTGCACTGATACTGGTAGCACTCTCCCTTTCAGTGTACTGAGGCAAGCATTAACCCGCTGCTGTGTCTGCCCTTTCTGTGAGCGATGCTTGCACTGATACTGGTAGCACTCTCCCTTTCAGTGTATGAGGGAAGCCTTAACACGCTGCTGTGTCTGCCCTTTCTGTGAGGGATGCTTGCACTGATACTGGTAGCACTCTCCCTTTCAGTGTATGAGGGAAGCCTTAACACGCTGCTGTGTCTGCCCTTTCTGTGAGGGATGCTTGCACTGATACTGGTAGCACTCTCCCTTTCAGTGTATGAGGGAAGCCTTAACACGCTGCTGTGTCTGCCCTTTCTGTCAGGGATGCTTGCACTGATACTGGTAGCACTCTCCCTTTCAGTGTACGAGGGAAGCCTTAACACGCTGCTGTGTCTGCCCTTTCTGTGAGGGATGCTTGCACTGATACTGGTAGCACTCTCCCTTTCAGTGTATGAGGGAAGCCTTAACCCACTGTGCTGTGTGTCTGCCCTTTCTGTGAGGGATGCTTGCACTGATACTGGTAGCACTCTCCCTTTCAGTGTACGAGGGAAGCCTTAACACGCTGCTGTGTGTCTGCCCTTTCTGTGAGCGATGCTTGCACTGATACTGGTAGCACTCTCCCTTTCAGTGTATGAGGGAAGCCTTAACCCACTGTGCTGTGTCTGCCCTTTCTGTGAGGGATGCTTGCACTGATACTGGTAGCACTCTCCCTTTCAGTGTATGAGGGAACCCTTAACACGCTGCTGTGTGTCTGCCCTTTCTGTGAGGGATGCTTGCACTGAGACTGGTAGCACTCTCCCTTTCAGTGTACGAGGGAAGCCTTAACACGCTGCTGTGTGTATGCCCTTTCTGCGAGGGATGCTTGCACTGATACTGGTAGCACTCTCCCTTTCAGTGTACGAGGCAAGCCTTAACCCACTGTGCTGTGTCTGCCCTTTCTGTGAGCGATGCTTGCACTGATACTGGTAGCACTCTCCCTTTCAGTGTATGAGGGAAGCCTTAACCCACTGTGCTGTGTGTCTGCCCTTTTGGCGAGGGATGCTTGCACTGATACTGGTAGCACTCTCCCTTTCAGTGTATGAGGGAAGCCTTAACCCACTGTGCTGAGTCTGCCCTTTCTGTGAGGGATGCTTGCACTGATACTGGTAGCACTCTCCCTTTCAGTGTACTAGGGAAGCCTTAACCCGCTTTGCTGTGTCTGCCCTTTCTGTGAGGGATGCTTGCACTGATACTGGTAGCACTCTCCCTTTCAGTGTATGAGGGAAGCCTTAACCCGCTGTGCTGTGTCTGCCCTTTCTGTGAGGGATGCTTGCACTGATACTGGTAGCACTCTCCCTTTCAGTGTATGAGGGAAGCCTTAACACGCTGCTGTGTGTCTGCCCTATCTGTGAGGGATGCTTGCACTGATACTGGTAGCACTCTCCCTTTCAGTGTATGAGGGAAGCCTTAACACACTGCTGTGTGTCTGCCCTTTCTGTGAGGGATGCTTGCACTGATACTGGTAGCACTCTCCCTTTCAGTGTATGAGGGAAGCCTTAACCCACTGTGCTGTGTCTGCCCTTTCTGTGAGGGATGCTTGCACTGAGACTGGTAGCACTCTCCCTTTCAGTGTATGAGGGAAGCCTTAACACGCTGCTGCTGTGTCTGCGCTGTGTGTGAGGGATGCTTGCACTGATACTGGTAGCACTCTCCCATTCAGTGTATGAGGGAAGCCTTAACACGCTGCTGTGTGTCTGCCCTTTCTGCGAGGGATGCTTGCACTGATACTGGTAGCACTCTCCCTTTCAGTGTACGAGGCAAGCCTTAACCCACTGTGCTGTGTCTGCCCTTTCTGTCAGGGATGCTTGCACTGATACTGGTAGCACTCTCCCTTTCAGTGTACGAGGCAAGCCTTAACCCACTGTGCTGTGTCTGCCCTTTCTGTGAGGGATGCTTGCACTGATACTGGTAGCACTCTCCCTTTCAGTGTACGAGGGAAGCCTTAACACGCTGTGCTGTGTCTGCCCTTTCTGTGAGGGATGCTTGCACTGATACTGGTAAAACTCTCCCTTTCAGTGTATGAGGGAAGCCTTAACCCACTGTGCTGTGTCTGCCCTTTCTGTGAGGGATGCTTGCACTGATACTGGTAGCACTCTCCCTTTCCGTGCACGAGGGAAGCCTTAACACGCTGCTGTGTCTGCCCTTTCTGTGAGGGATGCTTGCACTGATACTGGTAGCACTCTCCCTTTCAGTGTACGAGGGAAGCCTTAACCCGCTGCTGTGTGTCTGCCCTTTCTGTGAGGGATGCTTGCACTGATACTGGTAGCACTCTCCCTTTCAGTGTATGAGGGTAGCATTAACCCACTGTGCTGTGTCTGCCATTTCTGTGAGCGATGCTTGCACTGATACTGGTAGCACTCTCCCTTTCAGTGTATGAGGGAAGCCTTAACCCACTGTGCTGTGTGTCTGCCCTTTCTGCGAGGGATGCTTGCACTGATACTGGTAGCACTCTCCCTTTCAGTGTACGAGGCAAGCCTTAACACGCTTTGCTGTGTCTGCCCTTTCTGTGAGGGATGCTTGCACTGATACTGGTAGCACTCTCCCTTTCAGTGTATGAGGGAACCCTTAACACACTGTGCTGTGTCTGCCCTTTCTGTGAGGGATGCTTGCACTGATACTGGTAGCACTCTCCCTTTCAGTGTATGAGGGAAGCCTTAACACGCTGCTGTGTGTCTGCCCTTTCTGTGAGCGATGCTTGCACTGATACTGGTAGCACTCTCCCTTTCAGTGTATGAGGGAAGCCTTAACACACTGCTGTGTGTCTGCCCTTTCTGTGAGGGATGCTTGCACTGATACTGGTAGCACTCTCCCTTTCAGTGTATGAGGGAAGCCTTAACCCACTGTGCTGTGTCTGCCCTTTCTGTGAGGGATGCTTGCACTGATACTGGTAGCACTCTCCCTTTCAGTGTACGAGGGAAGCCTTAACACGCTGCTGTGTCTGCCCTTTCTGTGAGGGATGCTTGCACTGATATTGGTAGCACTCTCCCTTTCAGTGTATGAGGGAAGCCTTAACCCGCTGTGCTGTGTCTGCCCTTTCTGTGAGGGATGCTTGCACTGATACTGGTAGCACTCTCCCTTTCAGTGTATGAGGGAAGCCTTAACACGCTGCTGTGTGTCTGCCCTTTCTGTGAGGGATGCTTGCACTGAGACTGGTAGCACTCTCCCTTTCAGTGTATGAGGGAAGCCTTAACACGCTGCTGTGTGTCTGCGCTGTGTGTGAGGGATGCTTGCACTGATACTGGTAGCACTCTCCCATTCAGTGTATGAGGGAAGCCTTAACACGCTGCTGTGTGTCTGCCCTTTCTGCGAGGGATGCTTGCACTGATACTGGTAGCACTCTCCCTTTCAGTGTACGAGGCAAGCCTTAACCCACTGTGCTGTGTCTGCCCTTTCTGTGAGCGATGCTTGCACTGATACTGGTAGCACTCTCCCTTTCAGTGTATGAGGGAAGCCTTAACCCACTGTGCTGTGTGTCTGCCCTTTCTGCGAGGGATGCTTGCACTGATACTGGTAGCACTCTCCCTTTCAGTGTACGAGGCAAGCCTTAACCCGCTTTGCTGTGTCTGACCTTTCTGTGAGGGATGCTTGCACTGATACTGGTAGCACTCTCCCTTTCAGTGTATGAGGGAACCCTTAACACACTGTGCTGTGTCTGCCCTTTCTGTGAGGGATGCTTGCACTGATACTGGTAGCACTCTCCCTTTCAGTGTATGAGGGAAGCCTTAACACGCTGCTGTGTGTCTGCCCTTTCTGTGAGCGATGCTTGCACTGATACTGGTAGCACTCTCCCTTTCAGTGTATGAGGGAAGCCTTAACCCACTGTGCTGTGTCTGCCCTTTCTGTGAGGGATGCTTGCACTGATACTGGTAGCACTCTCCCTTTCAGTGTACGAGGGAAGCCTTAACCCACTGTGCTGTGTCTGCCCTTTCTGTGAGGGATGCTTGCACTGATACTGGTAGGACTCTCCCTTTCAGTGTATGAGGGAAGCCTTAACACGCTGCTGTGTCTGCCCTTTCTGTGAGGGATGCTTGCACTGATACTGGTAGCACTCTCCCTTTCAGTGTACGAGGGAAGCCTTAACACGCTGCTGTGTCTGCCCTTTCTGTGAGGGATGCTTGCACTGATACTGGTAGCACTCTCCCTTTCAGTGTACGAGGAAGCCTTAACCCGCTGCTGTGTGTCTGCCCTTTCTGTGAGGGATGCTTGCACTGATACTGGTAGCACTCTCCCTTTCAGTGTACGAGGCAAGCCTTAACCCGCTTTGCTGTGTCTGCCCTTTCTGTGAGGGATGCTTGCACTGATACTGGTAGCACTCTCCCTTTCAGTGTATGAGGGAAGCCTTAACCCGCTGTGCTGTGTCTGCCCTTTCTGTGAGGGATGCTTGCACTGATACTGGTAGCACTCTCCCTTTCAGTGTATGAGGGAAGCCTTAACACGCTGCTGTGTGTCTGCGCTGTGAGTGAGGGATGCTTGCACTGATACTGGTAGCACTCTCCCTTTCAGTGTATGAGGGAAGCCTTAACCCACTGCTGTGTGTCTGCCCTTTCTGTGAGGGATGCTTGCACTGATACTGGTAGGACTCTCCCTTTCAGTGTACGAGACAAGCCTTAACCCGCTGCTGTGTCTGCCCTTTCTGTGAGGGATGCTTGCACTGATACTGGTAGCACTCTCCCTTTCAGTGTATGAGGGAAGCCTTAACCCACTGTGCTGTGTGTCTGCCCTTTCTGTGAGGGATGCTTGCACTGATACTGGTAGCACTCTCCCTTTCAGTGTACGAGGGAAGCCTTAACCCACTGTGCTGTGTCTGCCCTTTCTGTGAGGGATGCTTGCACTGATACTGGTAGCACTCTCCTTTTCAGTGTATGAGGGAAGCCTTAACACGCTGCTGTGTCTGCCCTTTCTGTCAGGGATGCTTGCACTGATACTGGTAGCACTCTCCCTTTCAGTGTACGAGGGAAGCCTTAACACGCTGCTGTGTCTGCCCTTTCTGTGAGGGATGCTTGCACTGATACTGGTAGCACTCTCCCTTTCAGTGTATGAGGGAAGCCTTAACACGCTGCTGTGTCTGCCCTTTCTGTGAGGGATGCTTGCACTGATACTGGTAGCACTCTCCCTTTCAGTGTACGAGGGAAGCCTTAACCCGCTGCTGTGTGTCTGCCCTTTCTGTGAGGGATGCTTGCACTGATACTGGTAGCACTCTCCCTTTCAGTGTATGAGGGAAGCCTTAACCCACTGTGCTGTGTCTGCCCTTTCTGTGAGGGATGCTTGCACTGATACTGGTAGCACTCTCCCTTTCAGTGTACGAGGCAAGCATTAACCCGCTGCTGTGTCTGCCCTTTCTGTGAGCGATGCTTGCACTGATACTGGTAGCACTCTCCCTTTCAGTGTATGAGGGAAGCCTTAACACGCTGCTGTGTCTGCCCTTTCTGTGAGGGATGCTTGCACTGATACTGGTAGCACTCTCCCTTTCAGTGTATGAGGGAAGCCTTAACACGCTGCTGTGTCTGCCCTTTCTGTGAGGGATGCTTGCACTGATACTGGTAGCACTCTCCCTTTCAGTGTATGAGGGAAGCCTTAACACGCTGCTGTGTCTGCCCTTTCTGTCAGGGATGCTTGCACTGATACTGGTAGCACTCTCCCTTTCAGTGTACGAGGGAAGCCTTAACACGCTGCTGTGTCTGCCCTTTCTGTGAGGGATGCTTGCACTGATACTGGTAGCACTCTCCCTTTCAGTGTATGAGGGAAGCCTTAACCCACTGTGCTGTGTGTCTGCCCTTTCTGTGAGGGATGCTTGCACTGATACTGGTAGCACTCTCCCTTTCAGTGTACGAGGGAAGCCTTAACACGCTGCTGTGTGTCTGCCCTTTCTGTGAGCGATGCTTGCACTGATACTGGTAGCACTCTCCCTTTCAGTGTATGAGGGAAGCCTTAACCCACTGTGCTGTGTCTGCCCTTTCTGTGAGGGATGCTTGCACTGATACTGGTAGCACTCTCCCTTTCAGTGTATGAGGGAAGCCTTAACACGCTGCTGTGTGTCTGCCCTTTCTGTGAGGGATGCTTGCACTGATACTGGTAGCACTCTCCCTTTCAGTGTATGAGGGAACCCTTAACACGCTGCTGTGTGTCTGCCCTTTCTGTGAGGGATGCTTGCACTGAGACTGGTAGCACTCTCCCTTTCAGTGTACGAGGGAAGCCTTAACACGCTGCTGTGTGTATGCCCTTTCTGCGAGGGATGCTTGCACTGATACTGGTAGCACTCTCCCTTTCAGTGTACGAGGCAAGCCTTAACCCACTGTGCTGTGTCTGCCCTTTCTGTGAGCGATGCTTGCACTGATACTGGTAGCACTCTCCCTTTCAGTGTATGAGGGAAGCCTTAACCCACTGTGCTGTGTGTCTGCCCTTTCGGCGAGGGATGCTTGCACTGATACTGGTAGCACTCTCCCTTTCAGTGTATGAGGGAAGCCTTAACCCACTGTGCTGAGTCTGCCCTTTCTGTGAGGGATGCTTGCACTGATACTGGTAGCACTCTCCCTTTCAGTGTACTAGGGAAGCCTTAACCCGCTTTGCTGTGTCTGCCCTTTCTGTGAGGGATGCTTGCACTGATACTGGTAGCACTCTCCCTTTCAGTGTATGAGGGAAGCCTTAACCCGCTGTGCTGTGTCTGCCCTTTCTGTGAGGGATGCTTGCACTGATACTGGTAGCACTCTCCCTTTCAGTGTATGAGGGAAGCCTTAACACGCTGCTGTGTGTCTGCCCTATCTGTGAGGGATGCTTGCACTGATACTGGTAGCACTCTCCCTTTCAGTGTATGAGGGAAGCCTTAACACACTGCTGTGTGTCTGCCCTTTCTGTGAGGGATGCTTGCACTGATACTGGTAGCACTCTCCCTTTCAGTGTATGAGGGAAGCCTTAACCCACTGTGCTGTGTCTGCCCTTTCTGTGAGGGATGCTTGCACTGAGACTGGTAGCACTCTCCCTTTCAGTGTATGAGGGAAGCCTTAACACGCTGCTGTGTGTATGCCCTTTCTGTGAGGGATGCTTGCACTGATACTGGTAGCACTCTCCCTTTCAGTGTACGAGGCAAGCCTTAACCCACTGTGCTGTGTCTGCCCTTTCTGTCAGGGATGCTTGCACTGATACTGGTAGCACTCTCCCTTTCAGTGTACGAGGCAAGCCTTAACCCACTGTGCTGTGTCTGCCCTTTCTGTGAGGGATGCTTGCACTGATACTGGTAGCACTCTCCCTTTCAGTGTACGAGGAAGCCTTAACACGCTGTGCTGTGTCTGCCCTTTCTGTGAGGGATGCTTGCACTGATACTGGTAAAACTCTCCTTTCAGTGTATGAGGGAAGCCTTAACCCACTGTGCTGTGTCTGCCCTTTCTGTGAGGGATGCTTGCACTGAGACTGGTAGCACTCTCCCTTTCAGTGTATGAGGGAAGCCTTAACACGCTGCTGTGTGTCTGCGCTGTGTGTGAGGGATGCTTGCACTGATACTGGTAGCACTCTCCCATTCAGTGTATGAGGGAAGCCTTAACACGCTGCTGTGTGTCTGCCCTTTCTGCGAGGGATGCTTGCACTGATACTGGTAGCACTCTCCCTTTCAGTGTACGAGGCAAGCCTTAACCCACTGTGCTGTGTCTGCCCTTTCTGTCAGGGATGCTTGCACTGATACTGGTAGCACTCTCCCTTTCAGTGTACGAGGCAAGCCTTAACCCACTGTGCTGTGTCTGCCCTTTCTGTGAGGGATGCTTGCACTGATACTGGTAGCACTCTCCCTTTCAGTGTACGAGGGAAGCCTTAACACGCTGTGCTGTGTCTGCCCTTTCTGTGAGGGATGCTTGCACTGATACTGGTAAAACTCTCCCTTTCAGTGTATGAGGGAAGCCTTAACCCACTGTGCTGTGTCTGCCCTTTCTGTGAGGGATGCTTGCACTGATACTGGTAGCACTCTCCCTTTCCGTGCACGAGGGAAGCCTTAACACGCTGCTGTGTCTGCCCTTTCTGTGAGGGATGCTTGCACTGATACTGGTAGCACTCTCCCTTTCAGTGTACGAGGGAAGCCTTAACCCGCTGCTGTGTGTCTGCCCTTTCTGTGAGGGATGCTTGCACTGATACTGGTAGCACTCTCCCTTTCAGTGTATGAGGGTAGCATTAACCCACTGTGCTGTGTCTGCCATTTCTGTGAGCGATGCTTGCACTGATACTGGTAGCACTCTCCCTTTCAGTGTATGAGGGAAGCCTTAACCCACTGTGCTGTGTGTCTGCCCTTTCTGCGAGGGATGCTTGCACTGATACTGGTAGCACTCTCCCTTTCAGTGTACGAGGCAAGCCTTAACACGCTTTGCTGTGTCTGCCCTTTCTGTGAGGGATGCTTGCACTGATACTGATAGCACTCTCCCTTTCAGTGTATGAGGGAACCCTTAACACAGTGTGCTGTGTCTGCCCTTTCTGTGAGGGATGCTTGCACTGATACTGGTAGCACTCTCCCTTTCAGTGTATGAGGGAAGCCTTAACACGCTGCTGTGTGTCTGCCCTTTCTGTGAGCGATGCTTGCACTGATACTGGTAGCACTCTCCCTTTCAGTGTATGAGGGAAGCCTTAACACACTGCTGTGTGTCTGCCCTTTCTGTGAGGGATGCTTGCACTGATACTGGTAGCACTCTCCCTTTCAGTGTATGAGGGAAGCCTTAACCCACTGTGCTGTGTCTGCCCTTTCTGTGAGGGATGCTTGCACTGATACTGGTAGCACTCTCCCTTTCAGTGTACGAGGGAAGCCTTAACACGCTGCTGTGTCTGCCCTTTCTGTGAGGGATGCTTGCACTGATATTGGTAGCACTCTCCCTTTCAGTGTATGAGGGAAGCCTTAACCCGCTGTGCTGTGTCTGCCCTTTCTGTGAGGGATGCTTGCACTGATACTGGTAGCACTCTCCCTTTCAGTGTATGAGGGAAGCCTTAACACGCTGCTGTGTGTCTGCCCTTTCTGTGAGGGATGCTTGCACTGAGACTGGTAGCACTCTCCCTTTCAGTGTATGAGGGAAGCCTTAACACGCTGCTGTGTGTCTGCGCTGTGTGTGAGGGATGCTTGCACTGATACTGGTAGCACTCTCCCATTCAGTGTATGAGGGAAGCCTTAACACGCTGCTGTGTGTCTGCCCTTTCTGCGAGGGATGCTTGCACTGATACTGGTAGCACTCTCCCTTTCAGTGTACGAGGCAAGCCTTAACCCACTGTGCTGTGTCTGCCCTTTCTGTGAGCGATGCTTGCACTGATACTGGTAGCACTCTCCCTTTCAGTGTATGAGGGAAGCCTTAACCCACTGTGCCGTGTGTCTGCCCTTTCTGCGAGGGATGCTTGCACTGATACTGGTAGCACTCTCCCTTTCAGTGTACGAGGCAAGCCTTAACCCGCTTTGCTGTGTCTGACCTTTCTGTGAGGGATGCTTGCACTGATACTGGTAGCACTCTCCCTTTCAGTGTATGAGGGAACCCTTAACACACTGTGCTGTGTCTGCCCTTTCTGTGAGGGATGCTTGCACTGATACTGGTAGCACTCTCCTTTCAGTGTATGAGGGAAGCCTTAACACGCTGCTGTGTGTCTGCCCTTTCTGTGAGCGATGCTTGCACTGATACTGGTAGCACTCTCCCTTTCAGTGTATGAGGGAAGCCTTAACCCACTGTGCTGTGTCTGCCCTTTCTGTGAGGGATGCTTGCACTGATACTGGTAGCACTCTCCCTTTCAGTGTATGAGGGAAGCCTTAACCCACTGTGCTGTGTCTGCCCTTTCTGTGAGGGATGCTTGCAGTGATACTGGTAGGACTCTCCCTTTCAGTGTATGAGGGAAGCCTTAACACGCTGCTGTGTCTGCCCTTTCTGTGAGGGATGCTTGCACTGATACTGGTAGCACTCTCCCTTTCAGTGTATGAGGGAAGCCTTAACCCACTGTGCTGTGTCTGCCCTTTCTGTGAGGGATGCTTACACTGATACTGGTAGCACTCTCCCTTTCACTGTACAAGGGAAGCCTTAACCCGCTGTGCTGTGTCTGCCTTTCTGTGAGGGATGCTTGCACTGATACTGGTAGCACTCTCCCTTTCAGTGTATGAGGGAAGCCTTAACACGCTGCTGTGTGTCTGCCCTTTCTGTGAGGGATGCTTGCACTGAGACTGGTAGCACTCTCCCTTTCAGTGTATGAGGGAAGCCTTAACACGCTGCTGTGTGTCTGCCCTTTCTGTGAGGGATGCTTGCACTGAGACTGGTAGCACTCTCCCTTTCAGTGTACGAGGGAAGCCTTAACACGCTGCTGTGTGTCTGCCCTTTCTGCGAGGGATGCTTGCACTGATACTGGTAGCACTCTCCCTTTCAGTGTACGAGGCAAGCCTTAACCCACTGTGCTGTGTCTGCCCTTTCTGTGAGCGATGCTTGCACTGATACTGGTAGCACTCTCCCTTTCAGTGTATGAGGGAAGCCTTAACCCACTGTGCTGTGTCTGCCCTTTCTGTGAGGGATGCTTGCACTGATACTGGTAGCACTCTCCCTTTCAGTGTACGAGGCAAGCCTTAACCCACTGTGCTGTGTCTGCCCTTTCTGTGAGCGATGCTTGCACTGATACTGGTAGCACTCTCCCTTTCAGTGTATGAGGGAAGCCTTAACCCACTGTGCTGTGTGTCTGCCCTTTCGGCGAGGGATGCTTGCACTGATACTGGTAGCACTCTCCCTTTCAGTGTATGAGGGAAGCCTTAACCCACTGTGCTGAGTCTGCCCTTTCTGTGAGGGATGCTTGCACTGATACTGGTAGCACTCTCCCTTTCAGTGTACTAGGGAAGCCTTAACCCACTGTGCTGTGTCTGCCCTTTCTGTGAGGGATGCTTGCACTGATACTGGTAGCACTCTCCCTTTCAGTGTATGAGGGAAGCCTTAACACGCTGCTGTGTGTCTGCCCTTTCTGTGAGGGATGCTTGCACTGAGACTGGTAGCACTCTCCCTTTCAGTGTATGAGGGAAGCCTTAACACGCTGCTGTGTGTCTGCCCTTTCTGCGAGGGATGCTTGCACTGATACTGGTAGCACTCTCCCTTTCAGTGTACGAGGCAAGCCTTAACCCACTGTGCTGTGTCTGCCCTTTCTGTCAGGGATGCTTGCACTGATACTGGTAGCACTCTCCCTTTCAGTGTACGAGGCAAGCCTTAACCCACTGTGCTGTGTCTGCCCTTTCTGTGAGGGATGCTTGCACTGATACTGGTAGCACTCTCCCTTTCAGTGTACGAGGGAAGCCTTAACACGCTGTGCTGTGTCTGCCCTTTCTGTGAGGGATGCTTGCACTGATACTGGTAGAACTCTCCCTATCAGTGTATGAGGGAAGCCTTAACCCACTGTGCTGTGTCTGCCCTTTCTGTGAGGGATGCTTGCACTGATACTGGTAGCACTCTCCCTTTCCGTGCACGAGGGAAGCCTTAACACGCTGCTGTGTCTGCCCTTTCTGTGAGGGATGCTTGCACTGATACTGGTAGCACTCTCCCTTTCAGTGTACGAGGGAAGCCTTAACCCGCTGCTGTGTGTCTGCCCTTTCTGTGAGGGATGCTTGCACTGATACTGGTAGCACTCTCCCTTTCAGTGTATGAGGGTAGCATTAACCCACTGTGCTGTGTCTGCCATTTCTGTGAGCGATGCTTGCACTGATACTGGTAGCACTCTCCCTTTCAGTGTATGAGGGAAGCCTTAACCCACTGTGCTGTGTGTCTGCCCTTTCTGCGAGGGATGCTTGCACTGATACTGGTAGCACTCTCCCTTTCAGTGTACGAGGCAAGCCTTAACCCGCTTTGCTGTGTCTGCCCTTTCTGTGAGGGATGCTTGCACTGATACTGGTAGCACTCTCCCTTTCAGTGTATGAGGGAACCCTTAACACACTGTGCTGTGTCTGCCCTTTCTGTGAGGGATGCTTGCACTGATACTGGTAGCACTCTCCCTTTCAGTGTATGAGGGAAGCCTTAACACGCTGCTGTGTGTCTGCCCTTTCTGTGAGCGATGCTTGCACTGATACTGGTAGCACTCTCCCTTTCAGTGTATGAGGGAAGCCTTAACACACTGCTGTGTGTCTGCCCTTTCTGTGAGGGATGCTTGCACTGATACTGGTAGCACTCTCCCTTTCAGTGTATGAGGGAAGCCTTAACCCACTGTGCTGTGTCTGCCCTTTCTGTGAGGGATGCTTGCACTGATACTGGTAGCACTCTCCCTTTCAGTGTACGAGGGAAGCCTTAACACGCTGCTGTGTCTGCCCTTTCTGTGAGGGATGCTTGCACTGATATTGGTAGCACTCTCCCTTTCAGTGTATGAGGGAAGCCTTAACCCGCTGTGCTGTGTCTGCCCTTTCTGTGAGGGATGCTTGCACTGATACTGGTAGCACTCTCCCTTTCAGTGTATGAGGGAAGCCTTAACACGCTGCTGTGTGTCTGCGCTGTGTGTGAGGGATGCTTGCACTGATACTGGTAGCACTCTCCCATTCAGTGTATGAGGGAAGCCTTAACACGCTGCTGTGTGTCTGCCCTTTCTGCGAGGGATGCTTGCACTGATACTGGTAGCACTCTCCCTTTCAGTGTACGAGGCAAGCCTTAACCCACTGTGCTGTGTCTGCCCTTTCTGTGAGCGATGCTTGCACTGATACTGGTAGCACTCTCCCTTTCAGTGTATGAGGGAAGCCGTAACCCACTGTGCCGTGTGTCTGCCCTTTCTGCGAGGGATGCTTGCACTGATACTGGTAGCACTCTCCCTTTCAGTGTACGAGGCAAGCCTTAACCCGCTTTGCTGTGTCTGACCTTTCTGTGAGGGATGCTTGCACTGATACTGGTAGCACTCTCCCTTTCAGTGTATGAGGGAACCCTTAACACACTGTGCTGTGTCTGCCCTTTCTGTGAGGGATGCTTGCACTGATACTGGTAGCACTCTCCCTTTCAGTGTATGAGGGAAGCCTTAACACGCTGCTGTGTGTCTGCCCTTTCTGTGAGCGATGCTTGCACTGATACTGGTAGCACTCTCCCTTTCAGTGTATGAGGGAAGCCTTAACCCACTGTGCTGTGTCTGCCCTTTCTGTGAGGGATGCTTGCACTGATACTGGTAGCACTCTCCCTTTCAGTGTATGAGGGAAGCCTTAACCCACTGTGCTGTGTCTGCCCTTTCTGTGAGGGATGCTTGCAGTGATACTGGTAGGACTCTCCCTTTCAGTGTATGAGGGAAGCCTTAACACGCTGCTGTGTCTGCCCTTTCTGTGAGGGATGCTTGCACTGATACTGGTAGCACTCTCCCTTTCAGTGTATGAGGGAAGCCTTAACCCACTGTGCTGTGTCTGCCCTTTCTGTGAGGGATGCTTACACTGATACTGGTAGCACTCTCCCTTTCACTGTACAAGCGAAGCCTTAACCCGCTGTGCTGTGTCTGCCTTTCTGTGAGGGATGCTTGCACTGATACTGGTAGCACTCTCCCTTTCAGTGTATGAGGGAAGCCTTAACACGCTGCTGTGTGTCTGCCCTTTCTGTGAGGGATGCTTGCACTGAGACTGGTAGCACTCTCCCTTTCAGTGTATGAGGGAAGCCTTAACACGCTGCTGTGTGTCTGCCCTTTCTGTGAGGGATGCTTGCACTGAGACTGGTAGCACTCTCCCTTTCAGTGTACGAGGGAAGCCTTAACACGCTGCTGTGTGTCTGCCCTTTCTGCGAGGGATGCTTGCACTGATACTGGTAGCACTCTCCCTTTCAGTGTACGAGGCAAGCCTTAACCCACTGTGCTGTGTCTGCCCTTTCTGTGAGCGATGCTTGCACTGATACTGGTAGCACTCTCCCTTTCAGTGTATGAGGGAAGCCTTAACCCACTGTGCTGTGTCTGCCCTTTCTGTGAGGGATGCTTGCACTGATACTGGTAGCACTCTCCCTTTCAGTGTACGAGGCAAGCCTTAACCCACTGTGCTGTGTCTGCCCTTTCTGTGAGCGATGCTTGCACTGATACTGGTAGCACTCTCCCTTTCAGTGTATGAGGGAAGCCTTAACCCACTGTGCTGTGTGTCTGCCCTTTCGGCGAGGGATGCTTGCACTGATACTGGTAGCACTCTCCCTTTCAGTGTATGAGGGAAGCCTTAACCCACTGTGCTGAGTCTGCCCTTTCTGTGAGGGATGCTTGCACTGATACTGGTAGCACTCTCCCTTTCAGTGTACTAGGGAAGCCTTAACCCACTGTGCTGTGTCTGCCCTTTCTGTGAGGGATGCTTGCACTGATACTGGTAGCACTCTCCCTTTCAGTGTATGAGGGAAGCCTTAACACGCTGCTGTGTGTCTGCCCTTTCTGTGAGGGATGCTTGCACTGAGACTGGTAGCACTCTCCCTTTCAGTGTATGAGGGAAGCCTTAACACGCTGCTGTGTGTCTGCCCTTTCTGCGAGGGATGCTTGCACTGATACTGGTAGCACTCTCCCTTTCAGTGTACGAGGCAAGCCTTAACCCACTGTGCTGTGTCTGCCCTTTCTGTCAGGGATGCTTGCACTGATACTGGTAGCACTCTCCCTTTCAGTGTACGAGGCAAGCCTTAACCCACTGTGCTGTGTCTGCCCTTTCTGTGAGGGATGCTTGCACTGATACTGGTAGCACTCTCCCTTTCAGTGTACGAGGGAAGCCTTAACACGCTGTGCTGTGTCTGCCCTTTCTGTGAGGGATGCTTGCACTGATACTGGTAGAACTCTCCCTATCAGTGTATGAGGGAAGCCTTAACCCACTGTGCTGTGTCTGCCCTTTCTGTGAGGGATGCTTGCACTGATACTGGTAGCACTCTCCCTTTCCGTGCACGAGGGAAGCCTTAACACGCTGCTGTGTCTGCCCTTTCTGTGAGGGATGCTTGCACTGATACTGGTAGCACTCTCCCTTTCAGTGTACGAGGGAAGCCTTAACCCGCTGCTGTGTGTCTGCCCTTTCTGTGAGGGATGCTTGCACTGATACTGGTAGCACTCTCCCTTTCAGTGTATGAGGGTAGCATTAACCCACTGTGCTGTGTCTGCCATTTCTGTGAGCGATGCTTGCACTGATACTGGTAGCACTCTCCCTTTCAGTGTATGAGGGAAGCCTTAACCCACTGTGCTGTGTGTCTGCCCTTTCTGCGAGGGATGCTTGCACTGATACTGGTAGCACTCTCCCTTTCAGTGTACGAGGCAAGCCTTAACCCGCTTTGCTGTGTCTGCCCTTTCTGTGAGGGATGCTTGCACTGATACTGGTAGCACTCTCCCTTTCAGTGTATGAGGGAACCCTTAACACACTGTGCTGTGTCTGCCCTTTCTGTGAGGGATGCTTGCACTGATACTGGTAGCACTCTCCCTTTCAGTGTATGAGGGAAGCCTTAACACGCTGCTGTGTGTCTGCCCTTTCTGTGAGCGATGCTTGCACTGATACTGGTAGCACTCTCCCTTTCAGTGTATGAGGGAAGCCTTAACACACTGCTGTGTGTCTGCCCTTTCTGTGAGGGATGCTTGCACTGATACTGGTAGCACTCTCCCTTTCAGTGTACGAGGGAAGCCTTAACCACGCTGCTGTGTCTGCCCTTTCTGTGAGGGATGCTTGCACTGATATTGGTAGCACTCTCCCTTTCAGTGTATGAGGGAAGCCTTAACCCGCTGTGCTGTGTCTGCCCTTTCTGTGAGGGATGCTTGCACTGATACTGGTAGCACTCTCCCTTTCAGTGTATGAGGGAAGCCTTAACACGCTGCTGTGTGTCTGCGCTGTGTGTGAGGGATGCTTGCACTGATACTGGTAGCACTCTCCCATTCAGTGTATGAGGGAAGCCTTAACACGCTGCTGTGTGTCTGCCCTTTCTGCGAGGGATGCTTGCACTGATACTGGTAGCACTCTCCCTTTCAGTGTACGAGGCAAGCCTTAACCCACTGTGCTGTGTCTGCCCTTTCTGTGAGCGATGCTTGCACTGATACTGGTAGCACTCTCCCTTTCAGTGTATGAGGGAAGCCTTAACCCACTGTGCTGTGTGTCTGCCCTTTCTGCGAGGGATGCTTGCACTGATACTGGTAGCACTCTCCCTTTCAGTGTACGAGGCAAGCCTTAACCCGCTTTGCTGTGTCTGACCTTTCTGTGAGGGATGCTTGCACTGATACTGGTAGCACTCTCCCTTTCAGTGTATGAGGGAACCCTTAACACACTGTGCTGTGTCTGCCCTTTCTGTGAGGGATGCTTACACTGATACTGGTAGCACTCTCCCTTTCAGTGTATGAGGGAAGCCTTAACCCACTGTGCTGTGTCTGCCCTTTCTGTGAGGGATGCTTGCACTGATACTGGTAGCACTCTCCCTTTCAGTGTATGAGGGAAGCCTTAACACGCTGCTGTGTGTCTGCCCTTTCTGTGAGCGATGCTTGCACTGATACTGGTAGCACTCTCCCTTTCAGTGTATGAGGGAAGCCTTAACCCACTGTGCTGTGTCTGCCCTTTCTGTGAGGGATGCTTACACTGATACTGGTAGCACTCTCCCTTTCAGTGTATGAGGGAAGCCTTAACCCACTGTGCTGTGTCTGCCCTTTCTGTGAGGGATGCTTGCACTGATACTGGTAGGACTCTCCCTTTCAGTGTATGAGGGAAGCCTTAACACGCTGCTGTGTCTGCCCTTTCTGTGAGGGATGCTTGCACTGATACTGGTAGCACTCTCCCTTTCAGTGTATGAGGGAAGCCTTAACACACTGCTGTGTGTCTGCCCTTTCTGTGAGGGATGCTTGCACTGATACTGGTAGCACTCTCCCTTTCAGTGTATGAGGGAAGCCTTAACCCACTGTGCTGTGTCTGCCCTTTCTGTGAGGGATGCTTGCACTGATACTGGTAGGACTCTCCCTTTCAGTGTATGAGGGAAGCCTTAACACGCTGCTGTGTCTGCCCTTTCTGTGAGGGATGCTTGCACTGATACTGGTAGCACTCTCCCTTTCAGTGTATGAGGGAAGCCTTAACCCACTGTGCTGTGTCTGCCCTTTCTGTGAGGGATGCTTACACTGATACTGGTAGCACTCTCCCTTTCACTGTACAAGGGAAGCCTTAACCCGCTGTGCTGTGTCTGCCTTTCTGTGAGGGATGCTTGCACTGATACTGGTAGCACTCTCCCTTTCAGTGTATGAGGGAAGCCTTAACACGCTGCTGTGTGTCTGCCCTTTCTGTGAGGGATGCTTGCACTGATACTGGTAGCACTCTCCCTTTCAGTGTATGAGGGAAGCCTTAACCCACTGTGCTGTGTCTGCCCTTTCTGTGAGGGATGCTTGCACTGATACTGGTAGCACTCTCACTTTCCGTGCACGAGGGAAGCCTTAACACGCTGCTGTGTCTGCCCTTTCTGTGAGGGATGCTTGCACTGATACTGGTAGCACTCTATCTTTCAGTGTATGAGGGAAGCCTTAACCCGCTGTGCTGTGTCTGCCCTTTCTGTGAGGGATGCTTGCACTGATACTGGTAGCACTCTCCCTTTCAGTGTATGAGGGAAGCCTTAACCCGCTGTGCTGTGTCTGCCCTTTCTGTGAGGGATGCTTGCACTGATACTGGTAGCACTCTCACTTTCAGTGTATGAGGGAAACCTTAACCCACTGTGCTGTGTCTGCCCTTTCTGTGAGGGATGCTTGCACTGATACTGGTAGCACTCTCCCTTTCCGTGCACGAGGGAAGCCTTAACACGCTGTTGTGTCTGCCCTTTCTGTGAGGGATGCTTGCCCTGATACTGGTCGCACTCTCCCTTTCAGTGTATGAGGGAAGCCTTAACCCGCTGTGCTGTGTCTGCCCTTTCTGTGAGGGATGCTTGCACTGATACTGGTAGCACTCTCCCTTTCAGTGTATGAGGGAAGCCTTAACCCACTGTGCTGTGTCTGCCCTTTCTGTGAGGGATGCTTGCACTGATACTGGTAGCACTCTCCCTTTCCGTGCACGAGGGAAGCCTTAACACGCTGTTGTGTCTGCCCTTTCTGTGAGGGATGCTTGCACTGATACTGGTAGCACTCTCCCTTTCAGTGTACGAGGGAAGCCTTAACACGCTGCTGTGTGTCTGCCCTTTCTGTGAGGGATGCTTGCACTGATACTGGTAGGACTCTCCCTTTCAGTGTATGAGGGAAGCCTTAACCCACTGTGCTGTGTCTGCCCTTTCTGTGAGGGATGCTTGCACTGATACTGGTAGCACTCTCCCTTTCAGTGTATGAGGGAAGCCTTAACACGCTGCTGTGTGTATGCCCTTTCTGTGAGCGATGCTTGCACTGATACTGGTAGCACTCTCCCTTTCAGTGTATGAGGGAAGCCTTAAACCACTGTGCTGTGTCTGCCCTTTCTGTGAGGGATGCTTGCACTGATACTGGTAGCACTCTCCCTTTCAGTGTACGAGGGAAGCCTTAACCCACTGTGCTGTGTCTGCCCTTTCTGTGAGGGATGCTTGCACTGATACTGGTAGGACTCTCCCTTTCAGTGTACGAGGCAAGCCTTAACCCGCTGCTGTGTGTCTGCCCTTTCTGTGAGGGATGCTTGCACTGATACTGGTAGCACTCTCCCTTTCAGTGTATGAGGGAAGCCTTAACACACTGCTGTGTCTCTGCCCTTTCTGTGAGGGATGCTTGCACTGATACTGGAAGCACTCTCCCTTTCAGTGTATGAGGGAAGCCTTAACCCACTGTGCTGTGTCTGCCCTTTCTGTGAGGGATGCTTGCACTGATACTGGTAGCACTCTCCCTTTCAGTGTACGAGGGAAGCCTTAACCCACTGTGCTGTGTCTGCCCTTTCTGTGAGGGATGCTTGCACTGATACTGGTAGGACTCTCCCTTTCAGTGTATGAGGGAAGCCTTAACACGCTGCTGTGTCTGCCCTTTCTGTGAGGGATGCTTGCACTGATACTAGTAGCACTCTCCCTTTCAGTGTACGAGGGAAGCCTTAACACGCTGCTGTGTCTGCCCTTTCTGTGAGGGATGCTTGCACTGATACTGGTAGCACTCTCCCTTTCAGTGTACGAGGGAAGCCTTAACCCGCTGCTGTGTGTCTGCCCTTTCTGTGAGGGATGCTTGCACTGATACTGGTAGCACTCTCCCTTTCAGTGTATGAGGGAAGCCTTAACCCACTGTGCTGTGTCTGCCCTTTCTGTGAGGGATGCTTGCACTGATACTGGTAGCACTCTCCCTTTCAGTGTACGAGGCAAGCCTTAACCCACTGTGCTGTGTCTGCCCTTTCTGTGAGCGATGCTTGCACTGATACTGGTAGCACTCTCCCTTTCAGTGTATGAGGGAAGCCTTAACCCACTGTGCTGTGTGTCTGCCCTTTCTGCGAGGGATGCTTGCACTGATACTGGTAGCACTCTCCCTTTCAGTGTACGAGGCAAGCCTTAACCCGCTTTGCTGTGTCTGCCCTTTCTGTGAGGGATGCTTGCACTGATACTGGTAGCACTCTCCTTTCAGTGTACGAGGGAAGCCTTAACCCACTGTGCTGTGTCTGCCCTTTCTGTGAGGGATGCTTGCACTGATACTGGTAGCACTCTCCCTTTCAGTGTACGAGGGAAGCCTTAACCCACTGTGCTGCGTCTGCCCTTTCTGTGAGGGATGCTTGCACTGATACTGGTAGCACTCTCCCTTTCACTGTACAAGGGAAGCCTTAACCCGCTGTGCTGTGTCTGCCTTTCTGTGAGGGATGCTTGCACTGATACTGGTAGCACTCTCCCTTTCAGTGTATGAGGGAAGCCTTAACACGCTGCTGTGTGTCTGCCCTTTCTGTGAGGGATGCTTGCACTGATACTGGTAGCACTCTCCCTTTCAGTGTATGAGGGAAGCCTTAACCCACTGTGCTGTGTCTGCCCTTTCTGTGAGGGATGCTTGCACTGATACTGGTAGCACTCGAACTTTCCGTGCACGAGGGAAGCCTTAACACGCTGCTGTGTCTGCCCTTTCTGTGAGGGATGCTTGCACTGATACTGGTAGCACTCTCCCTTTCAGTGTATGAGGGAAGCCTTAACCCGCTGTGCTGTGTCTGCCCTTTCTGTGAGGGATGCTTGCACTGATACTGGTAGCACTCTCCCTTTCAGTGTATGAGGGAAGCCTTAACACGCTGCTGTGTGTCTGCCCTTTCTGTGAGGGATGCTTGCACTGATACTGGTAGCACTCTCCCTTTCAGTGTATGAGGGAAGCCTTAACCCACTGTGCTGTGTCTGCCCTTTCTGTGAGGGATGCTTGCACTGATACTGGTAGCACTCTCCTTTCCGTGCACGAGGGAAGCCTTAACACGCTGTTGTGTCTGCCCTTTCTGTGAGGGATGCTTGCACTGATACTGGTAGCACTCTCCCTTTCAGTGTACGAGGGAAGCCTTAACACGCTGCTGTGTGTCTGCCCTTTCTGTGAGGGATGATTGCACTGATACTGGTAGGACTCTCCCTTTCAGTGTATGAGGGAAGCCTTAACCCACTGTGCTGTGTCTGCCCTTTCTGTGAGGGATGCTTGCACTGATACTGGTAGCACTCTCCCTTTCAGTGTATGAGGGAAGCCTTAACACGCTGCTGTGTGTATGCCCTTTCTGTGAGCGATGCTTGCACTGATACTGGTAGCACTCTCCCTTTCAGTGTATGAGGGAAGCCTTAAACCACTGTGCTGTGTCTGCCCTTTCTGTGAGGGATGCTTGCACTGATACTGGTAGCACTCTCCCTTTCAGTGTACGAGGGAAGCCTTAACCCACTGTGCTGTGTCTGCCCTTTCTGTGAGGGATGCTTGCACTGATACTGGTAGGACTCTCCCTTTCAGTGTACGAGGCAAGCCTTAACCCGCTGCTGTGTGTCTGCCCTTTCTGTGAGGGATGCTTGCACTGATACTGGTAGCACTCTCCCTTTCAGTGTATGAGGGAAGCCTTAACACACTGCTGTGTCTCTGCCCTTTCTGTGAGGGATGCTTGCACTGATCCTGGAAGCACTCTCCCTTTCAGTGTATGAGGGAAGCCTTAACCCACTGTGCTGTGTCTGCCCTTTCTGTGAGGGATGCTTGCACTGATACTAGTAGCACTCTCCCTTTCAGTGTACGAGGGAAGCCTTAACCCACTGTGCTGTGTCTGCCCTTTCTGTGAGGGATGCTTGCACTGATACTGGTAGGACTCTCCCTTTCAGTGTATGAGGGAAGCCTTAACACGCTGCTGTGTCTGCCCTTTCTGTGAGGGATGCTTGCACTGATACTGGTAGCACTCTCCCTTTCAGTGTACGAGGGAAGCCTTAACACGCTGCTGTGTCTGCCCTTTCTGTGAGGGATGCTTGCACTGATACTGGTAGCACTCTCCCTTTCAGTGTACGAGGGAAGCCTTAACCCGCTGCTGTGTGTCTGCCCTTTCTGTGAGGGATGCTTGCACTGATACTGGTAGCACTCTCCCTTTCAGTGTATGAGGGAAGCCTTAACCCACTGTGCTGTGTCTGCCCTTTCTGTGAGGGATGCTTGCACTGATACTGGTAGCACTCTCCCTTTCAGTGTACGAGGCAAGCCTTAACCCACTGTGCTGTGTCTGCCCTTTCTGTGAGCGATGCTTGCACTGATACTGGTAGCACTCTCCCTTTCAGTGTATGAGGGAAGCCTTAACCCACTGTGCTGTGTGTCTGCCCTTTCTGCGAGGGATGCTTGCACTGATACTGGTAGCACTCTCCCTTTCAGTGTACGAGGCAAGCCTTAACCCGCTTTGCTATGTCTGCCCTTTCTGTGAGGAATGCTTGCACTGATACTGGTAGCACTCTCCCTTTCAGTGTACGAGGGAAGCCTTAACCCACTGTGCTGTGTCTGCCCTTTCTGTGAGGGATGCTTGCACTGATACTGGTAGCACTCTCCTTTTCAGTGTATGAGGGAAGCCTTAACACGCTGCTGTGTCTGCCCTTTCTGTCAGGGATGCTTGCACTGATACTGGTAGCACTCTCCCTTTCAGTGTACGAGGGAAGCCTTAACACGCTGCTGTGTCTGCCCTTTCTGTGAGGGATGCTTGCACTGATACTGGTAGCACTCTCCCTTTCAGTGTACGAGGGAAGCCTTAACCCGCTGCTGTGTGTCTGCCCTTTCTGTGAGGGATGCTTGCACTGATACTGGTAGCACTCTCCCTTTCAGTGTATGAGGGAAGCCTTAACCCACTGTGCTGTGTCTGCCCTTTCTGTGAGGGATGCTTGCACTGATACTGGTAGCACTCTCCCCTTTCAGTGTACGAGGCAAGCATTAACCCGCTGCTGTGTCTGCCCTTTCTGTGAGCGATGCTTGCACTGATACTGGTAGCACTCTCCCTTTCAGTGTATGAGGGAAGCCTTAACACGCTGCTGTGTCTGCCCTTTCTGTGAGGGATGCTTGCACTGATACTGGTAGCACTCTCCCTTTCAGTGTATGAGGGAAGCCTTAACACGCTGCTGTGTCTGCCCTTTCTGTGAGGGATGCTTGCACTGATACTGGTAGCACTCTCCTTTCAGTGTATGAGGGAAGCCTTAACACGCTGCTGTGTCTGCCCTTTCTGTCAGGGATGCTTGCACTGATACTGGTAGCACTCTCCCTTTCAGTGTACGAGGGAAGCCTTAACACGCTGCTGTGTCTGCCCTTTCTGTGAGGGATGCTTGCACTGATACTGGTAGCACTCTCCCTTTCAGTGTATGAGGGAAGCCTTAACCCACTGTGCTGTGTGTCTGCCCTTTCTGTGAGGGATGCTTGCACTGATACTGGTAGCACTCTCCCTTTCAGTGTACGAGGGAAGCCTTAACACGCTGCTGTGTGTCTGCCCTTTCTGTGAGCGATGCTTGCACTGATACTGGTAGCACTCTCCCTTTCAGTGTATGAGGGAAGCCTTAACCCACTGTGCTGTGTCTGCCCTTTCTGTGAGGGATGCTTGCACTGATACTGGTAGCACTCTCCCTTTCAGTGTATGAGGGAAGCCTTAACACGCTGCTGTGTGTCTGCCCTTTCTGTGAGGGATGCTTGCACTGATACTGGTAGCACTCTCCCTTTCAGTGTATGAGGGAACCCTTAACACGCTGCTGTGTGTCTGCCCTTTCTGTGAGGGATGCTTGCACTGAGACTGGTAGCACTCTCCCTTTCAGTGTACGAGGGAAGCCTTAACACGCTGCTGTGTGTATGCCCTTTCTGCGAGGGATGCTTGCACTGATACTGGTAGCACTCTCCCTTTCAGTGTACGAGGCAAGCCTTAACCCACTGTGCTGTGTCTGCCCTTTCTGTGAGCGATGCTTGCACTGATACTGGTAGCACTCTCCCTTTCAGTGTATGAGGGAAGCCTTAACCCACTGTGCTGTGTGTCTGCCCTTTCGGCGAGGGATGCTTGCACTGATACTGGTAGCACTCTCCCTTTCAGTGTATGAGGGAAGCCTTAACCCACTGTGCTGAGTCTGCCCTTTCTGTGAGGGATGCTTGCACTGATACTGGTAGCACTCTCCCTTTCAGTGTACTAGGGAAGCCTTAACCCGCTTTGCTGTGTCTGCCCTTTCTGTGAGGGATGCTTGCACTGATACTGGTAGCACTCTCCCTTTCAGTGTATGAGGGAAGCCTTAACCCGCTGTGCTGTGTCTGCCCTTTCTGTGAGGGATGCTTGCACTGATACTGGTAGCACTCTCCCTTTCAGTGTATGAGGGAAGCCTTAACACGCTGCTGTGTGTCTGCCCTATCTGTGAGGGATGCTTGCACTGATACTGGTAGCACTCTCCCTTTCAGTGTATGAGGGAAGCCTTAACACACTGCTGTGTGTCTGCCCTTTCTGTGAGGGATGCTTGCACTGATACTGGTAGCACTCTCCCTTTCAGTGTATGAGGGAAGCCTTAACCCACTGTGCTGTGTCTGCCCTTTCTGTGAGGGATGCTTGCACTGAGACTGGTAGCACTCTCCCTTTCAGTGTATGAGGGAAGCCTTAACACGCTGCTGTGTGTCTGCGCTGTGTGTGAGGGATGCTTGCACTGATACTGGTAGCACTCTCCCATTCAGTGTATGAGGGAAGCCTTAACACGCTGCTGTGTGTCTGCCCTTTCTGCGAGGGATGCTTGCACTGATACTGGTAGCACTCTCCCTTTCAGTGTACGAGGCAAGCCTTAACCCACTGTGCTGTGTCTGCCCTTTCTGTCAGGGATGCTTGCACTGATACTGGTAGCACTCTCCCTTTAAGTGTACGAGGCAAGCCTTAACCCACTGTGCTGTGTCTGCCCTTTCTGTGAGGGATGCTTGCACTGATACTGGTAGCACTCTCCCTTTCAGTGTACGAGGGAAGCCTTAACACGCTGTGCTGTGTCTGCCCTTTCTGTGAGGGATGCTTGCACTGATACTGGTAAAACTCTCCCTTTCAGTGTATGAGGGAAGCCTTAACCCACTGTGCTGTGTCTGCCCTTTCTGTGAGGGATGCTTGCACTGATACTGGTAGCACTCTCCCTTTCCGTGCACGAGGGAAGCCTTAACACGCTGCTGTGTCTGCCCTTTCTGTGAGGGATGCTTGCACTGATACTGGTAGCACTCTCCCTTTCAGTGTACGAGGGAAGCCTTAACCCGCTGCTGTGTGTCTGCCCTTTCTGTGAGGGATGCTTGCACTGATACTGGTAGCACTCTCCCTTTCAGTGTATGAGGGTAGCATTAACCCACTGTGCTGTGTCTGCCATTTCTGTGAGCGATGCTTGCACTGATACTGGTAGCACTCTCCCTTTCAGTGTATGAGGGAAGCCTTAACCCACTGTGCTGTGTGTCTGCCCTTTCTGCGAGGGATGCTTGCACTGATACTGGTAGCACTCTCCCTTTCAGTGTACGAGGCAAGCCTTAACACGCTTTGCTGTGTCTGCCCTTTCTGTGAGGGATGCTTGCACTGATACTGGTAGCACTCTCCCTTTCAGTGTATGAGGGAACCCTTAACACACTGTGCTGTGTCTGCCCTTTCTGTGAGGGATGCTTGCACTGATACTGGTAGCACTCTCCCTTTCAGTGTATGAGGGAAGCCTTAACACGCTGCTGTGTGTCTGCCCTTTCTGTGAGCGATGCTTGCACTGATACTGGTAGCACTCTCCCTTTCAGTGTATGAGGGAAGCCTTAACACACTGCTGTGTGTCTGCCCTTTCTGTGAGGGATGCTTGCACTGATACTGGTAGCACTCTCCCTTTCAGTGTATGAGGGAAGCCTTAACCCACTGTGCTGTGTCTGCCCTTTCTGTGAGGGATGCTTGCACTGATACTGGTAGCACTCTCCCTTTCAGTGTACGAGGAAGCCTTAACACGCTGCTGTGTCTGCCCTTTCTGTGAGGGATGCTTGCACTGATATTGGTAGCACTCTCCCTTTCAGTGTATGAGGGAAGCCTTAACCCGCTGTGCTGTGTCTGCCCTTTCTGTGAGGGATGCTTGCACTGATACTGGTAGCACTCTCCCTTTCAGTGTATGAGGGAAGCCTTAACACACTGCTGTGTGTCTGCCCTTTCTGTGAGGGATGCTTGCACTGAGACTGGTAGCACTCTCCCTTTCAGTGTATGAGGGAAGCCTTAACACGCTGCTGTGTGTCTGCGCTGTGTGTGAGGGATGCTTGCACTGATACTGGTAGCACTCTCCCATTCAGTGTATGAGGGAAGCCTTAACACGCTGCTGTGTGTCTGCCCTTTCTGCGAGGGATGCTTGCACTGATACTGGTAGCACTCTCCCTTTCAGTGTACGAGGCAAGCCTTAACCCACTGTGCTGTGTCTGCCCTTTCTGTGAGCGATGCTTGCACTGATACTGGTAGCACTCTCCCTTTCAGTGTATGAGGGAAGCCTTAACCCACTGTGCTGTGTGTCTGCCCTTTCTGCGAGGGATGCTTGCACTGATACTGGTAGCACTCTCCCTTTCAGTGTACGAGGCAAGCCTTAACCCGCTTTGCTGTGTCTGACCTTTCTGTGAGGGATGCTTGCACTGATACTGGTAGCACTCTCCCTTTCAGTGTATGAGGGAACCCTTAACACACTGTGCTGTGTCTGCCCTTTCTGTGAGGGATGCTTGCACTGATACTGGTAGCACTCTCCCTTTCAGTGTATGAGGGAAGCCTTAACACGCTGCTGTGTGTCTGCCCTTTCTGTGAGCGATGCTTGCACTGATACTGGTAGCACTCTCCCTTTCAGTGTATGAGGGAAGCCTTAACCCACTGTGCTGTGTCTGCCCTTTCTGTGAGGGATGCTTGCACTGATACTGGTAGCACTCTCCCTTTCAGTGTATGAGGGAAGCCTTAACCCACTGTGCTGTGTCTGCCCTTTCTGTGAGGGATGCTTGCAGTGATACTGGTAGGACTCTCCCTTTCAGTGTATGAGGGAAGCCTTAACACGCTGCTGTGTCTGCCCTTTCTGTGAGGGATGCTTGCACTGATACTGGTAGCACTCTCCCTTTCAGTGTATGAGGGAAGCCTTAACCCACTGTGCTGTGTCTGCCCTTTCTGTGAGGGATGCTTACACTGATACTGGTAGCACTCTCCTTTCACTGTACAAGGGAAGCCTTAACCCGCTGTGCTGTGTCTACCTTTCTGTGAGGGATGCTTGCACTGATACTGGTAGCACTCTCCCTTTCAGTGTATGAGGGAAGCCTTAACACGCTGCTGTGTGTCTGCCCTTTCTGTGAGGGATGCTTGCACTGAGACTGGTAGCACTCTCCCTTTCAGTGTATGAGGGAAGCCTTAACACGCTGCTGTGTGTCTGCCCTTTCTGTGAGGGATGCTTGCACTGAGACTGGTAGCACTCTCCCTTTCAGTGTACGAGGGAAGCCTTAACACGCTGCTGTGTGTCTGCCCTTTCTGCGAGGGATGCTTGCACTGATACTGGTAGCACTCTCCCTTTCAGTGTACGAGGCAAGCCTTAACCCACTGTGCTGTGTCTGCCCTTTCTGTGAGCGATGCTTGCACTGATACTGGTAGCACTCTCCCTTTCAGTGTATGAGGGAAGCCTTAACCCACTGTGCTGTGTCTGCCCTTTCTGTGAGGGATGCTTGCACTGATACTGGTAGCACTCTCCCTTTCAGTGTACGAGGCAAGCCTTAACCCACTGTGCTGTGTCTGCCCTTTCTGTGAGCGATGCTTGCACTGATACTGGTAGCACTCTCCCTTTCAGTGTATGAGGGAAGCCTTAACCCACTGTGCTGTGTGTCTGCCCTTTCGGCGAGGGATGCTTGCACTGATACTGGTAGCACTCTCCCTTTCAGTGTATGAGGGAAGCCTTAACCCACTGTGCTGAGTCTGCCCTTTCTGTGAGGGATGCTTGCACTGATACTGGTAGCACTCTCCCTTTCAGTGTACTAGGAAGCCTTAACCCACTGTGCTGTGTCTGCCCTTTCTGTGAGGGATGCTTGCACTGATACTGGTAGCACTCTCCCTTTCAGTGTATGAGGGAAGCCTTAACACGCTGCTGTGTGTCTGCCCTTTCTGTGAGGGATGCTTGCACTGAGACTGGTAGCACTCTCCCTTTCAGTGTATGAGGGAAGCCTTAACACGCTGCTGTGTGTCTGCGCTGTGTGTGAGGGATGCTTGCACTGATACTGGTAGCACTCTCCCATTCAGTGTATGAGGGAAGCCTTAACACGCTGCTGTGTGTCTGCCCTTTCTGCGAGGGATGCTTGCACTGATACTGGTAGCACTCTCCCTTTCAGTGTACTGAGGCAAGCCTTAACCCACTGTGCTGTGTCTGCCCTTTCTGTCAGGGTTGCTTGCACTGATACTGGTAGCACTCTCCCTTTCAGTGTACGAGGCAAGCCTTAACCCACTGTGCTGTGTCTGCCCTTTCTGTGAGGGATGCTTGCACTGATACTGGTAGCACTCTCCCTTTCAGTGTACGAGGGAAGCCTTAACACGCTGTGCTGTGTCTGCCCTTTCTGTGAGGGATGCTTGCACTGATACTGGTAGAGCTCTCCCTATCAGTGTATGAGGGAAGCCTTAACCCACTGTGCTGTGTCTGCCCTTTCTGTGAGGGATGCTTGCACTGATACTGGTAGCACTCTCCCTTTCCGTGCACGAGGGAAGCCTTAACACGCTGCTGTGTCTGCCCTTTCTGTGAGGGATGCTTGCACTGATACTGGTAGCACTCTCCCTTTCAGTGTACGAGGGAAGCCTTAACCCGCTGCTGTGTGTCTGCCCTTTCTGTGAGGGATGCTTGCACTGATACTGGTAGCACTCTCCCTTTCAGTGTATGAGGGTAGCATTAACCCACTGTGCTGTGTCTGCCATTTCTGTGAGCGATGCTTGCACTGATACTGGTAGCACTCTCCCTTTCAGTGTATGAGGGAAGCCTTAACCCACTGTGCTGTGTGTCTGCCCTTTCTGCGAGGGATGCTTGCACTGATACTGGTAGCACTCTCCCTTTCAGTGTACGAGGCAAGCCTTAACCCGCTTTGCTGTGTCTGCCCTTTCTGTGAGGGATGCTTGCACTGATACTGGTAGCACTCTCCCTTTCAGTGTATGAGGGAACCCTTAACACACTGTGCTGTGTCTGCCCTTTCTGTGAGGGATGCTTGCACTGATACTGGTAGCACTCTCCCTTTCAGTGTATGAGGGAAGCCTTAACACGCTGCTGTGTGTCTGCCCTTTCTGTGAGCGATGCTTGCACTGATACTGGTAGCACTCTCCCTTTCAGTGTATGAGGGAAGCCTTAACACACTGCTGTGTGTCTGCCCTTTCTGTGAGGGATGCTTGCACTGATACTGGTAGCACTCTCCCTTTCAGTGTATGAGGGAAGCCTTAACCCACTGTGCTGTGTCTGCCCTTTCTGTGAGGGATGCTTGCACTGATACTGGTAGCACTCTCCCTTTCAGTGTACGAGGGAAGCCTTAACACGCTGCTGTGTCTGCCCTTTCTGTGAGGGATGCTTGCACTGATATTGGTAGCACTCTCCCTTTCAGTGTATGAGGGAAGCCTTAACCCGCTGTGCTGTGTCTGCCCTTTCTGTGAGGGATGCTTGCACTGATACTGGTAGCACTCTCCCTTTCAGTGTATGAGGGAAGCCTTAACACGCTGCTGTGTGTCTGCGCTGTGTGTGAGGGATGCTTGCACTGATACTGGTAGCACTCTCCCATTCAGTGTATGAGGGAAGCCTTAACACGCTGCTGTGTGTCTGCCCTTTCTGCGAGGGATGCTTGCACTGATACTGGTAGCACTCTCCCTTTCAGTGTACGAGGCAAGCCTTAACCCACTGTGCTGTGTCTGCCCTTTCTGTGAGCGATGCTTGCACTGATACTGGTAGCACTCTCCCTTTCAGTGTATGAGGGAAGCCTTAACCCACTGTGCTGTGTGTCTGCCCTTTCTGCGAGGGATGCTTGCACTGATACTGGTAGCACTCTCCCTTTCAGTGTACGAGGCAAGCCTTAACCCGCTTTGCTGTGTCTGACCTTTCTGTGAGGGATGCTTGCACTGATACTGGTAGCACTCTCCCTTTCAGTGTATGAGGGAACCCTTAACACACTGTGCTGTGTCTGCCCTTTCTGTGAGGGATGCTTGCACTGATACTGGTAGCACTCTCCCTTTCAGTGTATGAGGGAAGCCTTAACACGCTGCTGTGTGTCTGCCCTTTCTGTGAGCGATGCTTGCACTGATACTGGTAGCACTCTCCCTTTCAGTGTATGAGGGAAGCCTTAACCCACTGTGCTGTGTCTGCCCTTTCTGTGAGGGATGCTTACACTGATACTGGTAGCACTCTCCCTTTCAGTGTATGAGGGAAGCCTTAACCCACTGTGCTGTGTCTGCCCTTTCTGTGAGGGATGCTTGCACTGATACTGGTAGGACTCTCCCTTTCAGTGTATGAGGGAAGCCTTAACACGCTGCTGTGTCTGCCCTTTCTGTGAGGGATGCTTGCACTGATACTGGTAGCACTCTCCCTTTCAGTGTATGAGGGAAGCCTTAATACACTGCTGTGTGTCTGCCCTTTCTGTGAGGGATGCTTGCACTGATACTGGTAGCACTCTCCCTTTCAGTGTATGAGGGAAGCCTTAACCCACTGTGCTGTGTCTGCCCTTTCTGTGAGGGATGCTTGCACTGATACTGGTAGGACTCTCCCTTTCAGTGTATGAGGGAAGCCTTAACACACTGCTGTGTCTGCCCTTTCTGTGAGGGATGCTTGCACTGATACTGGTAGCACTCTCCCTTTCAGTGTATGAGGGAAGCCTTAACCCACTGTGCTGTGTCTGCCCTTTCTGTGAGGGATGCTTACACTGATACTGGTAGCACTCTCCCTTTCACTGTACAAGGGAAGCCTTAACCCGCTGTGCTGTGTCTGCCTTTCTGTGAGGGATGCTTGCACTGATACTGGTAGCACTCTCCCTTTCAGTGTATGAGGGAAGCCTTAACACGCTGCTGTGTGTCTGCCCTTTCTGTGAGGGATGCTTGCACTGATACTGGTAGCACTCTCCCTTTCAGTGTATGAGGGAAGCCTTAACCCACTGTGCTGTGTCTGCCCTTTCTGTGAGGGATGCTTGCACTGATACTGGTAGCACTCTCACTTTCCGTGCACGAGGGAAGCCTTAACACGCTGCTGTGTCTGCCCTTTCTGTGAGGGATGCTTGCACTGATACTGGTAGCACTCTCCCTTTCAGTGTATGAGGGAAGCCTTAACCCGCTGTGCTGTGTCTGCCCTTTCTGTGAGGGATGCTTGCACTGATACTGGTAGCACTCTCCCTTTCAGTGTATGAGGGAAGCCTTAACCCGCTGTGCTGTGTCTGCCCTTTCTGTGAGGGATGCTTGCACTGATACTGGTAGCACTCTCGCTTTCAGTGTATGAGGGAAACCTTAACCCACTGTGCTGTGTCTGCCCTTTCTGTGAGGGATGCTTGCACTGATACTGGTAGCACTCTCCCTTTCCGTGCACGAGGGAAGCCTTAACACGCTGTTGTGTCTGCCCTTTCTGTGAGGGATGCTTGCACTGATACTGGTAGCACTCTCCCTTTCAGTGTATGAGGGAAGCCTTAACCCGCTGTGCTGTGTCTGCCCTTTCTGTGAGGGATGCTTGCACTGATACTGGTAGCACTCTCCCTTTCAGTGTATGAGGGAAGCCTTAACCCACTGTGCTGTGTCTGCCCTTTCTGTGAGGGATGCTTGCACTGATACTGGTAGCACTCTCCCTTTCCGTGCACGAGGGAAGCCTTAACACGCTGTTGTGTCTGCCCTTTCTGTGAGGGATGCTTGCACTGATACTGGTAGCACTCTCCCTTTCAGTGTACGAGGGAAGCCTTAACACGCTGCTGTGTGTCTGCCCTTTCTGTGAGGGATGCTTGCACTGATACTGGTAGGACTCTCCCTTTCAGTGTATGAGGGAAGCCTTAACCCACTGTGCTGTGTCTGCCCTTTCTGTGAGGGATGCTTGCACTGATACTGGTAGCACTCTCCCTTTCAGTGTATGAGGGAAGCCTTAACACGCTGCTGTGTGTATGCCCTTTCTGTGAGCGATGCTTGCACTGATACTGGTAGCACTCTCCCTTTCAGTGTATGAGGGAAGCCTTAAACCACTGTGCTGTGTCTGCCCTTTCTGTGAGGGATGCTTGCACTGATACTGGTAGCACTCTCCCTTTCAGTGTACGAGGGAAGCCTTAACCCACTGTGCTGTGTCTGCCCTTTCTGTGAGGGATGCTTGCACTGATACTGGTAGGACTCTCCTTTCAGTGTACGAGGCAAGCCTTAACCCGCTGCTGTGTGTCTGCCCTTTCTGTGAGGGATGCTTGCACTGATACTGGTAGCACTCTCCCTTTCAGTGTATGAGGGAAGCCTTAACACACTGCTGTGTCTCTGCCCTTTCTGTGAGGGATGCTTGCACTGATACTGGAAGCACTCTCCCTTTCAGTGTATGAGGGAAGCCTTAACCCACTGTGCTGTGTCTGCCCTTTCTGTGAGGGATGCTTGCACTGATACTGGTAGCACTCTCCCTTTCAGTGTACGAGGGAAGCCTTAACCCACTGTGCTGTGTCTGCCCTTTCTGTGAGGGATGCTTGCACTGATACTGGTAGGACTCTCCCTTTCAGTGTATGAGGGAAGCCTTAACACGCTGCTGTGTCTGCCCTTTCTGTGAGGGATGCTTGCACTGATACTAGTAGCACTCTCCCTTTCAGTGTACGAGGGAAGCCTTAACACGCTGCTGTGTCTGCCCTTTCTGTGAGGGATGCTTGCACTGATACTGGTAGCACTCTCCCTTTCAGTGTACGAGGGAAGCCTTAACCCGCTGCTGTGTGTCTGCCCTTTCTGTGAGGGATGCTTGCACTGATACTGGTAGCACTCTCCCTTTCAGTGTATGAGGGAAGCCTTAACCCACTGTGCTGTGTCTGCCCTTTCTGTGAGGGATGCTTGCACTGATACTGGTAGCACTCTCCCTTTCAGTGTACGAGGCAAGCCTTAACCCACTGTGCTGTGTCTGCCCTTTCTGTGAGCGATGCTTGCACTGATACTGGTAGCACTCTCCCTTTCAGTGTATGAGGGAAGCCTTAACCCACTGTGCTGTGTGTCTGCCCTTTCTGCGAGGGATGCTTGCACTGATACTGGTAGCACTCTCCCTTTCAGTGTACGAGGCAAGCCTTAACCCGCTTTCCTGTGTCTGCCCTTTCTGTGAGGGATGCTTGCACTGATACTGGTAGCACTCTCCCTTTCAGTGTACGAGGGAAGCCTTAACCCACTGTGCTGTGTCTGCCCTTTCTGTGAGGGATGCTTGCACTGATACTGGTAGCACTCTCCCTTTCAGTGTACGAGTGAAGCCTTAACCCTCTGTGCTGCGTCTGCCCTTTCTGTGAGGGATGCTTGCACTGATACTGGTAGCACTCTCCCTTTCACTGTACAAGGGAAGCCTTAACCCGCTGTGCTGTGTCTGCCTTTCTGTGAGGGATGCTTGCACTGATACTGGTAGCACTCTCCCTTTCAGTGTATGAGGGAAGCCTTAACACGCTGCTGTGTGTCTGCCCTTTCTGTGAGGGATGCTTGCACTGATACTGGTAGCACTCTCCCTTTCAGTGTATGAGGGAAGCCTTAACCCACTGTGCTGTGTCTGCCCTTTCTGTGAGGGATGCTTGCACTGATACTGGTAGCACTCGAACTTTCCGTGCACGAGGGAAGCCTTAACACGCTGCTGTGTCTGCCCTTTCTGTGAGGGATGCTTGCACTGATACTGGTAGCACTCTCCCTTTCAGTGTATGAGGGAAGCCTTAACCCGCTGTGCTGTGTCTGCCCTTTCTGTGAGGGATGCTTGCACTGATACTGGTAGCACTCTCCCTTTCAGTGTATGAGGGAAGCCTTAACACGCTGCTGTGTGTCTGCCCTTTCTGTGAGGGATGCTTGCACTGATACTGGTAGCACTCTCCCTTTCAGTGTATGAGGGAAGCCTTAACACGCTGCTGTGTGTCTGCCCTTTCTGTGAGGGATGCTTGCACTGATACTGGTAGGACTCTCCCTTTCAGTGTATGAGGGAAGCCTTAACCCACTGTGCTGTGTCTGCCCTTTCTGTGAGGGATGCTTGCACTGATACTGGTAGCACTCTCCCTTTCAGTGTATGAGGGAAGCCTTAACACGCTGCTGTGTGTATGCCCTTTCTGTGAGCGATGCTTGCACTGATACTGGTAGCACTCTCCCTTTCAGTGTATGAGGGAAGCCTTAAACCACTGTGCTGTGTCTGCCCTTTCTGTGAGGGATGCTTGCACTGATACTGGTAGCACTCTCCCTTTCAGTGTACGAGGGAAGCCTTAACCCACTGTGCTGTGTCTGCCCTTTCTGTGAGGGATGCTTGCACTGATACTGGTAGGACTCTCCCTTTCAGTGTACGAGGCAAGCCTTAACCCGCTGCTGTGTGTCTGCCCTTTCTGTGAGGGATGCTTGCACTGATACTGGTAGCACTCTCCCTTTCAGTGTATGAGGGAAGCCTTAACACACTGCTGTGTCTCTGCCCTTTCTGTGAGGGATGCTTGCACTGATCCTGGAAGCACTCTCCCTTTCAGTGTATGAGGGAAGCCTTAACCCACTGTGCTGTGTCTGCCCTTTCTGTGAGGGATGCTTGCACTGATACTGGTAGCACTCTCCCTTTCAGTGTACGAGGGAAGCCTTAACACGCTGCTGTGTGTCTGCCCTTTCTGTGAGGGATGCTTGCACTGATACTGGTAGGACTCTCCCTTTCAGTGTATGAGGGAAGCCTTAACCCACTGTGCTGTGTCTGCCCTTTCTGTGAGGGATGCTTGCACTGATACTGGTAGCACTCTCCCTTACAGTGTATGAGGGAAGCCTTAACACGCTGCTGTGTGTATGCCCTTTCTGTGAGCGAT